>JABMCL010001663.1:75000-270687 GCA_018857735.1 Alviniconcha marisindica | reverse complement strand
TTGGGTACGTCTGCGTGTATGTAGCCCAGTAGATGAGTTTAAGGGTAATTGTGCATGAGGTTGTGCCAGAAAGAAAGAATTAAACTGATGAACGGCTATATCTGTGGACATGTAGAGCAACAGAAACGTTGATGGGTAGATCTTAGCGGCTAATCTGAATAGAAGTATGAAAATGAACAGGCATGGCCATGAACGGGTGCATCTATGGGCATGTAAAGGAATAGTAGACTCAAGAAGCAGGTCTTTGTGGTAGGGTACCCTAATAGGAAAGCATTAAAATAAATAGATTTATTTTCGAGTAGGTATGTTGATGGGTACAGCATCAAAATGAATGGGTAGGTATGTTAAACAGGTACATCTGTGGACATGCAGACTCCTAACTGAATGGACAAGTAGCACTAGATCTTTGAGCATGGCTAGCAAGAAGCGAAGCCTCAAGATGAACAGGTAGATTTATTTCCGTGTATGCCTGTAGGTACGAAGACCACTAGATAACAGGTAACTTCATGTTAAGCAGGAAGGGACAATGTAAATGAACATGTAGGTTGACGCCATTTTGGACAGCATTAATTTTATTACATCATCTTTTAATTTCTGTTAATAATTTTTCGCATTTATATGAGCTAAAACTTCTTTCCTGTGTATTGCACAAGTGTCTTATTTCAGTGTATTAGGTTGCAAAATTTACACACACAAAAGATGGGAACAGTATGCCACCAGGGGGTGTTTGCCACCTTGTTTGCTTGTTTGCTTTGTTAATCAATTATTCATTAATCTTGGCATACCATCCGATCAGGTGTATTTTCTCCACAAACAATGCAATAATGTTGATGCCTTCTGATGTCATTTATTCCTGACATCACCATGCCCTTTCTAATAAAAACATATTGAAAAGTTGACTGCTATCAACTGTACAAATTTCTTGATTTGTGTACCATCTAGTTTTGTTGGCAAAATTTACACATACCACAGAAGCGAACATTGTCCTGGGGTAAGATTCTATAAATTTTACTTGTACTCTCTTGACCGGTCGGCATGTCTGTTTCAGCTATTTCCCCTTTACTTTCTGCCCTTTCAATAACTTTATCTAATATTTTATCGTGGACTGTGTGCTTACCTGGGTTGTCTGATTGGTTTGAATCTAAAAAAGACAGACCCAAAACAGGCTATCGAGTGAAAGAAGTGCATAAAAAACAGTAAAAAGCACCACCCTGCGCATACAAAACATAATTCCGCATTTTTTATATATTTTACTCTGTGAAGCTACCATTTGAACCCCCCGAAAGGCTTGAGGGCACATTTCTACGCTTGATTCAACTCATCTTTTTGTCGTCCGTTTGTTATTTCAAAAAGTTGCAAAGACATGCAACTTTTGGAAAGTTGCAAACTTCTGCGATTGTGTGAACCCACCATTAGACAGGAACAGATGGATAGACGTGATTCTCCTGAGTGCAAGAAACACAGAGCAGCAGAGGCTACTGATGTGTTGTTTCATTGACAGTGTCTGGTCAAGATGCACTCCCAGGTACTTAACAGTGCTCTGAAAAGAATGCTGCTTCCAGCTATATCTGTAGACTCGTAGCCAACTGAACTGATACACACTGACAAACAGGGCAAGGATCATCTGCTCATTAAAACTTGTACCTCAAATCCACTACCCCCAACAGCCAAGGGTTCAGTACCTGCTCCTGCCATGCCCCCAAGAAACTGGTGACTGCAACCCAGTCACCACCGAGTTGCTGGGCAGAGGATCAGGGCAAAGTCATTGGGGGTGCTGCTGAGTGGAAGTGGTCCCTTGGCTAAGTGGGGGGCCTTTTCTTCCTCAATAAGATGAAGAAGGGTGAGGTGTAGCCTGAGATGGTGAAGGCTGGGAGACAGGGGCTGGCTTAAGCTTCTTGAACTGGCTGCCGTTCTGTCTCTCAAAGCCCTCTTATGGCCAGAAAGCTTTGCAGAAGCCATGCCCTCCAATGCCACTTGCGAGCTTGCCTTCTTCCTAGCCGAGAAAAGGGATGCAGCTTCTGGGCCAGAGAACTCAGAGGAGTTAGATGGGACTGGAGCAGTCCCACTCAAAAAGCACAGAAGACGCCAAAACTGTGTCCCTTCTTGCTAGTGAAAGGGCCTCTCCATGAACAGTTTGCACCAGAGGGGGCAGAAGTTCTGGGGCCAAAGTCCCTAAAGCATCCAAACCAGTCAGCACAAGCGCAAAACAAAATTCTGACCAATGCTTGGTGAGGTATCACACCTGCACTCCTGTCAGGAGGGGGGTGAGAAGCTTTGGCCTGTGCATGGCATTAGGGGTGAATGCTGACCTCTCACTAGGGTGAAATCTCCTTCTCATTTGTGACCTCTTTTTTTTTGGGACCTGTTTTTGGGGGGGGGGGGGAGATCTCGGACCAAAGTGACCCCGAATACCATTCTCCATTACAAAAGATCATTATGCAATGGAAACTATGTTTAAAGCTAAAAAACACAAGGCCGCAGGGCAAGATAAACCACTGGCACAGACAAGTGGAAACAATAATGCATCAGCCGAGTACATGTTCCTGATTTTAGTTGGCAAAAAAGCAACCAAATGACACAGGAGTGGTGAAAATGGCAAAACTCATGAACTGCCACCACTGTTCAGACTGCCACCACTGTGCAAAACAATAACAAACAAAAGAAAGAAATCTGAATGGGAACAAATACAAGGAATAAAAAGGAAAGAACCTACCCAACAACAGCCATCTGCCAGAATGTGACAAAAAAAGAGGAAGAGTTGTTATCAACCAAATTTGACATAGGAGCCAGAGAGTGTTGTGGGAAGTTCTTTGAGGGTTTTTGGTCATCTGCTAGTGGCTTTGCTGGGAACAATGCACGGATGAGACACATACCAAATGTGAAATTATAACATATCTTTTCTGCTGTAGGTGATGTGACAGGTTCAGCCATGCTTTGCTACTTACATCAAACATTGCACTGCAGCCCTAATTTCAAATTCCATCTGGTTCCAAGCTCCATGGATGAAATCAGTAACCTGTGCTGCTTCCTGTCCTTACTGCACATGCAGATGGCTTTAAAAAACAAATCTGCACACTTGAATCTTTCAAATGTTAGCAACTCATCAAACAGTGGATTTGGCAAGTTCCAGTACAAAAAGTTCCATCAACCCTCATCACAATCTGAAAAGGTCATGCTGTGATTTTTAAAAAATTTGTTTTGCAAATGTCAAATTTGGACGCTGAGAAACAATGTGTACTTCCAGAACATGAAGAGGCGCAATGGTAGGAATGTCTGCACGAAGGACTACAGTGGGATAACAACTAAACAAAAGCTGGACATCACAGCCACACAACAAGCTACCCACCTAATAGCATCCAGCACTGGCTGTAAACAAGTGTGTGAAACAATCAGGTGAAATGTTGTCAACAAGTGAACTCTGGCTTGACACAACTTGTTACGCAGAATCTTCTTCTGCCTGTAAACAGAGCAATGCAGCATATATATAGTACATAGTGGATCAAATGCACATGAATTTCTGTATTTTGAGGAAGATCATTAAGTGCTTCTTTTGATGCCCCTCTCCTCAAGGTAGTCAATAATATGATATTCTTGGCTTTGTGCCTGCAGAAGATGAGGATGGTGAGTGACAAACATCTTATGGTAATGAGATTAGCCCTAATAAGCTTAGGGCTTATGAAATAAAACACCCCCAAAACTCATTCTCCTTAGCTCTCCCTATTGTCAAACTGCCTGTTGCATGCCAACTTAGCTTACTGTCAGACTGCTAGTAGTATGTCTCTCTTCATGACCAGACTCCCTATTGAAAGATTTCTTTTTGTATCTTAATATAAGACTGCTCTTGAGCAAGTCCCCATTTACACATAAGTAGCTTTTGTACTGTCCAGCCAACCATGCAAGTCACACCAGTGTTTGTGTCACAGTTTTAAGGCAAAGTCATTGCAGATTATTTCAGACAAACTCACCTCACACTGTCAAACTGCCTCTGTTTGATGACACTCTGGAAACCTGGGATCAGCTTCTCATACATGCGAGCCAGGCTGAAAAACAAAGAACAAACCACGTTTTTATGAATGGCTGCCACCTATACTATCCTATCTAAGCATTTTAAAGTTGATCCATTAATAAACTAATCTGAAACATCCGGGAAATCTGAGTTAATATGAGCCATGTGTATTTTCTCAGTCTGATTCAGAGTGTTCAGTTCAGTTCAGTTCAGTTCAAGATGGTATCTATGCACTCAGAAAAGCCCATATGCACTCCACCCCATACAAGTATGCAAAATAGATTTAGGTTGCTCTCTCACACACACAAGCACACAAGGCATAATATATAATATACTAACTGAGGACAAAACTGCAGCTCATGCAGCACTTTGCTAGCTGGGGGGTAAACACTGAGGAAAGAGGTCAGCGTAATGGCAGTGTCTGCCAGGTAGGACATCACTTCCATCAACTCCCCTATTTCCATGGTGACCATGTCCACTGGATGGTTGTGGCCAGAATTTAGCTTTTGGGGTGTCAGTCCTGCTGGCTCCACCTCCAATCCACACTTGATGGCAATGTTCACAAGCACCTTTAAAAGAAATTCCACAGTCATATCCTCTACTAACTTATAATTTAATACCTCAATCACCCTGCAATTCAATTCAAAAACTTTAATCATCCCACAAGGGGCAATTTTGTGTTTATTCAGTTTAGGTAGCATAGTTTACTTAATACATGTTGTACTTATTTACATTTTTGGTTAATACAGTTATTTTAAAGAATATTTTACTACTTGTAGCTTTAAAAAAAATCACTTTTGCTCCCTCCCCAATATGTGACCTACTCCCACCAACTGAGTGCGAAGTCGCAGCAGCCGATTGGTCCAGGACACAGAAATAGCCACCAGGGGTCGATTTGGGCGATTTTCACATTTTTTAGACCTTAAATTATCATGTAGTTATGGTATTTTGGTTTAGAAATAGCATTAAATTGTTTTAAAAAAAGTGGGTTTAAATGCTCCCACCTGGAATAAAAGATGCTAATGTTTACATGGAATGACCAGCATTCGGCCAAATAAAATGTATTTCCCCCCCCACAGTACCCCAGCATGTAGTACACCATTGGAAAGCTCTTTGTGAGAACCTTCCTGCCAGACGTGTCAAGAGAAGATTAAACTAGGTAAGTCCTCCCAACTAAGGCAAATGTACGCTATACAAACTTCAAATGTTGACCAATCAGAGATATCAACACTCATTCTCGTAGCAATGAACAAAATACTTGCCCTCCAATTGCCTGGAAAAAAAATAGTGGAAATAACCTTGCCCCTTCTCGTCATTGTTGTTTTTCATTCCTGCAATGGAATGACGACCTGCTTCTCTGCTGAATACTTGCAAATCAGGGAATTTATCAGCTGCAGATCAACAGGAATTAAGTAGTCTGATCACAGATTACTTTGTTTCCAATGGATCTGACCCAGGGTGGTCAAATGATGAATGCTTGTTGGAACCTGACGTTGAAATACACAGTCTGTGTCTTTCAGTTTCACTTCTTATTCTGCACCAAGTTAGACTAAGTATTAACTCACAAATCACCCCCCTCCCCCCCCCTCCCACTTTTATTAAATGTTAATCTTTTTGCTTTAACAGTGTATTACATGTTTTCTTTCTTGCATTAGAATTTAACAGAAACAGAGTCAAGTTACTCAATTTTTGTTCTTGTACAGCAACATGCCAGCATTTTGTGATGAAGACAGTTATGATTCACCACATAAAGGCCAATCAAAAATATTTGTTTAGCCTCTGCATATGCTAACATATCCAATGTATTACCATGACAAAAGTCAGGAAGTCTGGCTGACTCTGAACCCCTGTTGCTAAGGAAAATATGCAAAATGATACATAAAATATTTCAGAGCTGTTTTTTCTTTCTTCAAAATGGCTATTATGTGTTATACCTGCTTCTTGCTTTACATCCACAGAAGTGAGGTGGCTTATTAGGGACAGGGACTGGGGGGAAGGGGATGAAAGAGAGAAGGCTCGACCGCAGATACCGCCAGAAAAAGACTGGAGAGACTGTGGACCGCCACCAGAACAATGGAAGTGTTAAGGCGGTGTCCCCTCGCCATTGCCCAGCGACTAGTGCACTGCGCAATTGCTGTTTCAACTGCCGTGCTTGGGCAGAGTCACAAAGACAATGTCAGTTGCACTGCTGCAGAGCAACAACTTGAAGCGAAAGAAGTCCAACTTTTGTGGCCCAGCTTCACCTCCCTACTCATGATCTCTTCTGGGCTAACTTGAAGGTCCAGCTCCACCTCCCTCCTCTAGATCTCTTGATCTTTTGATCTCGCCTGGAACCTTGTACGCTTCTGTTTTTAATGTGTTGAACTCAATTTAACTAAATTGTTAATGTGGCAGAGCTGGTGTGAGTGAAGAAAAATTTCCGTTTAATTGTTATGATTGCAACAGACAATAAACTATTTTGAATTTGTATTTTGAATTTGTATTTTGAATTTGAATTACGCTTAGCAACTTCAAATGACCATAACTTCAATTCTTTCTGGATGAGAGTTCATTTAAACACCAAAATAATCAGCAGAATCTGCAGTTTTCAAAACTATATATCTCAAAATACCCCAAAACAAGTTAGCACTGGTTTCATGAGAGTTGGTCAGATATACTATATTTTTTTCTACCATATCTCAGGTCAACATGTTAAAAAAACAGGAAAGTTATTAAAAAAACATGTTAAGATCAAAGTGTAGAGAGAAAAAAAAACAGCAAGTAACTGACTGATGATGCATTCTAATTAAACACAGTAAAGCCTAAGAAAAAACAGAAAGAAAAGGAAAAGAAAGTTCTACTCCCTTCATAAAGAGCGTATTGGGTGCATCAGTCCCCTTCCTGGAGTTGAATCCTTTTTGTTTCTTGGCCCACAATGCTAAGCAGAGAGCAGCAGGATTATTAAAAAAATCTGATCCTGGTGGGGACCATCATTGTGTTGGTTGCCTTGGTCAGATATGTGTTTCACTGCCTGAGTAGCTCATAAGTGATCACTGGCACTGATGAACTGCTCAGGTTTTAACTGACAATTGTGTCATGTAAAAATAATTTTCCCAGGGCATAGCGCCGGCAATGAAGAGATTAACAAACTGTTTCCCCAAAAAGAGCCCCATGTTAAACGTTTCACCAACTCCGTAAAATGTGAATTACTTTACGCTCTCAATCAGTTTTCTAAAGCTCAAACCCTTCATTATGAACCTGGCCTTCAGACTGAACTTTTCTGTAATTTCAATTTTCAAACCTAATCTTTTGGCTATTTCATAGTTACTGTATGAGTACTATTAACTCCCTTTGTTTGCTGATTCTACCTAAGCATAGGCCAAGTTCAAGAGGTTTCACTTAAACTGTCTCCAAGAAAATACCAATGCTAACAGTTTCACTGACTCAATGAAGATGTAAATTATGTTACATCCCTAAGCATCTTTCTGAAGGCCATTCATTATGACCTTGGCCTTCAAATGCTAACCAAAGTTAATTTTTCTATTGTTTCATAGTTATTGTTGGCAATTCAGGCATCTGTTGTGTTCATGTGACATCTTTCAAGTGCTATTAACTCCCTTTGTTTTCGAGGCCCCATTCTGTTTGTTTATAACAAGGTTTGTCCCCTTTTCTGGCAAAATACCCCCTATTGAAAGTCTAGATACTGTAAGTTACTGCTATTAACAGCGTAATATATATGCCCACTTCATTTGCACTAGGACTGGTTATTAGAAACAGTACATCAACACATTTTGTTTGGTTGCAAAGCTATTAGTGGAACAGAAAATATACGATTGACAAACACTAAATGAAACTTTGAACCATTACTGTGACATGGCACTCCAATCTCCTCACAAGACACTTCAGATTGTGATGATGTACCATGGAGCTGACTTTGGTTGAAAAAGGATCAGCAATCTTAAGATACAGTGGAAACTATCAGGGGTCACCACTCATTGGAAACTTTTGTGTAAACATACATTTTTTCAAACTGCCAAATTGCTTACTTCAAGCTTAAACACAGTTCAATCTGCAGGTTTCTCACTTAAGATGCAGCCAAGACTCTTGTTACTTCCTATATCCTCTAATGGCTTGACTACTGCAACTGTCTCCTCATGGGTACACCTAATTCTGTCATCCAACCTCTCCAGAAAATTCAAAACTTTGCTGCAAGACTTGTTCTCTTGGCACCTCGCCACCAGCACTCAACACCTCTCCTGGAAAAATTGCACTGGCTTCCCATTTCAGAACATATTAAGTATAAAGTTGCTTGTATGTGTTTCAGTGCTATAAATGGTTCTGGTTCTGCTTACCACTCTGAACTGCTACATGTCTACACTCCGTCTCGTATACTACGCTCTTCTTCTGACGCCTGCATGCTGAAAATCCAACAATACAAACAAGACTCATGGCTTTCATATCCTCTCTTGCTTTGGACTCCACATTTGGAATTCACTCCCACAACCCTGTCATCTTTTAAAGCCAAACTGAAAACCTTCCTCTTCTCACAGTATTTTCATCCCAACTAATATCAGTACCCAGTTTCTGCTACAATCATTGTGTGTGTGTGTGTGTGTAGTGCGTGTTTTTATTTGTTTTTCTGTATAATACTTTATGTAAATTGTTTGGTAGGACTGTGCTCTACATGTGTATATAATATCATATTTAGGTTAATATGTATCATGTGAATGCTCAGGGAGTTGATGACATGCATGATAGATGTACATTATTATTATTATTTTTGGGGTGTGATACACTTGAATATAAATAACAGAAAATGGTGGCAGCCTTGATTTCAACTTCACCTTGTTACCAAGTCCCATGGTAAATGAGAATAGGTTAGCCAGTATATCATCTGCTGTGCTGTTCACCTTCAGAAAATGCAGCTGTATACAATGTTCAAATAGATTCAAACATTTTGTGAAAGGCAAGTTCACTGAATGTTTCCACATTCCCATATTTTCCTTTGTGTTTGATGCAGGTGCCCATCAGGTTTTGCTCATCTACTATAATACCACTAACATTATGCCTGAATATTTGGGAGCAACATGTGTGTGGATTTTTTCTCTTGAGCTGAATTTAGGGGTGGACCTCATATCCAGAAGCATCTACTTTTAATTCTTGGACATGGATGGACTTTTTTTTCTAGAATTTTCATCTGCTCACTTTTAGATCACTAATACAACTACTATCAAATTACTGCAATATTTTGGCCATGTTTGCATGCTAATCCTAGTGTTGGTTCTGCTGTACACATTTTTCATACCACTGACACAAAATATGTAATGTTATCACTCAAAGTCAGTGTGACCACTGGATCATGTTTTAATTATACAAACCAACAATGTGACCTCAACCTTGAAGATAGCAAAACAACCTTTTCTCATGACACACTAGCTCATGATGCATCACCATACTAAAGTTTGGCTAAAAATAACAATAACAATATACTTTATTAACCCCAGTGGGAAAAGAAAAACTTAAATTGTTCAGAAGATACCATCTGGACCTATCAATCCAATGACCTTTTGCTGTGACCTTGACCTTGAACACAGCAAAACAACCTTTTCTCATGACACTCTGGCTCACAATGATGCATCACCATACCTAATTTGACTAAAGAAAAAAGCTTAAATCGTTCAGAAGATATCATCTGGACAAACATCCAATGAACTTCTGAACTTTTGCTGTGACCATGACCTTGAACACAGCAAAGCAATCATTTTAAAAGACACTAGGCTTATGATGACACACTATCAAACTAAGTTTGGTAACAACAAGATCAGCAGCTCAGAAGATATAATAAATAGGTTTTAATTATACGAGGACTGCACACGGCACTCCAGCTTATAATAATTTCTTGTTATACCACGTTTGGTTTCAAATGGTACCACAGTTTAAAAAATAATAATTGGACAATCATTAATTGAAATTTTGAACCTTTTGCTGTGACCTTGACCTTGAACACAAAAATCCAATATTTTCACTGGATGATCTACCACCAAGCTAAGTTTGGTTGCAAAAGAATTAGTCTGAGGATCTAGTACAAACACTCATATTCTGATTATATAAGCCCTCAATGTAACCTTGACCTTTAAGATATCACAAATTACAAAAGGTTGAGCAGTTCAACTGATATCTTCCACATAAAGCCTGGACACATGGACTGATGAACAGGCAGACATGGTAACTTTGTTACAGGGGTGGGGGGTATAACAATTCACTCTGAGGCTATCATGTAAATATGTCTGTATGTATGTTTATATATGTTCAGCAAGTTTTGAGATCAAAGGACTATGCTATATCTTGAATAAAAATTGGTTGTCTTGTGCTTACACATCTGTGTGTGCCTGAAATTGAGGGTATATGTGTGACTGGGGAGGCATCATTTTTATCTATATATATTATTTATTTATTTTTATTTTTTCTTGGGGGGGGGGGGGGGGGTGTACCTTGGATCATTTTCATCATCACCTAAGTTTGGTTTGCAGTTCAGAAATTATAGGAGACAGCTTTTTCTCAAGAAGTTGAACCCTAAATTTGATCCTAATTTTGAAGACATTATTCAGACTTTTAACAGAACACTCTGGCCCATGCAACCAAAAAGTGCAAGGCATTTTGATATTATAAAAAGCTGGGTTTTTTTTATTTTATTTTTTTATACCAGACCTTAAAAATAGCAACCCAATCTTTCTGCATGACACTGCAGTTTATGATGATGCTTCATCATAAAGTTTAGTGCCAAAATGTTAAGCAGTCCCAAAAAATCAAGGACACATGGGGGGAAGAGAATGTAAAATATACCTGAATAATGGTGGGTACAGCTGTGCGAAGATCATCCACATACTGAGGTTGCTGCATGAAGACATTGGTCACCATTTTGGCCAGCAAGGCAGTATTTGCATGTCCATACAGAGCACAGAGGTCAAACAATTTGGGAATATCAAACAGGAAATTCTCATAGATGATCTCGGCAAACACTTGAGGAGTCAGCCAGTTCTCCTGTCAACAGACAATTCAAAACAAATGGTTCAGTATTCAGATCACTACAGGTTGCACATGAAACTCAAACCCCCAACTTTTTCACTTCAGCAAAGTATGAACTGCATGCAATGCTTGCATGTGGGGGTGTATGGGTGTGCGTGCATGCATGTGTGTTTGTGTGCATGCACTGAAGATTCATGCTTCTCAAATTAAATATGTGTAACCTGTAAGCTGAGTTTAAACACCAAATGCTCATGCAGGGGAAGGGATAAAGGAGGAAGGATAAAGGATGCAGATGACTTGAGAAAGCGACAGATGGCGGGTTGATAAGAAGGAAGAGGGGTGGTGTGTGGGGGTGTAGGCAGGCATGAGAGAGAGAGAGAGAGAGAGAGAGAGAGAGAGAGAGAGAGAGAGAGAGAGAGAGAGAGAGAGAGAGAGAGAGAGAGAGAGGCAAGATGCAAGTTTATTTGATTGGCCTGTGGCCTTCACAAAGGTTAAACTAATGGTTGCAAACTGTATGTTAGCAAAGTGTTCAGAGGAGCATGTAAATCATAAGAAATAGCAATCACATGTACGGGAATATGGCAAAGTTCTTAATAATGACCTTGTTTTCAGTCTAAATTTATCAGGTATAAATCTTTGACGTAAATCTTTTAGAGCAGAACAACACAATGTGAAATGCACTTCATTTTTGACAGCAGCTCTACACAAAGGACATGTGTAGGCATGCATTTTGTATCGCAAAAAATGAACAGCTATGGGACTTTTAATATATACTTAGTAACATCAGCTGAAAGATATACTGCTTGCACATGATTCGTCTTAAATTGTCTGTAAAGATTAAATCTATCACTTGCATCAATTCGACTCTTCCAGTCCTGCCAGCGCTTGTCAATGAGTCTTTGTCTAAAACAATGTATAAACAAACTGACTTCCTGAACTCCCTTGTTCTGCCATATGTACCCAAAGCCAAATCTAAACAGTGTTGTGCAAATTTTCATCCCCCAGTTATTTTTTCCTTGTTTGTCTAAATGCAATAAAATCAAATCCAGCAATACAAATGCAAGAGTCATGGCTTTTGTGCTTTCTCTGAGACCTTAGGACACTGCTCAACCCTGTCATCTTTTAAAGCCAACCTGAAAACCTTCATCTTCTCAGTATTTCCACCCCAACTAATATCAATACCCAGTTTCTGCTATAGTTATTGTGTACATGTGCATGTGTGCATATTTCCATATAATATCTTATGTAAATTGTTTTGGTAGGTGCATAGAATATGGTGTTTAGGTTAATATGTATCATGTGAGCGCTTAGGGTGTTGATGAGCGCATGATAAATTCAATTCAATTTAAAAACCTTTACTCATCCCACAAGGGGCAAGTTTATTATTATTATTATTGTACGGTAGATGTTTTTCATTCATTCTAGTAATCTTAAGCCAATCATATATTCCACGAACATATGCATTTATATACAATGGGTACCTTGCAGTATCTCCATATATCATATTGTTTGGTGTCATTTGACCCACCCCAAGAAACCTTTTTAATGCAAACATATGTTTGTTTTTTCTATTTCATAACAATAATCATCCTCCAGGTCCCAGATCTCTGCGGCATATAGAAGCACTGGTTACACTTTAGAGTCAAAGAATCCCCAAAAATTTCATAGACTGATTTTCAAATTTATACAAAACACTCAAAATACCCGTGACTGCCCTTTTAGTTTTACCCCTTGCAGCCAAGTCACTGCAAGCAGTACTAAATCGTAACTTCATAGTAAAATACAAACCTAAGTCTTTATATGCATTAACAACTTCTATGAATTTTTTTCCACAAAACCATTTTTCGTGTGCTGCTTTCAGAACACAATGAGCTTACTTTCAGGGGTTGCACTGCCTTTTAGAGATTTGCGTCAACCAACGCGAAACATTACGTATTTTGTGTCAATGGCACGAAAAATGCGTACAGGATAACCTAAAATTAATGCACATACAAAGCCAAAATGATGGAGTAACCTGATTGTAGCTCATGGGCTATAAAGTGAACAGACAAAAATAATAAAAAGAAGGCCTATTTGTGCACACACACACACACACACACAAAGTGGAAACGTTTAGGAAATTTGCCGTTCACAAAACGTTTGCAGAGATCAGAACATCGTACGCAGCATCATTTTCCGAAGATGAACTGCGGAAGACGATATCAGCAAACCCATTTCTCGTCTACCGTGGAATTTAGTAACGAGATGAAGTTGAAGTCGAGGCTGCCGCCATTTTTTCTCACTCGTACTCGAGTGTCGACATGCGTTTTGTTTTCGGTTTCGTAGTCTTCTACCTTTCTGTAAATTCTGATATTATATGCTGACAAACTAGGCATACTGGGTCGTTCCAAATTCCATGTCTGGGGTTCTCTGTCGACTAACTGGAAAATATTACTGATCAGTTTGGCAAAATACGTGATTTCTGGCCAGTCTGATATGGAGATCGCCCTGTTCCAGCTATACGGGCTTGTTTGGATTCGGTTTCAAATTAATCATTTTTGTTTTTTGGAAAAGCATGCAAATTTTATTCACAGACAGGGCGCTACCGACTATATGGTGCATGGATCAGATTTTAGGGGGGAAAGCATCACCGTCGCCTTATCTAGACCAAAAATTACGGTAGCCTATGTGTTTATTTCACCTAGATTCTGCCCTTCATTGACTGGACTTGCATAGCTGAGATGCCACTGAGTTTGCGGGTAGATCTAGAGCTGAGTGATGCAGCGGACACCAGTCAGTCTTGTGGCACAGATCAGCAAGCTTGTTCTAAGTGGGATCCAGTATGAAGTATAAAGATAATACAATTTTGTGGATGTGTGTGTGTGTGTGTGTTTTTTAACACAACAATTTACTTTTATTACCTTCCTGTTATGTCACTATTTCAACCCCAACATGTCAGTTCACACGTGTCACTATGTGTGTGTGTGTGCGTGCGTGCATGCGTGCCTGTATGTGTGTGCGTGTGTGCGTGCGTGCGTGCATGCAACATGCTCAGTTCTACCTTCATGTAGAAGAAAACAAAAAGACTGTAAATGAAAACTAATGAACCAAAATGGATTTTATGTATAACGTTCATGGCAAAGTGATGCATGCAAAATGTTGTTTTCTTGATCAAAAAAGCCTGAAATATAGGTAGAGACAATCAACAGACCCACTGTCAAAAATATTTCAGAGCAACTTACAAAATAAAGTACAAGTACACAGCAGTGACATTTCAGCAAGTCAAAAGTAAATTGTTGTGTTAAACACACACACACACACACACACACACACAACACACACACACACACACACATACACAAAATTGTATACATATACACATCTTTTACAAATATGCAACACAGAAAGGTGTGGTCAAACACACACAAATGAATCAATTCCTGTACATAAAACCATAGAAAAATCATCTCTCTTTCCTATGGTATGGTTCATTTTCACTTCAGTACCAGTTAGCCAGTCACGATGATATCCTCTGTTGAGAACTTCGCAACTTCTTAAAACTGGCTGTTTGCAACACAATGTGGTGTGGTCAGATTAAAAACAGAATAATCTATACCAGATATAAAACCTATAGAAAAATCTTTAATCTTTCTGGTGGTACCATTTGCATAATTTTCAGTGCCCTAAGCCTGTTTTTGATGCAAGTGACGAGGAAAGGTTGCAGAGTATGCAACTTTTGGGGTTGAGTTTGAAATGTCACGATGCCATTGCATGGTTATGCATCATGGTGCAGCCTGTTTAAACTAAAAGCAAAGTCAAAACACAAAGACATGTAACTGATAGGAAGTTTTATCATCTTTCACAGGGTACTATTCTCTTTAGGTTCCACTGTGTAGCTATTAAGCTGTAGACCCTAATCCCATCTGAAAAGTAGTTTGCAACTTTTGAATTCTGGCTGTTTGTTGCACTTAGTTTGCAACGTTTGAATTCTGGCTGTTTGTTGCATGAGTTTGCAACATGGTTTCATTTAGTCAAAGTAAACACAACATAAATTTGAAAATGTCAGTAACAGACAGAACAATCTTTCCTGTTTCACATGGTACCACTTTCTCAATTTTTCATGCTCTAAGTTTTTGACACAAGTGACTTCAAAAAGTGGCAGAAGTATGCAACTTTTGGGGACTATTTTGAAACTTGTGAGGCTGTTTCAGAAGTTTGCAACAATAGTGTTGTCAAATGAAACAAAATGTAATGAAATGAGGGTAGGGATGAATACAAGAATCTTTATTTATTACAGGGTGTGTTGAGTTATGGGTTTATGTCGCCCATCAGATATTACAACAATCAACATGTCACAATCATGTGTTAAATTAAATGAGTGTACAAAATTTGGCACAAACATAGTAGGGAAGATGTGCACTAACAGTGTGACTTGATTTTGAGCATACTTGTGCAAAACTGAAGACACAATGAACTATGTATGTTGTAATATCTGATGTACAACATGCGGCCTTTTATGACCTTTGTCAGCAAATATCTCCAAAAGTGTACAAGTTTTTATCTTTTGCTTTTAAGAAATCTTTCCTAGCATTGTGCACATTCTAAAAACACAGGTGGTTTCAATGTATCATCAACTTTATTTTCTACCCCCTTTGTCCTGTTTTCATGCAAAGCTTTTGGCACTAAGTCGTATATATACTATGATAGGAGTGTGAGAGAGGGACCAGAGAGAGAGAGAGAGAGAGACAAGAGAGAGAAGATAGGAATAAAGAGTGTCCATTAGAAGACTGCTTTCAACTTCAGTTTGACTGGCCTGAATGGATTGAAAGGACACAAACAACAAGAAACCAACAACGCGCATCCCAACAACATTACACAATATTCACTGAATTTATTCAGATTTAGAGGTGGTAAACTGTCAGAAATTGACTTGAAATTCAGAAATCAACCTGAAATAAATCAAAGATCAAAGTGTGCAACTAACTTGTAACTCATGTAAGTAAGCAGAATAATCTGCCAGAGAAATCTGCATAAGCAGACCAAAACAAACACAACAACAACATATAATGTGCACACAGTTTCCAGTCTTTCAGGCAGGATTGGTCCTCAGTAGCATAGTGAGCTGAGATGACTGTGGACGAGCAGTCCTTGAGCAACTCTGCCAAAATAAAGTGTCAGCACAGAAACAATTATCCTGCCACTCATAAAATATTTTCCTGTCTCTCTAGTCTCAATTAATTCAATATTTTATAGATCAGATGTAACTAATAATACAGAGGCTATAAAACATTCCAATATGTTCACCTTTGACTCCTTGTAGGTGGCCATCCGCAGGTAGGTAAAGAAGACAAGTTGTGTAACCTGGTCATGCAGGCTGCGATTATGGCCAGTCAGTTCACTATCCATGTCATAAGGCCTGCACAGTCATTCAGTTATACAGTACACAATTTCATACCCATATAAGTCACAGTGTTCACACTCAGTGTGCAGAAACAGTTTCTACAACTACCACATTTACTCATAGTCCATTTTGCCAATGGTAACAGAACTCAAAATGGGCACGTCCAGTAAAGCATGTTGGAAAATATAGTGGAACCATTCTTTTAAGACTAAATACCAAGCAAAATAAAAAAATTATAAGAGGGGTGGTCCTTGATTGGGAGTTCATTTCTTCTTTTTCTTTGTGCAACTGTCATAAAACTAACAGTTTCAATACAAAGTCCACAGAGGAGGTAGGGGACTGCTGGGGAAAATGGGATGGGGGGCTAAGCCAGCCCTCAGCAGGGCTTGAAGGCATTAGGGGAATCAAAGGCAGTGAAAGAAATGGCATTCCAGATGTGGATGGTGGAGGCAAAGGAGGATGAAGGTGTTTTTATCATGTGTGAGGGACCTTCAGCTCCCCCAGGTGTCCTCTTGATAGCCAGGGTGCCATCATCATGGCCATGGCTACTGTCCTACTGTCACTGAGTGGCTGGAGATTCAGTTAAGAAAACAGTCCAGAGGCACATGTGGTAGGGCTGAAGTCCTGCATCCTGCATGATGCACCTAGACCTCTCAAGACTGTTGGACAACACTTGTGAAAGGCACCCCAGACTGTAGCAGCATACTCCATGATGGGTAAGACAAAACCTTTGTAGCAGTTGGTGAGAACGTTCATAGGACAGCCTCTGATGCTGCTGTATACAATGGATCTTGTTTGCCCTCTTACATGTGCATGAACATGGGTGCCTCAATGCAGATCTTCTACACTGAAGTATTTTGCATATCTGCTCTCTCAAGCGCTTGTCCTGGGGTGTGTAGCTGACTGGTTGCTTGCTGCTTGCTTTTGTAGCAATTTGCACACAGGTGACACTTGTCAATATTCCATCTACCATTTTCTTTTCAATGACATAAAACTGAAAGGTTCCACAAAAGGTAGTCTTAAAGGAATGCTCATTCATCAAGTGTCCCACAGTTCTTGGATATTGGGTCATGTCAACTACACAGGGTCACCTCAGGACCAGTCACACATTCACAGTTGCTCCATACCAGAAGCCAGTTTACTAAAGTGGTTACAAGGGCATTTCTGCCATCCTAAGCAATGGTTGTAAACTGCAACATTACAAAGTAATATTTTTGTGGCCAATGTAGCAGTTACAGTGGCTACCAACATACTATTCACAGTCCTAGTTTATAACACCTCCACGCTATGTGTAAACTGCTCTGCACTGATACCTCTTTCGCTGGAAATCCCTTGCTAAATTTTGAGCCTGTCACTGACAAATCTGACTTAAAAATAATCAACAGTGCACCTGCCAAGTCTTGTGAACTTGATCCCACTCCCAACACACTTCTTTATGAAAACCTTGACATCCTCTTGCCAACCATCATGAACATCATCAACACATCTCTTACCAATGGCATTGTACCACATGATCTGAAGACAACCATTGTCAAACCTCTTTTGAAAAAGCCATCACTTGACAAAAATCTTTTGAAAAACTACTGCCCCATTTCTAACCTATTTCAGTCCAAAATCCTTGAAAAAGTCATTCTCCACAAACTTCTCTCCCATCTCCAAGAAAACAACCTCAGCAACCCCTTTCAGTCAGCCTATCGAGTAGGACACAGCACAGAGACCATTTTGTTACATGTTGTAAATGATATTCTCTCTGCTCTGGACAAAGACAACGTCTCTGTTCTTCTTTTATTGGATCTTTCTGCAGCTTTTGACACTATTGACCACCAAATTCTCCTCTCCCACCTGAACTCTGTTTTGGGCATTCAGTCTACTGCACTCCAATGGTTTTAGTCATATCTCTCAGACTCTCTCATATATCAGTTCACTTCAGTCAATAACTCGTCTTCCTTGCCATCACAACTCATGTATAGTGTGCCTCAGGGCTCAGTACTGGGGCCCATTCTCTTCGTCCTGTACACTACACCTCTCTCTGATATCATAGCTAGTCACTCTGTAAATCATCAGCTTTTTGCGGATGATACACAGCTCCAGAAATCCATTCCTCTCAGTGAAGTTACCAACCTCACCAAACAACTTGATGCCTGCACAGATGACATAAAAACATGGATGATCGAAAATCAGCTCAAACTTAATGACGACAAAACAGAAGCTCTTCTCTTTCTATTTTCATCTTCCTCGAAACCTTCCACCGTTTCCCTCCCTGACTCGATTACTCTCGGCTCTCAGAACATCCCCTTCTCTGATTCTGCCAGGAACCTTGGAGTCATTCTTGACTCAAACCTGTCCATGAAGAAGCACGTCATAAAAATCTGTCAAACTGCTTATTTTGAGCTTAAATGCATTAGTTCGATCCGCAGGTTTCTCACTTAAGATGCAGCCAAGACTCTTGTTACCTCCTATATGCTCTCAAAGCTCAACTATTGCAACTGTCTCCTCATGGGTACAACTAATTCTGTCATCCAACCTCTCCAGAAAATTCAAAACTTTGCTGCAAGACTCATTCTCTTGGCACCTCGCCACCAGCACTCAACACCTCTCCTGGAAAAACTGCACTGGCTTCCCATTACAGAACATATTAAATATAAAGTTGCTTGTATGTGTTTCAATGCTATAAATGGTTCTGGTCCTGCTTACCTTTCTGAACTGCTACACATCTACACTCTCGTACACTCCACTCTTCTTCTGACACCTGCATGCTGAAAATCCAGCAATACAAATGCAAGAGTCATGGCTTTTGTGCTTTCTCTTGCTTTGGACCCCACATTTGGAATTCACTCCCACAAGACCTCAGACACTGCTCAACCCTGTAATCTTTTAAAGCCAAACTGAAAACCTTCCCTGTCTCACAGTATTTCCACACCAACTAATATCAATACCCAGTTTCTAATATAGTCAGTGTATGTGTGCATGTGCCTGCGTGCGTGCCTGCATGTGTTTGTGTTTCCACATAATATCTTATGTAAATTGTTTTGGTGGGACTGTGCTCTACGTGTGTATAGAATAATGTATTTAGGTTAATATGTATTGTGTAAATGCTCAGGCCATTGATGAGTGCATGATAACTGTACATTATTAATATTATTATTATTATTTTGCCACTGGGTACAAACTCATGACGTTTGAAAAGAAATTCATGATGGTTGCCACATGACCAGTTTGGTACATGTGCAGTGACAATCCAACTTGAAGAGGCTGTATTTTTCAGGAGTGAATAAATGCACTGGATGTACATGATGATCTATGATTATTTCAGCATTTCAGGTTTACCTGGCACAAACTCCTTGAGGAAATCAATGACTTTAATGATGATTTGCAGTACCTTGCATCAAGAAAAAGGAGTCTGCCTGTGGCCTGTTGGTGGACGAAGCTGTACTTGTGTGTGTGTGTTTCATTGGAACCCTACTACCATTTCCTAAAAAGCACTTAGAACTGTGCTGCCCTCATCATCCTGAAAAGATGTCAAACTAACCATATTATTCCTCTGTTTCAATCTCTCCATTGGCTCCAAAATCCACAAAGAATTTAGTACAAGATAAACATTCTCTGCTATAAATGTATCACTCACACTGCTCCATCTTATACCTGTGACCATCTTCTACCTTACTCTCTCCTCTGTTTCTGATACTCTCAGCCTCAATATTCCTCATACCTGACTTTCCACTGTTGGCCTTTTCCACCTTTGGCCTCTCTACATGGAATAACCTCCCCCTTCTTCTATGAAAGAAAACATCTCTGGACTCATTCAAATCTAACTTCAAAACATTTCTTTTTCCAACACAGTAGACCTGCCATGTTTTTCCTGCTGTCTTCCTCTGCCGCAATGCAAGTCCCTGTTTATTGTCTGTTGTTTAGTTGGTTGTAAATTGGGTCTAGTATATACTATATATATACTAGTATATACTATATATATGCTTGTGTGAGTGGGTGCCAGTGTGTGTGCATGCAATTAGAATAGTCTTTCTAGACAAGATTTTGCGCTACAGAAATTTATTATGATCATTTAGTACAAGATTGTTGTTGTTATTTCACTTTATTCTATAGTGTACAGATGTAGAAATTGGAAAGCATTTTGAGCCCTTTTTTTCCTTAGGGAAAATTGTGATGCTTTAAAAATTGTGTATTATGTTAACATTATTATTATTATCAATACAAATACTGACTGTTTGGCGGTTTTATGCAACAAGTACTTTTCGATTTGTAACTGGAGATTTGTTTGGTGTTTGTTTGCACCGGATGTGGAAAAAAATCCTGGTGGGGTGGGGAGGGGGGCCCTCATATATAAATATATAGATGGCTGTATGCTATAGCAGTTGTAACTGACAGCATTGTGTGCATCATGGCCACATTTTGGCGGGGCTGTCGTAACTTCAAATCATGCACACAAGTATAACCAAGAGGTGGGTTGGTGGGATTTCCACTAGCATAGTTTATAATGCCTGCATTAAACCAGCTGTAGGTCATAAAGTCACCATGGCTCAAGCAAAACGTTGGCTCACAGTTCTACACACAACACAATCTGTTGCATGTTAGTAAGTTCTGGATTTTAACATCCGTCTACTGCATAGGGTCACCTCAATCAATAGCAAACACAACCAAGTCAGTTTGAAAATCTCAATATATACATTTCACTGATTTACTGCCGAGAATGATACTTCCCGACTGGTATTCAGTCCAAAATTAAAACACAACTAATCAAATCACAAATAATGTCTAACTCACTGACATCATATACAATAATGCATGTTTTGATGCCTATTTATATTCTGCAGCCACCCACTATGGGAACCTGCTTAAATCCCTTGTGACTACAAACACCCTTACTGATTTTAATCCACAGGTCCACACTGGAAACTGTGTAAGCCAAAACTAACACAGCTGAAAATTAGGGAGATGATTTGGAAAAAATTAAGCTGAATGGACTGGGAAGGCAGAAATTAGGATACTGGCCTGTTTCATAATAAATGGTGACAGAAGCGACTGTGGGTGTGTTTTTTGCAGCCCACTCCACACAAGTCCATTGTGGGTGTGCTGGAAATTTGTCTGTTGAGAAAATAAATCTGACTGCTGTACGCCTGAATCTGCTGTGGCCTCTACATTGCTTGACTGCATTCCCTACTGCCTGTAGCACTTCTTCCACTTTGCACTCCATCACATTCAAGTAGTCTAAAAAAAAAAGTGCCAGTTGACTTACAGTCGCTTTTGCTACATACCGGGCCTATTTGGAATCAGTGTGAGCCAGTGAACACATTTCTACACAGATTTCAAATAGTGGCACACACACACACACACACATGTACACACACATTGACAAACAAACCTGTTAGCATTTAATCTGTCTAGGCAAAAAGACATTAAAAAATCTTAACCTACCTTGGAGAATACTGGAGAAAAGAGTCCAACATGTGATGCAAAGACTCATCAAAGATAACCTGCAAGCATAAGGAAATGAGACCATGTAAACCATGACTACTGCCTTGCAAATCAGAGAAAGCGCTCTGAATCTGTTGTACATCTTAAAACTTGACAGAGAATTGTGGAAGAAAGCCTTTAACTTTCACTAATTCCAAACAGAGAATAGGGTAACATATATAAAAAGCTAAGGCTGATTCAGTAAAATTAAATGTGTGTATATGTCATGTCTCAAAACTTAAGGTGCCCCCTTTCACTACAATTGTGCCAGTTTGAACAAAGGAAATATAGCTTTACTCAAGAGACTCAAAATGTTGCAATGAATGCAACCCCAGTACACATTTTCAAAAACATTTAAAAGCCAGAACAAACCAGTAGGAAGTAAGCAAAAGTTGTACATGTGTAGAAGCAAGTTCAATCCTGACCTTTCCAGAGACTAAAACTAGCACAGTAGAAGTTTTTGAAAAAAAAAGAAAAAAGAGTGCTTATCTTAATTTGGCACTAGAAAACAACTGCAATTTTCAGTGAAAACCACTTTTTCAAGCAACAGACGGGCAAAGAATACACCAACAAACAATGATAGGAATAATATTTGATCTGCTTAGCTATCAGTATCAGATACTGAATTTCTTTTACACAAGGAACACTACTCAACAACCAGTATTAGCCTGCAGCACTTGCTTAACCCACAAGGTTATAGTTTTACAAAACTAATTATGTCTTGGCCAATTGTAACAAAAGCAACCCAATTTTCCACATGACATTCCAGCTCACTGTCATGCATCACCATCCAAAGTTTGGTTACAATCTTTATATATATATATATATAACCTATATATATATGAACACTTGTTCTCCAGACGAGTCCTACGTGGCATATTCTATAGCAAATTCTTTGCTTCTGAGCAGATGCACTGCACTCTAGTCATATGCGACTAGTTTTACATAGCATATCACCAGTCTACAGTATCACTGTTCAAGGCCACATGTGTAAGGTGGATACATGTTTAGCGATAATCTGCCACCTGCACTTTTGGCAGAATGACAGGGATCTATGACTGGGATCCTTGACATACTACTACAGTAACATGGGGGTGGAATGAATACCAAAATAAAAGTCAGCACAGAAAGCTGACCCTGGAGAAGAAAATTCTCCTGCCCCTCCCTCTGGGACTCAAACCTGAGACTTTTCGATCATGAGTCTGTAGCTCTACCACTGAGCTATCTCAGCTCCCCAAGAAGGTTTAGAAGATATCTTCTGGAAAAGTCAGACACAATGACAGATGGACAGACACTGAACAGGGTTGACATTAACCAATAATTTCTGGTATTTTACCAGTTACGATCAGTATACCAGGGAAAAAAATCAACAATCAGTCAGACATACTGGCTGTTAATTTGTTTGGCTGGTTCTCAAACAAAAACAACAATGCACGTGAGAGTGCAAGTGGTACGTGTGCTGTGTGTTTGTGTGTGTATTCTAGACGGGGAAGGGAGCTGGGTGTTTGCTACTGCAGTTCTAGTAGTAGTATGGATGACAGTGTATTGGACCAGTTACAGTGCTTATCTGACTGGTCTCTGTGATACACTTTCGCCACCTTATACTGTTATAGATGTCAAACCTGTTTGAAAAATGTCCAATGTGATCACTGACTGAGACAGCCATATGGACATGGTGATTTCAGCATACCACCCCTAACTTTTTTATTAGACAATACACAGTCCCATCTGGAGATGAATAATTAGCTGCATATACAATTATTATTTTTCTTACCTGGCACCAGAATTGTTGGTGTGGCAGCTGGAGGAGCCAGTGCAGGTCAGTGCTGATGTATTGCAGTCGCTCTGCCCACTCACCCATCAGGCCTTGGTCACTACTGTCCGCAGGAGGGGCAACATATGCCACAAACCTACACCTGCTGCTCCAACGAGAGTGCTTCAAATTGCCACAGAAATTTTGTTACCAAGCATGTTACAGCAATAGCACTTTCACACAAAGAGGGTATCATTACTATCAACCTCAATTACTGAAAGAAAAAAGAAGAAGATATGGTCCAGTATATATGTAATGGCATCAAACACAGCAATCTCTCCACTGCCTTTCTTTGAACTGGTCAAAAAACTAGTAAAGCATTAGATGCTCAATCAAATATACACGAAATTGAGTCTGAGTTGGAAGTGATTCAGATTTTAACTTGTGGGCACACTTGTTCATTGGGAACTGTGAATGAGTGAAAATGTTGTCAAATGTCAGTCATGAGGTCATCACACATAATGGTGTGGTCATTAAATAAAGCAGAGGTGTTACAGCCAAGTGTTGGAGCCTTGTCATGATAATGGAGTACGGCAACAAGCAAGCAGTACATAGCCTGGCCCTCCGATCTTCCAGTCAGCACATAAACTTAGTTTTCTATATACATGTACAGCTAATGTTAGTGGGCAGGGCTGAGATTCTTTCCATTTTCAAGTGCATTCTCCAAGTTTACATAATACCTACCCCCAATGCTATCATTGGTGGGAGCTGCCACAAGTATCGTTTTTGTCATGACAAAAGTTTTGTTGTGACAAACATGTCTTTTGTCGCGTCAAAAGTATGCTCGCTGTGACAAAACTTTTGCTGTACAATTTTGGTGCTTGACAGAGTTGCTGTCAGTCGGGTTTTCAAAGGAAGAAGGATTTAACCCGTACACAACTCTCCCCCCCTTATGGAACTCTGTCAAAATTCTTAACAGCCAGGATTCGGAATATTGCCAGGCTAGAACTCAGTTTGTTTTATGGACCTGCTGGGATATAGACTATTATTCGAGATCTCAGAACTCTCAGTATTTTCAGACTTTGAAAAACTTACTGTTTTTCAACTTTGAAGAACGTGGAGTATTTTTCGGCATTTTAGAACTCAGTTTATTTTTCGGACCACTCAAGATTCCAAGATCTCAGGATTTGGAATATTTTCTGGCAGGAGTTGTTAGAGCAGACCTTGAAATGTAGCTCAATTTATTATCAAAGAGATAAAAGGTAGATTATTATTTGGAACACTATAGTTGTACACTATTAACAACTTTGGTCTGTTTTGTACACATGTGTTGCCGTATAGACAGCTCTAACTATGTGTAACTATTCTGATATATATATATATATATATATATATATATACGTACAGAGAAACAAACCTGTGCTATGAGCCTGTGCGAAAAGGTGCTCCCAGCAACACCTCCTCTATTTGAGGACTTGCACCAATCCTTATGGTTAATTATCTTTCTGTTCAGCCTACCTGACAGAGGATACTTTAAAGAGGAATAAAAGTAGCTATGAACAAGATGAGTATCAAAGAACACACCAAAAGGACGAAAAACATTACTTTTTGAATGCAAAATGGCTTCTGAAAAGTGGGACACTTCAGCATGATTGACTGATATTGTTTATACCGATGCTGAACTTTCATCATTGTGTTCAACTTGCGTTTAACCCGAAAACTAAACATCCTTTTTGATATCACTGCATGTTTTTGCTTCTGAGAAAATTCACGTTGAAAACACAACGGTTAAGCATCACCCACTGTGTCTATACATGCAATGAACACTAAATATTATTTGCTCTCGTGACTCTAGCATTTGCTGCGGAATTCACTCTCCGTGGAACTAAAATAGTTCTTGCTTGCTGAACAAAGTTGGAGTCATGTTTCTGGATTTTTTCATCTGATGAAAAGTTTAACTTCAAGTTCCGAGTCCAAAATTATGTCCATTGGTGATGATTAACCATTTTGTGTTATCACCACCAACTTTTGCCTTTGTTCACCTCACTTATGTTGCTATTAATAGCTCTAACTGCGTGTGTTGATAACACATGGCGGGTTTGAAGAAGTGCAGCAAATTCATAGCAGGATGGCAAATTTTGAAACTGTGTTCACTTATTTCTTTCAGTGATGATTAATTGACATGTGACACTTAATCAATACTGCTTACTGTCACTGTCCACTAAAGATTGTGCCAGTTATTATTTCTCTAGTTTTGCTTACTGGCATGAAATAAAAGGATTACAACTGTTGCCATTTGAGCTTGGTTGAGCTGATTGGCGAAAGTACGTGTTTTTGGATGTTGGACACAGGCAAACACACACTCACAGACATGTGACAGAAGACCAGTTCTCTACTGTGTGCTTGTGACGAGTAACTTTATTTTCAGTTTGTAATTCTTGCAAGTTCAAGACTACACAGTTCAATCATTTCAGTGGTTGACTCTGAATGACATGGAGAAAAGAAATGACACTGATGAAGCTTAGACTGGCGAAGCCATCATTTTCTTGATAAATCGTCACCTGGACACAAGAGTGAGGTTGTCTCTTGTAAAACTGAACATTTTTATTTACAGACCACATAGATAAAAGGAAAAAATGGTGATGGGTGTACTGGAGAGAAAACTATTCATGCTGAAACTTACATTTTGAGACACTTAAAAGAGTTATTAGACGCTTAGAGAGTCAGACATTAATTTTTTGTTTTTAAATGCATGTTTTTTGTTTTATTTTGGTGCGTGCGCGCACATGTGTGTGTGTGTGTGTTGTTCACTTGTTGTTTTGGGGGGAGGGGTGTTTTTTTCTTCTGATCTGGAAAATATCCTCTCTCTCTCTTTTAAGCAACCCGACAGAACATGGTCTGAGTAGACCTAACTGTCAGTAGAAGAAGGATCACTTATTTCAAGTTTCCTGTGTTAAAAACAAAGAAGTAATACTCTTATTATAGTCTTAATAATTTTCTATCCTTTTCCCTTTATCAGTCATCAGCACCTAAATGAGACTGGCAGCAAAGATAATAAAACAGTACTACCAGTTGGCATGATCACACTTTAGTTCAATATATAGAAACAAAAAAATTATTAGAGGCATGGTGCATTCTGTATCTTGTTCTGTTTTGAAACCATTCAGCAACTGTTTTGGCTGACTTACTCAGTTTTCATGTACAAACAAGAGTGTTGCTGTTAATGGAAACAAATGAATCTAGTGGTATCCACACAGGTTCTTTTTGTTTTTTTGTTGTTGCCATCACTGAGAGAGAGAGAGAGAGAGAGAGAGAGAGAGAGAGAGAGAGAGAGAGAGAGAGAGAGAGAGAGAGAGAGAGAGAGAGAGAGAAGTTCATCACTGAACTGTGCTTTAGATCAGACACATTCAGTTTTATTGTGTTTATACTGGTTTATTACAACCATGCAACCCCCACCCCACCCCATATTTACTAAAAATGTCAGTGGTATTGTCTGGGAGGAAACATAATTTTTACAGCAGTCAAACATCACATATAGACACAGGGATATTACAGAGGACAAGGCCATGTACTCAACTTTATTGTTCTGATGAGATGAGTCACAGACAGTACACACAACAAAAAGATCTTAAAGTGTTCAGTAACAATTGTCTGGTATATTACTGCATTTCACACTGCAGCCTGTGTCCATGTTTGCACAAGTGACGTTTAACATAGCAATGTATGTTCAAGAATGTCAAATATTACCATCCATAAACTCCATTGTTTTTTGTTTTTTTGTGTGAATATGCTTTCAAATAAATATGTTCACCCAAACTGTCAATGGATGAATGGTATTGTTTGTATTGTCTGGGATGAAACTTTCAGTATCTGCAGTGGTCAAATGTCACAGATGGGACACTGGGATTGGTGTAATATTTCAGAGGGTGAATTTTATTGTTCTGGTGAGAATACTTACAGACAGTACTAGTACTACCAACAAAAAGCTTTAGAAGTGCCCAATTACCAATAACAATTCTCTCCTGCACAACTGTTGCAAACCATCTGGTGAGGGTCAGCTATTTTTATGTTGTACTCCTCAGGTGTGGCATAAAACCATTTTCTGTAAGTGAAAATATAATCTTCTAACAGTACTTTGACATGGTTAACATGTAAAAAACAGTTCTGAGGTTTGATTTTGACTTTGACTTTTACTTCATATGTCCCGCTTCTGTGAACCACCTTTTTGGCACAGGCTCATATGTATGCTGTTTCAGTAAACATGCACTTTAATGTGCAGGGTATGGCAGGCCCAGATTCTGGATGTGATTCGCTATCATTTACTTCTGGAACACCCTTGCAATGTCTACAAGATCATTAGGCATGAAAACGCTAAATTATTTAAATATTCAGTGGTATTCTAGTTGTTTACTACTTAAATTGCTGTATGTATCATCTGCTGCCTCAGCCATTTTGAACTCGTCGAAGGGAGTCAATTAATTTAAGGTGGCTTGGGGGAAATTTGTCCACTTGTTTGGTTGGGGGAACTTCAGCCACCCAAACACCTTGTGAACTGCACTCAATACTACACACGGACCCCTACAACTGAACTTTTCCAAACTGTAACATCAGCTTCATAACGGATCAGTCCACAAACAAAACAACAAACAAGAGTGATTGTTACAAGTAGCGTATGGGAAAACCTGTCCTACTTTGGAAGCCTTGCTATTCGCTTGGCAACAAAACCACAGTGTGGGCTGTATGAAAAGGACCAACATATCGTTGGCCGATCTTGTTTGTTTTGAAGTTCCGTGTTTGAAATGTTTATTGAATTTGGTTTTACACATCAATTGAAAGCTGAAGAATTGAATATGTGTCATTTATTTTTAGAAAAAACACACCATTTACACAAAGTGAAAAGTAAATTTTCAAGGTGGGCGAATTTCCCCCAACATAAATTATGTTTGGGGGAACTTCGCCCACACCACATGAGGGAAATTTGCCCTTTTTGTTTACCCTTGCTTTTAGGCCTAATGCATCGCTAGGCCTAACAGTAACATGAAGAAGAAAAAACAAACTGATAAACAGTGATATCCAAAGAGGCAGCTGGAAATTCCAGGGACATTTAAAATGGAGAATGGCATTTAAAATCATAGCTGTCAACACCTTTTGGGAGTAAACCTTAGTCCAGTGTTTGTGAACCTGTATTTCCCTTATGCAGGCCAGGGTCTTTTGTTTTTTGCTGGTGGCAGCAGCATTTTGAATTCCAATGGCATGTGTGGCAGTGGAAGGAAGAAGCAATGTTGTGCCAAATACACATGAACGACTTCAAATCTCACTTCCAATAAGATTTTGAAGCCTATTGTACTAGGCCAGTCAGTGTGCATTTGGCGATGGCGAGTGTTGGCCGCTTGTTCAACAGTTCTTCAATCTTTTTGCTCAGTTTAAAACAACAACAAAATCTCATGAAAATTATGTTTTCCTGTATCCATTTTCCAATATGGCCATATCCCCCCAAAAATAATGAAAAAATGTATTTTATACTGGTAAACTGTATTTTGACAGGTATGTAAAATGTCCCAGGAATTTCCGACCATCTCCTTGGATATTACCAATAAACTATGAAAAAAAGAAAAAAAATGTGGGCCCGGAGTTAGGCTTTTGGAAATAAAGCATGTGTTGGTCAGGTTTACATTCAGTCTTTCTAAAAACACTTAACTTCCTACTAGTTTGAACATCTTTCTTAGCCTTTTCCTTTCATTGCATTTGTTCTCTTTATGTTTGGATGGAGTTTCCCTGAGACGCTGGATGAAGTTCCCCCAATGTGGTTGAAATTCCCCCAAATCACATACATTACAAAAAGAATGTTTTCTTTGATATTAATAATAATAATAACATGCACTCATTAACGCCCTGAGCGCTCACATGATACATATTAACCTAAATACAATATTCTATACACACATAGAGCACAGTCCTACCAAGACAATTTACATCAGGTATTATATGGAAATACACACACACACATGCACACACACAATGACTATAGCAGAAACTCGGTACTGATATCATATTAGTTGGTGTGGAAATACTGTGAGAAGAGGAAGGTTTTCAGTTTGGCTTTAAAAGATGACAGGGTTGAGCAGTGTCTAAGGTCTTGTGGGAGTGAATTCCAAATGTGGGGTCCAAAGCAAGAGAAGCACAAAAGCCATGACTCTTGTGTTTGTATTGCTGGATTTTCAGCATGCGGGTGTCAGAAGAAGAGTGTAGCGTATGAGATGGAGTGTAGACATGTAGCAGTTCAGAAAGGTAAGCAGGACCAGTACCATTCATAGCACTGAAACACATACAAGTGACTTTATATTTCATATGTTCTGAAGTGGGAAGCCAGTGCAGTTTTTCCAGGAGAGGTGTTGAGTGTTGGTGGCAGGGTGCCAAGAGAACAAGTCTTGCAGCAAAGTTTTGAATTTTCTGGAGAGTTTGGACGACAGAATTAGGTGTGCCCATGAGGAGACAGTTGCAGTAGTTGAGCCGTGAGAGGAGATATAGGAGGTAACAACCCAGTCAGCAAAGGATGCTGAAATCATGTGGGGCCCACATAGGATTACCATTTTCTCACAGACCCCAGATACCCATATGGGATCCTTTCGGATTCTATATAGTTTTCCTAGCAACTGGAAAGGATGAACATGTCTAAAATTACTCAAATTAAAAGGATTGGGGAAAAGTTTCTTTTTAATTTTAATTTCTTTTTTATGTATCCTGTCTCTAGAAAATGACTAGATGTGTAGTAATGATAGAGCATTTGTAGTGTGATTTTGTTGTTGATTCAATAAATTAAAAAAAGGTTGCTACTGAATATTCTTTTTCTGATTTTTCTTCCAACCTATCTTGGCAATTAGTCTTGTCTTTCTTTCTTTCTTGTCTTGCTTCTTTAGCAATTTAGTGACAGATTTGAATATTAACTAATATATAACTAGGTAGAACCAGCCTCTCTTTAGCGCTGGGTAACATGGTCGTTGCGAGGCAAATATTGCTCATTTTCAACTTGTCGTATCTGCCTTGTTTTGTGCAGTTTGTCAATAAAAACTGCTGTCAGGCAAAAAACGATCTTTTTACGACCTGTTGATGCCATTATTTTGTGCGTGAATGATGTATTGTGAGTTTGGAAGAAGTTTTAATGAACACACCAAGCGGTCGGAAACCGAGCGTGGTTCTGACGCCGACAGTCAGATGAGCGAGGTCGGAAAACGGTTGCGTTCGGAAAACCGTTGGGAACTTTTACAAGAAAAACGTACACATATGAGTTAATATTTTTAGAAAGAGGAATTCCCGTAGATTTATCCGTTATAAAAATTTGTTAAAATTCTTTGTTTTCGACTGCAGCAAAAATTGAGTTGAAAAATACGTTCATTTTTACCGTCACTTTACACCTAGAAAGTTTGAATGCACCATATTCAATTTGGTATCACTGGAAAGACGAATTTTCGCTCTTTAAAACGGTGTATCGTTTGATCCGGAAGAGAGTTTTTGTAAGAGTTCCCGTGCAACGGAAAGTGGAGACCCTGTAGATTTTGTCGTCTGCTCGAGTTGCGCGATCGCTAAAGTCTGCGACTACGCAAGCGGCGCAAAAGATGCTCACCCTGGAGGAATTGGAAAGAATCTGCGGTAAATTTTTTTATTTTAGCGATAACTAAGTGAGTTTCCAACACAACCATAACTGTATTTTTGTGCTGTTTACATCTCTTTGAATGCAACTGAAGCAAATTTGTTGTGGTTTGGTCATAGTTTGAACAACATTACAGAGTTATCTCCTCATTATTTCCTCCGAAATGCAAACTGCTTAAAAGTAGTAATTTCTTTCCCCGTAAATCCGAATTGACAAAAAACTGATGTATGGTGTATGTTCTCAACAGTGAATTTTTTTAAAGGAAATTTAGTAAGTGAATGATTTAAAAAAATATATAGTTGTTTTTCTTGTCAGGGACAATAACTCTGATTTAGCTAGCAGACGATGCAGTCACGAACCAATGTTTTTTTTACAGTAGATCTGCTCATCTAGTCAAAACAAAATAAAAGCGAGCCACCAGCCAAAATTAATGGTATACTGAGAGTTTGGAATTGTATTTGCTTCTGAAGAATTAATTTCTTCTTTTTCCCCCATGTTCTTTCTCTTCTACCTTTTGTGCACATGGAAAACCTGGCACACTGGCTCAAAATTACATGATTCTTTCAATCTTTGTATATAATAATAATAATAATTACAAGGGGGAGGGGGGAGGGGGGGGGGGTGGGGGGGGGGGGGGGGATTTAAAAAAAGAGATGTAATGATGACAAGTTTGTTTTTTTAAAAAACATTTTACAAGCATGATTGACAAGACAGACTATGGTAACAAGACAGAAGCAACTACATCAATAAGAAAGACTGAACAGGAAACAAAATGAAAGAAATAATCACACACACCACACACACACACACCACACACACACACACACACACACACACACACACACACACACTTCAAGAGCCACATCAAATGTGGGGGTGGGGGAAATAAAATAACTCACAGAGCAACGTTAAATACAGTTTTGAGCATGTCAATTTTTAAATGTCATTGAAGTGGGAAGTTTTTTGTTTTTAAATATTGTCAAATAATGGCTAGAGCAACTCCAGTTGGGGTTTTGCTTCTAGGATTGTTTCAGTAGCTGAGACTGGTAGTAGTAGTCAAATACCTGAAAATTAGTTCTTGTCTGCTTCCTTTTGTTTGTACCTTTCTGATTGATTTATAAGCCTTATGGTTTCTGTGGACATTAAGCACCATGTTTACCTACTTATTGATTTATTTCTCAAGTTATTACTGCATGATTCACACAAAGTCAAGTAAGTGTTATTTACAACTAAACTTCAGAATCTGATGATTTAATCAGTGAGTATTAAGTGTATTTTATTAGTGTGCTGTTTATGTTGAAATAAATCTTTTTTACCTGTTTGTTTATATATTTCTTTGTTAATGATTTCAGAGGATGATCAGCTTCATCATCTTGAGGAGAGAATTGGTCCTAGAAAGCGAGGCAGGCCCCAACATCTACCACGAGGCCACACTTGGACTGCAGTTTTTAACTTCATTTCCTCATTCAAACTAGTCTACATATATCTCAAATTTGCCTAAATTTCCTTATGCTGTGCATTTTCCTTCTCTGACTAATGCTGAATCTGCAGATACCAGAACCATGGCTGTATCTCTTTCTATTCCAGAGTTTGCTTTGCTTTAATGCTGTTACCATCAAAGATTCACGGGATATTTGCATCCTTTTTTCTCATGAAAACTTGCCTCTGTAGGTAAAATTTAGCTTGCACTTCTTTAGACTTGTGAATTTGTATTGTTTAATTAATGCTGAATTAGTTGATACCAGAATTATGGTTGGTTGTACCTTTTTCCATTCCCATGTTATGTTTGATCTTGTCACGGTACCATCAAAGATTGGTGATCGGACAATGTTAAAATTAGTGATTTTTTTTCATTTTTGGCACTCTGCATCTCCAATATTTGAGTAAGGATGACTACTGAAAAAATTGTGTTTAGTCTATGTAGTGCAGACACTGTGTAAAACAAGTTGGGTGGATGCGTGACCAATAGTTTTTATGCTAGAACCATACAAAAATGGCATTTTGTCAAATGCGCGTAAAACGCCTAAAATGGTGACTATTTGAAGGGTGATATCTCAAAAAATACTATAGATAAATTAATGAAATTTGGCTTGTGTATTTGCCTTGTGACCCTCTTTAATATCACATATTAATGGATTGCATTGCTTGCTTTTCAAAATTTGGCTGGACCTACCTAATATAACTCATAAGACCAATGTTCTCTAGAGCAGTTCAGCAATTTTACTTTAGTGTGTGTTCAGCAATCCAGTGTTTTAGTGTTGGTTTATCATTAAAACAATATTGTTAAAATGCTAAAATCTAATGGTCCACATTAGAAAAATAAATACCCTTTTATTAATTTGTACCCATAAATAAAAGAAGTAAATTGGGGTTTCAAACGAATGCCATGAACTGTGAAGTGAAACTGACATGAATTTATGCACACTTGCACAGTCTCTAGAAAGTGATACAGTACTGTTGATCTTTAAAAACATGTACCCACACCAGAACATCAGGCATGCATCACAGAAATACACTGAACATCAGTAGAATACATCCAAGAAACCTGGGATTAAAAAAGGATTTACACGAGAGCCATCTGGGAAACATCTGGCATTCATGTGGTATCCATATGGGAAGTATATGGGATCCACATTGGAAACATGTGTAATGTATCTCACTATCTGAGAAAGACATGGGTCCCATATTGAATCCCAGATAAATCCCATATGGGACCCATACTAAACCCATTTTCACTCCCTATGTGGATCCCACATGTGTATCCCATATGTGGCCTATATTCCAGCCCACATAGATCCCATATGGGACCTATGTACACATGTTGTCTGGGAAGAGTCTTGGCTGCATCTTCAGTGAGAAACCTGCGGATCGAACTAATATTCATGAGATTAACACAGGTAGTTCTGTTATATACTTGTCTGCGATTGGTCAAAGGTGTCTACAAACCACACCAAGCTTGTGCTGGTTGAGCCAGTGTGACAGAACGGTGAGAACCATGTTTCAAAGCATGCATGTGAATCACTGAAACATACCTGTTTGGACGAAGTTCCCCCAAAGCACCCTAATGTGAGAATGATGTGTTTGCTCTGTACGCTGCGCAGCTAAATTAATAAAAATAATAAAACAAACAACATTTAAATACATGACTTCAGCAAAACTTGCTCGCATAAGCGGAACTGTTGGTAAAACATATGTGCATTGTGCCCGAATCGCTCTTCTGTGACTTGTCTCACTTCCAACACAAGGTTGAACTGGCCCATGCAGCAAATAATGGGTAGATTTACAGTTATTTGAATTTTGATGAAGTAAATTTACTAAACAACAACAAGAACAGCACTGAAGATGTCAACAAGTTTGCGCTTTCACACCTATTGACCCGGTAGACATTACGTGAGTGTCCCATTTATAAGTAAAATACGACGAACGCTCAAGGGTTCGAAATGGCTGATACTGCAGACGATGGTACGGGAACTCGATGCAGTAAACGACAAGAAGAATACCACTGAAGACGTTGATGGGTAGCGTTTTTATGCAGTTAAGTAAAACATGATGAATCACATCCAGAATCTGGGCCTACCATACCCTGCACCTGAAGTGCATGTTTACCGCTGTTTCATGCAAAGAATCGTGTGACTTTTCATTTATTTTGAATACAAATAAAAAAAACTCACTCGTATTCGTTAGCTTGATCAATACTTGTGTTGTACGTCTTGTGATTGTATGTCTGTCAGGGATCCATCCATCCAAATCAAAAATTCACGTAGCCAAACGCTCGGCTTTACAAAGGTACCAAAGCAGAACACTGGCAAAAACCTAAGCGAGCTGGTCCCAGTGTCTGTTCTTAACGTTCATCCACAACCACACTTACCAGTGCAGGAAGTAATCTGTCGGATGATCCATCAGCCATTTTCTTTTGGTCAAGTGGAAGCCCAGAAACCGAAACCATCTCTTTCTATGGTCTCCTTCGTAGGTCGAAGGTCAAGTTTCGCAAATTCGGCTAAAAATTGTGAAATGGTGTTGCTTACTGGAAATTTCTTTACAAGCAACGGAAAATTGACGATTTTCACATTTTTTCAATTTCAGGCTCAAAATGCCTGTCAAATGTGATAACAAGTTACAATGCGAAACTAGTTTAGGACAGCTTTAGATACAACCTGTACCTTTTATTTTTAACGTCTGGGTCACTGGGAAGCGCGTTTCCGAATTCTACCTGACAGGTGGATGGATGCATTTCGCGCAAAAAAAGACACCTTTCGACCTCACTTTCAATACTCGGACAACTCTTAAATCATTTTTTTCATTTTTTTTCATTGCTGATAACATTTTCATCTCGATGTACATTTGCTTGTTCAGCTCCGTTAAGCTGATCCGCAAATATTTGTGACCCAAAATAACGTTTAAAACGGTCCAGGAATTTCCGACCGTCTTCTTGGATTTTACCCAAATTGCCATTATTATTAATATTATTTGCGGTTACGCCTGTTTACGCACCAAGTCATTAGCGCGCAACTTAATTACGTCTTCCTCTTGTCACTACAACATTGTGACAGCGGTAAAAACATCTGCCTGATCACCGGCGCACCGCAATATTTTCAGCACAGAACCGGAGAATCTTTATCTTGATTGGATGTGTTGCCAGTGTCAACCACCCCTAGTTCCTTTGGGTCTGCTCCTTCTTAAATGTGTGTGTGTGAGTATTCATAATTACGTGGGTAGATCGTGCTCCTAATTTTCGTCGTTTTCGTCAGTGACGTCGTTTCACATCTACAAAATATTTTTTACATCAAGTGCAACTCCTTATCTGTCTTCTTCTTTGCTTCTTTCTTCTTTTATTATTATCTATCTTCTTACACCTGACGAAAACAAATTTCCGTCGAAAGCCCTTCAGTGTGTTTTATTGCCGTTCCGGGCCTTGTATTTGGTCGTATAGATCTGCCCTTCCAAAATGTTTCAAGCGTATTTCCCCATGCAATTCTTTCTCAGCGTATTGATCCGCCGATTCTACACAGGAAATATTTTACTAGAGACACCATAATAATAATAATGAAAAGAAAAGAAAAACCTCAGTACCGGCCGGTGGCACGCCAGAAGCACACACTTACGCAAACAGGTAGCACTTAGTAGAATATTTAAACGTATGGTTCCGGTAGACTACTCCTATCAATCCAAAAAGAAGTATCAGGAACCTTTTCTTTACCGCTTGTCCAGTAACAGCTTTGCCAGTTTCCTATCCGGCAGACTTCTAACCTTGTGCACCCCTCAATCTCTCCACCTGGTCACCCAGGTTTAGGTAGATAGTGTTGCTTAATGTCCTCAGATGTCAGTTGACATATTAGGGACAAGCTGAGACCAATGCCGAAGCATGGTTCAGTACAGCTTTACGTCCACGGAAACCAGAAGGCTCGTTAGGACGGACAGCCCAGGACGGCCACAGCTCCTGAACTATGACACCCAGGTTTGACCAGCCACGACCTTTATTTTAACGACCACGAGCTTGTTAAGACGATAAATTGAAAAGCAGTTTGCAAATTGGGGTTGAAGCATGCAGTTTTTTTGTTTTTTGTTTTAAACTGTGTGGTATAGCATATAGATTGATATTTTAAATGGAAGGAAGGTTGAAGGTCACTTTTCAGATCATCGTGAAAAATCATATGGTATTCAGATATTCTCAGTATCTCTGACAGTTTCTGTTTTTAAACCCCAAGTGCAATACAAAGAGAGAAAACGTTTCAGTGTTTTAAATGTACATTATGATGCTAAAAATAGCTGTACATGTGACTACATGCTACCTTATGCATCAAAACTGGATACTGTCTTGCTGTTTTATGATTTGGTTGACCGAAGTTAATGCTTTTTGTCACTCACCAGAAGCATTTGAAAGCAAGAGTATTTCAAATCATAATAAAGTGATAAGTTTGTGATGTAAAGTGATTGCTAATGACTGCTGTGCCTGTGTTGTCTAGACCGCAAGCACCTTATGCACACTGGCTGCGTATCACTTTCAAAACTACCTAGAACAAAGTTTAACTGCATACATTTGAACTTATATTCTTTACAAAAACAAAACAAAATTTGTCGATCGTGTAGAACAAAAGGTCACAACAAATCTGAAATTAGGTCAAGATCGTAAAAATATGTCAATTAAAAAAAAAGACTTATTATCTTTTGATTGTGTTCATTGCAACACTATATTATTTACAGAAAAACACAAGGTTTGTAGATCGTGTGGAACAAAAGATTACAACAAATCCGAAACTAGGTCAAAATTATAAAAGTAGTCAACTGAAGAAGCAGATTTATAATTATGTTTTGACTGTGTTCATTGTAACCTTATGGACGGGCGGTGGATGTATGAAATGGTGATATATATGTTTTAATGGAACCCTCGAAAAATCTGCAGACTGTCAATTCAGAAGTCACAATCCAGTGTTCCGACAGGACTGAGTAAATTCATAACTTGAACAGAAATGAAGTTGCAACAACTCACACAAAATCGGCTGGAAGATTCGAATGCTGTCATCAAGCTAGTCTGCATTGCAGTCTCCTCCAAAGTAACATAAGGCAGTACATGGGAGGTTGGCAGCTGCACACTTGCATCTTGTTTAACAGTCTTGTTTGCAGCCACAGTGCATCGGCTCATAGTACGAGTCCTTAGCCTCACGACGTGTTGTCCATAGGGGCTTCCATGGTTGTCCTAGGTCCATCCCCAGGCAGATGGTGATGGCAACCTTCGTGCTCTGTGGAGATATATGTGTTGATGGCTTTGCATCTTTGGGAGAACAGCTTTTGCCTTGATGCATTCACAGTTGTCACTGTACTGTTCTTTTCATACACAAACACAACAAATTGCTCAATCTTCTCAAATGCATCTTGTGACAGATTCGCTTTCTCAGTACCAACTTCTAAAAAAGCCAACGCCACTGTAGAGAATGCAGTTCATATATGTCAGGCCTTCAGTTTTTCTTTTCCAGCCGAAGAATGAGACCGTGTCACAATCAGTTACAGCGTGAAAGGCAGGCAAAGCTCTTGATTTGTCTGCACCAAGACTTGAAGCAATCGCATGGGCTGCAGTGTATCAGAAATGTTTTCCAGTCCCAAATGCAGCCCACAGCTCTTCTACCTTTATTTCTTCAATGACAGAGATTGCAAGTACAACAACGTCAGTGTCAACAATTCATATTATTATCTTCTTCTGCAGCATGAAGAAATGCTCGTGTGTGGCCTCTTCGTGGGTGCATCCACTCATATGGTTCAGGTCTATTTCTGTGGATGATGAGACCACCCTGTCACTGCAAGTGGAGACGAATATTTTGCGAGAAACTGGAGTTCTTTCAATTTTGGGGGAAAGAAAGCAAAACAGGTCACTCTTGTTCTCGTCATTCTTCAAGCTCTTCCAGGTGGAAGGTAATGGTGTCAAAGGTAACACCTTACGACGTTGACCTTTGCCCCGTTTACGTTTTTGTCCCTGCCTTCAAGCTGTCTGCGAGATAAACGTCCCAAACAATATCCAACCGTCAAACACTCTGAAGTTGTCCAAAAACGTAAGGCAAGAAGACGCTGTTGCTGTAGTCCTGGAAAGTGTTTACTGTCCTGGGATAGAGCATTTGAGCAACAAATGCACCATCAAGGATCATCACATCTGTTTCAGGTGAGCGGTCTGCAGCAAAGTATGCAGCAGTGTCTTTGCCGATCAGTTGTTCCTCTTCCTGCGTACAAGGTTCAAGCTCAGTTTCACTGATAAATCAGAAAGCTTTTCAATGGTGATATCATCGGTGACAGGGTCAACAGTCTTTTCATAATCAGTGTTGTTTGTTTCATCTACCAGGACTTCTTCCTCATCAGCATTTCCAGAACCAAGAAGGGAGTGTTCAAGACACTTCTGCAAGTCTGCCTTTTTACCTGTCCGCATATCACCCAGTTTGCTCAATGAGGGTGGTGTGGCTGGTTTTCGTGCCTGAAAAATTCTGGCAGGTCCCCTTTCCTTGTCTGGCATGAATGTAAAGCCGCGAAAACAACGAGCAGCCGTTGCGGAGGCTTGTCAGGGAAGATTTCTGAGCCTTCCGTTGTTGCACAAACACATGCGACTTGTTCTTTCGCAGAGGCTTTTTGATTGGTTTTGTTCTCTTTTCGACCCTTTTTCTCAACAAAGTTGTTATATTGCTGTATCTCACTGGTGATGACTGGGTTAACTGCAGTCATGGCAGCCGTGTCTACAATGACTTTGGAGTCCAGGGCGAAGAGGCATCCTCCATCGTTATCAAATGGATTTCCTGCTTCCTCAAAAGAAACAACAAGAGCTTGAACGTTTATCTCAGCTGAAGGCTTTTTGCTGCGCATGGCTTGCTCATGGTGATCCATGCAGTCTGCACTTTTGGATGTCATGCTATGCTCAAAGCTTTTGAGCAAACGATCAACCTATGGCCCAGCAGTCACCCACCGTCTCAAAGCACCTGGATTGCTGGCAAGTCCTCCATTTCCTTTTACCATCGCATTGCATTGCTCATGTGCTTGCATGGTCATGTGCTTGTGCACAACAAATCCACCATTGCAAAAGGCTTGATACACTGATGGGTGCCTCCGAGTTGACACATGTCATAAAGGTACACTGATAACTGTCTGGCATAGTTGATGTCGTCAAGGGCAAAACAACAACATGGTAACAGCTTTGTCAGTGTCTGTATGAACTGGTTGAAGTATGCAGTTCAGATGGATTGAGTGAACTGAAGAATGCTCAGCTCCAACTCCAGCTCACAGCTCCAGTATGGAAACTTTGGCTGCTCCCGATGTTTCTTGGACAACTTCAAATGTCTCATTTTTGTCCTCCCTTTTCTCAAATGCTTTGTGCTGCAAGATGTAGAGTGCAGCAGCAGTGAAGTTTCATGCCAAGGTAGACTGGAACGGGCGTTCTTTGGTTTTTGATGGCGACGAGTTTGTGTCTGGGTGTCTTGTTTTTGTGAACCAAATTCGTGTTGCTATTGAATATCATCAGCTGGGAGACTGTTGATGCAGCCTGTGTTTGAAAAGACCCTGCCAGAACAAGACCCTCGGTCTGTTCACACACACACACACACACACACCACACACACAACACACACACACACACACACACACACACACACAACAACAACAACACACACACACACACACAGAGTGTGTGTCAGTGTGAGCTTGACGATAGATAGATCTGAAGGGAATTTCTTTTTTCGAAACGACTTAAAGTTGGACTTCTCTGACTTCAAACAAGTCTGTGACATCATTGTAAACAATGTATTCACGAGAGGCATAAGACAAATCGGCATTATTATGACCACAACTGCTAACCATACACTTGACAGCATCGCTTTTGCACGCGCAGACCTGATTCCTTTATGACAGATACTGTCACAATTCTTGCACAAAAACGAAATCGCCTTCATTCTCACAGACTATACATGGAAGGTATTACAATAAATCGTGAGGATGAACTATTTATCTGGGTGCTGAAAGCAGTTTTAGCATGCATCGTGTATTATCAAAGTCAGGCCGACACAGCTGCTGAAGCAGACGACCTCTGGGTAATATCCAAGGCCTCCTTGGAAACTCGGAAATTTCTGGGGCATTTTAAGTGCTATTCTGGGTCACAAATATCGTCAGAATCATCCAGAGAGAAATTTGCAACCGAAAACTGAGTTTGATCACGTATGTGTCTTTCCATATGCATATGCGCCATCGATGTTTGATCTAGATCTAGTTTCCGAGTGACGACTAGCACGCTTCCGCCATCTTGGTTGAGTGGAATGTAGGTGTGTGTTTTTTCTATCGTGCACCACACTTGTTATAATTGACTTTTCCTATTTTAAACAGTATATCTATATTTTTTTTAAATCAATATTAATTTCCACAGGTAATAAAAACGTTCCTTCCATTTCATTTATTCATCAGGCGTATCAAAACTACAAGATCTAATGACTCATTTGCTTCAACCCAAAATGTCAAACTGATTTGTCTTAACAAGTTCACTATTATCTACGTTGTCGGTCTCTTGCCAGTCGAGCTAAACGTTCTTTTCATTTTGGTCCTCCCAAGATAAATGGTAGTAACTCCAAATTATCTCTGCTTTGACTGCGTAATTTTGAAAAGTATCAGTTTCGTCTTCGGAGCTCGAGTTGGCGATTTTGCAGCGACTCCGCCCCAGAGTGACGTAGTAGGCATATGGTCACGTGATTTGGGCGTCATGGCGACGCTTTCGGTACGACAGAAAATGCCTTTTTTCGTGCATTTATAACCCTCAGATCACAGTTTCACTTACATCATTGTTCTCAGTTCTTCGTTGCTTTCGCTCAATAGCACATGAAAGAATGTATTTATTATCTATTAAAGTAAAAGTCCAAGGTTTTTAAGTATGCAAAATGACCATCGAAATGATTGACAAATGAGTCACTAGTTTCAGATTTAATGAAACAAAAAAAATGAGAAAAAAATGTTTAATTGGGTTTTTAATCGATTTTATTTTCTGTAGGCTCGGGTTCTCCATCAGTCACGTGACTTTCCCGGAAGGACGTCAGTCTGGAAATCAGTGCGGTTGCCATCTTAGATTCTTCATAAACTGTGTATGCGTGTGGTCGACAAAAAGTTAACTATGCCGGCCTACTGTGTTGCCGCGAACTGTAACAATTCGCAGACGACCCAGGTATAACAATGCACGAGCTCCCGCGCAATCGACCCGCAGTGAGGCGAAAGTGGATTAAATTTATACAATTCAAACAAGCTGACTTTCTTGCTGCGCCGCATCACGCCCATTTGTGTAGCGAGCACTTCATGAGTGCGATTTCGCAAACCCCATGGAAAAACCGCATGGGGTTTGCTTCGAAGCTGACACGATGTTCCGGTACTCTTTCAAAATCCTGCCTGAGGCTCAAACTGATACCCTTGTGGGTCTCTCGGGCAAAGTATCAGTTTCATCTTCGGAGCTCGAGTTGGCGATTTTGCAGCGACTCCGCCCAGAGTGACGTAGTAGGCATATGGTCACGTGATTTGGGCGTCATGGCGACGCTTTCGGTACGACAGAAAATGCCTTTTTCGTGCATTTATAACCCTCAGATCACAGTTTCACTTACATCATTGTTCTCATCGAGCTTTAACGGAAATCGTGTCAAAAATCACCCCTTACCTTGGACTTGTCCTTTAACACAAAAGACGGCGGCACACAAAACAAAACACGTGTCCCGTCCCGTGTTCTCTTGTTGTATACATATTCCTAGTCATTCTGTTTCAGTTTTGTCATTCTTGCCATCAGTAACTATTCTAGAGCCCTTGTTTCCTTCGACTCTTCCTTTTCCTTTCTATAATCTTTCGTCAAATTATTGATATCGTAATGACGTCAAAATGATTTTGCCATCATTTCAGTGAGGCAAACACATGGGGGAAATTCGTCCACTCGCTTGTTGGGGGAACTTCAGCCACCCAAACACCTTGTGAACTGTACTCAATACTACTCATCAACCCCTACAATTGGATTGAACTTTTCCAAACTGTAACATCAGCTTCATAATGGATCAGTCCATAAACAAAACAACAAACGAGTCATGTGATTGTTACAAGCAGCGTATGGAAAAACCTGTTCTACTTTGGGAGCCTTGCTATTCGCTTGGCAAAAAACCCATAGTGTGGGTTGTACGAAAAGCAAGGACCGACATACTGTTGGCAGATCTTGTTTGTTTTGAAGTTCAGTGTTTGCCACGATCTGCCCACATAAAAATCTTCCTAAATTTCGTCATTTTGATGACGTCGTTTAATTATTTTTTTTTACATCAGTTTCTTCTTGTCTGTCTTCTTCTTTGCTTCCTTCCGTTTTATAATTATCTATTTTCTTGCACCTGACGAAGACAATTTTCTGTCGAAAGCGCTTGTGTTTCCTTGTGTTTCGTCGTATAGGTGAATACATTTCCCTAGATCTGTTCTATCAGTTTTGTCAACATCACCAGTAGTTGTTCACTCATTCCTCAGAAGAAAAATGTTTTCTTTCATATTCATGAAATCACAGGGGTAGCTGTGTTGTATACTAGTTTGCGATTGGTCGAAGGTGTTACAAACCACAACGAGCTTGTGTTGGTTGAGCCAGTGTGACAGAATCGTGTCTAGAAGCGTGCATGTGAATCAAACGTACCTGTTTGGACGAATTTCCACCAGGCCACCCTAAAATGTTCGAAAGAACGCTAGACATATCATTTCGTTGTTCGGCTTGGCAATTTCAAACAATATTAATTTATTTCCGAGTTTTTTTTGTTTTGTTTTTGTTTGTTTTTTATGCTGTTCCCCATGAAAACGTTAGGAAGATGAAACTATTTCACACAGACTGTCCAGATAAAAAATAAAATAAACATTGACAAAAATAATCAAGTTTATACGTGTCATGTACATAAAACTGCCGAGAAATTCCGCCGGTATCCTATCAGTAGAAGGCGGGAAAGAGCTCGTGAAAACTGTGCTGTCTGGGAAAGTCCTCTTCTAAAATCGTTATAAAATCAATGGCACGTCACGTTCAATCACAAAACTTTTAACGCTGATCATGTTCGATTAACCTCCTCTAAGCACACGAGAAGTTTAGCCGCCGAAGGAGAGTTCCTTCATACTTCATAGTTCTTTTCCCGGCATTTTTTTCAAAATTACGCAATCAAAGCAGAGATAATTTGGAGTTACTACCATTTATCTTCGGAGGACCAAAATAAAAAGAACGTTTAGCTCGACTGGCAAGAGACCGGCAACGTAGGTAAAGGTCGTGGCTGGTAAACCTGGGCGATTACAGTTTGTCCCTTACTTGATGATATGTCAACCCGACATCCGAGGACATCGTGAAGCCCCACATCATCATCAAAGCTGGCGACCAGGTGGAGAGGTGGAGAGAGCGGTGCACAAGGTTAGACGTCTGCCGGATAGGAAACTGGCAAAGCTGTTACTGGACTAGTAAAAGACAAGGTTCCTGATATTTCTTTTTTGATTGATAGGAGTAGTCTACCGGAACCATACGTTTAAATATTCTACTAAGTACTACCTGTTTGCGTAAGTGTGTGTCAGTTTCTGGCGTGCCACCGGCCGGTAGGTTTTTCTTTTCTTTTCATTATTATTATTATGGTGTCTAAAATATTTCCTGTAGTAGAATCGGATCAATACGCTGAGAAAGAATTGTCACCTAACACTTTGCACCTCAGTCGGTCCCATCGCCTAGCATTATTAGTAAACGGCAGCTACAGGTCTCATCCACTATAGTGAAGTACACATAGCACGATTAGGAGATTTATTTATAGAAAGACATAAAATTATTCACACAATCATCAGTTAAGTCGCCCGACAAATTATTAGGCCTGAGCAGATTACGTGCCTGAGCGACAACGCTTATGCCCACTTAAGAACCAACTAGGTTCGCCGAATACTCCCAACTAGGCCTTCGCGACTGAACATTCGCCCACTCAGTTAAGAACGGGCTTAATTAATTGGGCGAATGTTTGTTCGCGAACCTAGTTCGGAGTATTCGGCGAACCTAGTTGGTTCTTAATTGGGTGAACTTTTACTTCGCGAACCTAGTTGGGAATATTCGTCGAACTGCGACGAAGCTATATTCGGGGTCCAACTTAGCTTCGCTCAACATGTTCAGTCTGGGAACATTCGCCCTATTCGACGAACATTGCCTCTGATTGCCTGAGAGCAGAGCTCGCCTGTGGATGAGGAAGAAATAAAAATAAAAATGGATGACGGTTGTAGTGTTGTCGAACACAAGGTAAACCGGACTCAAGTTTATAAGCGATGATTGTTGATGTTTCCCGTTCGGCAGTCGTTTTCCAAGTCCCCTCTCATTGGTCCGTTCACCAGTGACTCAGATCGAGGCTTATGCATATTAAATGTCCCACGAACATATTAATACATTACACTACATCCCCCTTACTGAGATATGATGAAAGTTAAAACTAGAAACAAATAATAGTTTGAAACCGAAATAAGAGCGTGTTCAAAACGAAACCGAACGCGACCACCGCGATGAAACGAAGTGTAGTTCCAGTGTAATAAGGTCAAGACATTCGCCTTTTCGCGATAATAGTCCAGGTGCTTATATTGGTTTTAAAAATTAAGTCTTTCGGGTATCTTGACGCGGCGCCCAGAACGGGTATAGACCGTTGCTCGTTGAGCACAACCATCATTTGCCACCTGGGGCTGGACATCTGGCTGAACATCAGACTGATCTGTTTGCTGTGACTGGCTCGGTATGGTGGTGGATGTTCGCTTGGGTACCCCATCGTAGCCTGATGAAGATTGTTGATCTCTGCGACGGAGATGATGTCGGTCCCTTCTTTGGATGCCTCTCTCCGTCCGGACGTTGTACGATCGAGTGGAGGTGGTTGACGATGGTCCCACCACTACAGCTTCGGCGTCTCCGGGAGTCTTGACCCACACTGGTTGTCCATCAGTCAGTCGGGGAAGAGGTCGGACTTTATGATGCCGATCATAGTTAATCTTTTGCCGCAGTTTCAGATGAGCATCAGTTTCTTGGAACTTGCTCATGTCCCTCTCGTCAGGAACATGTTGAGTTGGTATTGTCGGTACCCTGGTCCTCAGTTTTCTTCCCATCAACAGCTCGGCAGGGCTGGACCCATGTTGAAGTGGCGTGGCACAGTTCAGAAGAGCGACGTAGGGATCGTTGGCTTTCTTCAGCAGATTCTTCACCGTCTGCACGGCACGGTCAGCTACACCCTTTCCCTGGGGATACAGCGGACTGCTGGTAAGATGGGTGAAACCGTAGTTTTCTGAGAAACTTATGAAGACTGGAGTTGACTGTGGGCCGTTGTATGAAACAAAGATCTCTGGTATTCCCTGACGGGCGAAGATAGCCTTCACGTGTTCGATCACAGCCGATGAAGAAGTCTGCGTCAGGTGTGCTATCTCTATCCATCGGGAAAAGTAATCTACAACCAGCAGGTACTGGTGACCTTTCCACTCAAAAAGATCCATTCCGACGCGCTGCCAAGGGTAGTCCGGCGTCTTTGTAGGCTGCAGAGGCTCCGGATGCAGTACCCTCTCCTTCTCACAGACAGAACAGTTTGAAATTTTCGCTTCTATCTGTTTTGAGAGTCCCGGCCACCAGACACTGCTCTTGGCCAGTGCCCTGCACTTAACAATCCCTTGGTGACCTTGGTGCAGTCGTTGCAGAATATCTTCTTGCGGTTCTTTCGAAATGACCAGCCGACTCTGAAACAGCAGGAGTCCCTGTTGCACTGTCAGTTCGTCTCGGACTGTCCAGAACGGTTTCAGTGCTGGATCCCGCTTTGCTTTTTCAGGCCAGTGTGACTTTGTGAAATTCATCACTTGGTTGCAGATGTTGTCTTTTGCCGTTTGACTCTGATTTCCTCCAGACGCTGGTCAGTCATGGGAAACCCCTCTATGACAGAACGAACGAACATGTCAGTATCGACCTCCATCTGGCGATCCTGTTCAGCAGGAACACCCCCAGGAGCCCGTGACAGAGCGTCCGCCGTCATGAGATTTTTCCCCGCGGTGTGTTTCATCTGATAGGAAAATCGCATCATTCTCATTCGGAAGCGTTGGATTCTTGGGGTCAGCTCGTCTAGATGTTTGGTCTTCAGTCCAATCAGATATTCGGAAAATTTCTCACAGCACCAGGTGACTGCGAGCGCTTCCTTCTCCATCTGGGTGTACCTTTGCTCCGTGTCTGTCAGCGATCTGGACGCATAAAAGACTGGCCTCCAATCTTGTCCGTCTTTCTGGAGTAGGACTCCTCCTAGTCCATATGATGATGCATCGGCAGACACCTTTGTTTCCTTTTCAGGACTGTAGTGTGCCAACACTGGCGCGGTACTCAGCTGTTTTTTGAGTGTTTGAAATTCTGTCTCTTGTTGAGTGTCCCAGGTCCACGAGTTCTCTTTCTTGAGGAGATCACGGAGAGGCTTGGTGGTGTCAGCCAGATTTGGTGCGAATTTGCCAGTGTGGTTCACCATTCCTAACAGTCATCGCAACTCCTGAATGTTGGTCGGTCTTGGGAGGTTGGTGATGGCTTCAACCTTGGCCGGATCCACTTTGATTCCCTCCTGTGAAATGATGTGGCCTAGGAACTTGATGGTATCAACTGAAAAGACTCACTTCTCATTGAGTGTGACGCCTGCTTCTTGCATTCTTTCGAGTACTGATCGCAGTCGCTCGTCGTGTTCTTGCTGACTTCTTCCACTGACGTGGACGTCATCAATGTCGACAATGACTCCTGGCACTCCGGACAGGATGTGAGTCATTTCCCTGTGGAAGACTTCAGGCCCAGAACTGATTCCAAAAGGAAGTCGTTTGAAACAGTATCGCCCGAATGGCGTGATGAATGTAGTCAGTTCCTGAGACTCCTCATGCAGTGGGATTTGATAAAATCCGCTGTTGCAATCAAGTTTGCTGAACACTTTGGCACCCGAGAGTTGTGCAAGAAGTTGATCAGTAGAGGGAAGGGGGAAGTTCTCACGTCGAACGCTTTCGTTGAGTTTTGTGAGATCTACGCAGATTCTCACTTTGCCATTTGACTTGGGCACCACCACAATGGGTGCGCACCACTCAGTCGGATTTTTGACGGGGCGTATGACGTCTTCCTCCTCCATACGTTTCAGTTCTTCCTCCACTTTCTGTCTCATTGGCAGCGGTAGTCGACGAGGAGTTGCAATAGAAAATGGATTTGCATGGTCCTCCATCGTGATTTTGTATATTGATTTCAGCTTTCCAAGACATTTGAACAACTTTGGAAACTCATTCTTGACACTGTTTTGGTCAGAGCCGCCTTGAGACTGTAGTGTGTTCACTCTTTCGAACAGATGGAGAGCCTCTATTACTGGTCTGCCGAGAAGTGGCTCCTGAAGATTGCCTACAACAAACAAAGTCTGTTGCGTTTCGGTATGTTCTGTTGTCAGTGTCGCTTGGAACTGACCGACGTCGATTTTTGTCTTCCCTGGACCGAAAAGCTTCTTGTTTGTTTTCTGGATCAGCGGAGAGTTCTTAGTGAAGTATCTTCTTGGGACGACTGTGACATCGGCTCCGGTGTCCACTCTAAAGTTAACCTTTTTGCCGTTGACCAGGATTTTTGCGTGCCACTGGTCTTGGAGTTCCAGAGAGTTGACTGAGGCTGTTCCCCTCGATTTCGCTCTCTTTCTGGAATCGACCGCTGTGATGACACCCAATATGACATCCTCTTCTTCTTCCAGTCTTCGGAGTTTTCTTGGAACGGCACATAGCTGCGTAGTGTCCCTTCACAAAACACTTTCGGCATTCCACCTCTTTGGCTGGACAGTCCTTTCTTCCATGCATAGAGCTTTTACCGCAGCGTGTACATTTCTTGCTAGCTCTATTTCCAGAACGTTGAAATCCCTCAGAGTGGTTCACTTTCCATTGGTTTTGTTTCCCCTGTTTTGCTGGTATTCTATTGACCTGTGCACTTTTGGTATCGGACTTGGACATTGACCGAGACTGCTGTCTTGAAGTTTCGTAGGTTCTGCCTAACTCAGACATTTTGTCAGGTAGAGTTTTTTATCCTCCAGCAACTTTTCTCGAACCGCATCTTCCCTGACTCCCATCACGACTTGATCTCGTATCATTCTGTCCTCAAGAACTCCAAAGTTACAATTCTTTGCCAGTTGACGCAGAGAGGAGATGTACGCTTCGATTGTTTCTGACAGTTCTTGGCGTCGGAGATGAAACTTGTACGATTCATACGCTTCATGTGTTTCACCGACACAAAAATCCTCAAACCTTTCCATGATTTTCCCCTGGTTTTGCATGTCAGCTTCTTGCTCGAACTTGAATCCATCAAATATATCCATCGCGTCTTCTCCGACAGTTGCCAGAAATACAGCGCTTTGAAACTCATTAGGTTCCTTATCAAGCCTGCTCGCAACTCGGTAATTCTGGAACTGGCGTTTGAACTTTTTCCAGTTATGGCTAAGACATCCATCGGACACATTAAGTTTTGATGGCAGCGGAACATTTGCTGTGTATTGCTTGCTTTGCATGGTGGATTACGTCAAGAGGAAAAACAAAATTCTTTTCTCACAGAATGACGTAGTTTTGATGTTCTTCTGGCATCTGCTCTCTTCCTTGGTCCTTTCTGAATTAAATGAACACTTCTGACACCATGTAGTGTTGTCGAACACAAGGTAAACCGGACTCAAGTTTATAAGCGATGTTTGTTGATGTTTCCCGTTTGGCAGCCGTTTTCCAAGTCCCCTCTCATTGGTCCGTTCACCAGTGACTCAGATCGAGGCTTATGCATATTAAATGTCCACGAACATATTAATACATTACACTATATTAATACATCCTGTGGATGAGGAAGAAATAAAAATAAAAATGGATGACGGTGTCGCTAGGTTCTTCATTCGCTTCGGAGAGATTTGTTTTATTTGTTGACTTATGGGAGGCGCAGCCTTGTCTCGGGGACCCAGAATGAGATAGTAGTTAGTTGAATTACCCTGTGAGGGATGATTAAAGACTTGACTTTAGCCTTCATTTTCGATCATGCTGTCTGCTGCGCGTCTGCCGCAAGTTCGGGTCGAAGCTTGCATCTCATTACAAGCCAGTTGAGAACGAAGTAAAATTCGTCGAACTGTCCGAACCATGTTCGGCGAACTAAAAGTTCAATTAGTTCGTCGAACTGTCCGAAGTATGTTCGGAGAACAAACATTCGCCCAGTTAAGAATGGGCTTTATGGTTTATGTGGACGTTAAGCACCATGTTTACTTACTTTACTTGCCAGTTACCCACAAGGAGACCTGAAAGGTTAATAAAAAGTGGGTAAGTGAAGAGCTGTGCCGGTCGGGTTCATCATTGGGGACCGGCCTGATTGGCGATATACTCCAATTGAAGTAGTTAATACATTGCACATTTTTCCCCAGTCATAAATTTTCTTAGTTTACCGCTATTCTCACACCACTTTAATCTGTAGGGGTGTGCAAATTATAACGTGGCTGAACATTAACCACATCACAATACACAGTAACACATATTTTATTGTATATTAAGTTAAAACTCCAAGAACAGTTGTTGAAAATACAAAAGTCACTTACGTAATAAATTAACTAGCAATTTATATAATTTACACACACACAAACACACACACACACACACACACACACACACACACACACACACACACACACAACACACACACACACACACACACACACACACACACACACACACACACACACACACACACTGCTCTGATGTTTGAACGGATTTATGTTCTCACTGTATTAGATTTTGGTACACGAAATCGTCTACCAGATGGAAGAAGCTCATAATATTTAGCAAGAACATGGCTGTTGTCATCCACAATCACTCTAGCCTTCTGTACCACACGACGTTCATACAACTTACTTAAGTGTTCTTGTCTTTCACCCACAACCTTGCCACACACATTCACCACTATATTCAGGACATTTTTGCTTTTCACATTCAAGCCTCCAAACCAGCACAGGAACGAAAATGTTAAAACTGATTCAGTACAACTCTGGTAAAAAGTGCGTAAAACAGCAGTACTAACATTAAGAGAGATCTTAGCTTCTGAAGGCAAAATATTCTCGGCTGACATCTTTTTTGTGAATAAAGTCAGTGTTTTGGTTAAAATTCAGCTTGTTGTCTAAGACTGTTCCTGGATATTTGTACTCAGTCATTCTTTCAATTTTCACGCCATCAATAAAGAGATCTGGAATGACAGTTGGCGCTTTTCTAAAAACAATCAGCATTTTCTTTGTTTTCTTTACATTCAAGTCAGCGGACTTATCCCTGATACTGACTGAACCTTTCAGCTTCAGCCAAATAAACAGAATCTGTGTTGGAAAGATTTCCAATTGCAGAATCGTCAGTATTGTGTCAGTGCCTGTGCTTTCATTTGTATAGAGTGTAAAAAGAATAGGAGATAGGACAGTGCCTTGTGGAGAGCCAGTAGAAATAGAGCGAGAAGACGAGAGCGCAGCTTGGTGACGAACTGTCAGAACGATTGGCAAGAAAGTTGACAATCCAGAGAATCAGTCTTGGGTTAATGTCGAGTTTGAAAAGTTTGCTTGCCATGAGGTGTGGTTCTATGGTATTGGAGGCAGAAGAAAAGTTGATGAAGAAAATTTGGACAAATGAACTTGGTTATGCATTGTACAAAAGAGTGAGTGTTGCTGTACAGCTGGGAACTGTCCCGATTGACTACAGGAAGAACAAGCAGCCTCTGTTGCTTTCTGCACTCTTGGGTTTCAGATCATGTAATGGTAATGATATGGTACAGTTTTACAACTCGGCCTCGGCCCTGCCTGGATCCAGACTTCCTACCCCAACACATAACTGATACACAACCCAAACTCCTGATAGCCGGTTGCAGACAACCATTAGTATGGTCAGTAGTGATAGTGTGGTCAATAGTGACCAGGGCTACCCCTCCCCTCCACCCTTTCTCTTTACAACACTCTTGGTTTGCTCACTTGTTCCTTTGTGCTGGCCCCATACACATCATCTGTACCTCTCTGCATGTCTTATTAGCATTAAATGTAGTGTACTTGGCCCTGCGTCCATAGCAACTGTATCGGACAGAACTTACTTATACGTGGCATGGTATTGTCCCTAATATGTCAAAAATCTGAAACAGAATGACTACTAGCGTTCTAATATGTCAGCACACCATCTGAGGACATCTGAGGGCCCCGCAACGCCCACCGCAGAACATGTGGCACCCACCCACCCACGCCGACATTCGTATATAAAAGACCACCCCTTTAACACGTCGGACCTGCGATTCTTCCTGCGCCTTTGGTCAGTGCAGCTTTTGATTGTTCGAGTGTCTCGTGCGTCTTGGTCTACAAACATTTAACCTTGGCTCATGCTGTGCCCAAGGAGACGTCCTGTGCAGACTTTTTGGACCTAGCAACCATGCGAGTACAAGCTCAAGGGAAACAACTGCATCAAGAGCACCTTCAGTTACTTTGCGCAGTTGAGTACCTTCATATGCGTTTTTTGAACAGTAGTTTATGGTTGATTGATGGTGGTGAAGTGTTGCTTAATGTCCTCAGATGTCAGTTGACATATTAGGGACAAGTTGTGACCAATGCCGAAGCACGGTTCAATAATTCTTTACGTCCACGGAAACCAGAAGGCTCGTTAGGACGGACAGCCCAGGACGGCCACCTCGACTCTCACACAGCTCCTGAACTATGATTGATTGATTGATGATCACTTATATAGCGCTATTCTCCGCTCTTTTGAGCAGACTCACTGCGCTCGCATGTGGTTCTACATGAGTGACTAGCTTTTTATAGCGCATGTTTTTTTAAATATCCACCGAAGTGGTGTACTTACAGCGCTGGCATGGCAGGTGCCACATGAAACTGCAGCCATCTCGGCGCAAGTTCTGTGTACACCATACAACCATGCACCATGTCACTTCATGCAAAGCCACATACGTAAGGTGTATGCGTGTTTAGCTGTAACCTGCCACCTGCACTTTTGGGAGAATGACCGGGATCTTTTACGTGCTACTGCGGTAACACGGGGTGGAACAGATACCGAAATAAGAGTCAGCACAGAAAGTCGACCTTGGAGAAGAAAATTCTCCTGCCGCTCCTGCAGGGATTCGAACCCGTGACCATTCAGTCACGAGTCCGGCGCTCTAACCACTGAGCTATCCCCGCCCCCGTACGATCAAGCAGTTCAACACCCTGAAGATGCTCGAGACTTCTTTGAGGGCTTGATTTCTGACATATTAATCAGTGTGGTCACATGTCTGACAGTTATACAATTTTTTTTTATAAGGTTTAAACAGTGTGGTCACATGTTTGACAGTAATATTTTTTATTTTTTATTTTTTATAGTGTTTGATGCGCTGTACAGAATTGAAATTTGAACAGGCTACAGGGCCACAGTGAGAAATTTTTAAACTGAAAATGACAATTAATAAGATAAGATAACACTGTATTGTCCTTAAAAGGAAATTTGCTTTACAACATACCATCAGTGTAACATGTGAATGAACAAAACTGTTCAGGAAAAAAAGAGAAAAAAGTTTAACCAAGTTACCGTGGCAATTATAGCAAAAAATAAAAATAAAAATAAATAAAAATAATAATAACAACGTACGATAACTTATACTTACAGGCACGCCCGCACACATGCACACACACACGAGAGAGAGAGAGAGAGAGAGAGAGAGAGAGAGAGAGAGAGAGAGAGAGAGAGAGAGAGATATGCCCGCGTTCATGCCGGTACACACGTGCGTGCACATGCGCATACATACATTGATACGTACACACATGCATAGCTCCGACTGGCCACTTCAAGTTTCTGCAACTTGACACACGCACAACAGCAACAGCAACTTGACACACTCTCATGAAAGTGCATGTGACATATATACAGCCATGCAGTTGATCTAGCTGTGCACTCCCGGGGCCCGGTAAACACTGACTCTACACATGTGCTGGTTTAATTCTTTGATTAAGAGTGGAATGAAAGAGTACTTGTGCTGGTTTAATTCTTTGATTAAGAGTGGAATGAAAGAGTACTTGTAGCGACTGAGTTTGCACTTAACAATAACAATATACTTTATTCATCAGGTAAACGTTACATAATCTTGGGGGTTCTGTAACGTTTACCTGAGGGAAGCAGTTGATATTCTGAGTGAGCAGATCTTTTTATGCTGGTTGGACTAGGGTCTGTTCAAAGATCAGTTTCCTGGAGAGAGAGGAAGCCTACTATTTTTGAAAAAGTGCTTGTGATGCACAGGGGTTGTGAGTTTGACTAAACTGACAGGTTTCCATAGTCGGAAAGATGTTATGCCATATCTGATCATGGCTTTCAATGGTAGCATGATAGTGTGGAGAAAAGCCCTTTTTACATGGGGTTATCGAGTTTTGTTTGTTGAATCTATGTTTTATATGATAGTGTGTTTAGCTCAGTCAATAGATCGTATCAGTGGTGCTGGGTCCTAGTGCCGGCGTTCGCGCGGTGCAGTAGTCTCCGTTCCGTTTGATTCACTCAGTGACCAAGATGTAGCTCCAATTAGCGCCGGTCAGCTGGCCGAGCTGTAGACGAAATTACAAGGTGAGGTGATGTTTTTGATGATACAGTGACCAGCCGTTGTGAACTGTCTTTTCACATGTTCGTAGTTTAGTCTTTCGTATCCCGCATGGACGGTTTCATTGTGCTGACTTGACTGTTGTTCACCGTTAGTTCTCATGGAATCTGAGACAACCAGAGTAAAGTTTTCCTTGGCTTTTCGAACCTTCAAGTTGTGCCTTCAAATCCCTTCTTTTGTCTGGCTTATGACATGCTTGGGACTTACGTTTTGATTTAATAATATTCGGAACTTTCATTCTCCACTTGAATTTGTGTTGAAAGAGAGGTGGAAGTTGCGCGAGAAAAAGTAGAACGTTTCTGTGAGTGAGTGAGTGTGTGGATGTGTGTGTGTGTGCTGGATCACTTTCTCAGAGATAGTCATGACTGAGATGCCACGTGCGAGTAATTACCGCAGACATGCTCAGTAACCCAACTTGCTAGCGCTCTCAGTTGTGTGGCCACAGAATCGCTCGACGACATTTGATCTCTTCACGCACTAGAGACGTTACAATAGAACAGTAGTAATGTTTGTACTAACGCCAAATGCTCTGACTGAGTTGCCAGAGACAGTAGATATGCTTCTCAGTGGGCCCCGGAGCACACAGCTTCAACATGTACGTTCCAACCGGTTGAGCTGGCTGTCAGTGTCACCAAATACTTGTTTGACCCAACTTGTTTGTTGGTTTGATCACCACCGGCAAGTGCATGTAAACTGATTATATTGGGATCAATATAATTTCTTTAGTTGTTTGGGTGTTTAGTTCAAGGAAGTTGTCAGTGCACTATCCTGGGAATCGATTCACCCGGAGACGTGTGTGTCAGTGTCAGTCACTATGGGCAAACAGTTGACTGAGGATTGCAGAATCGTCTGCAGATTTGACAGTCGTTTCCAGAGGCTGTGGATGTACGGTCGTTTGTGTAAAATGTGTAAAGCAATGGAGAACTGACGCATCCCTGGGGAACACCTGTGTTTGCGGTCACTGAAGGAGAGGGAATGGGTTCGGTTGACTCGAAGTCGAACAAGTTGTGATCTGCCAGTCAGAAAATAATGGTACCATTTAATGCTAAAAAGGTTGACCCTGGTTGCTTTTGTTTTCTCCAGTAAAACAGGGGGCTAAATGGTGTTAAATGCTGAGCTAAAACCAACAAAGAGCACTTGTGCATATGCTTTTGGCTGTTCAAAGAGTTTGAGAACGAGATGTACAAGAGTGTTGACGGCATCATCTGTACCACGTTTATCCTTGTACGTGAACTGGAATTGATCTAGTACATCTTTAACGTCATCATACATAATGACTACAAGCAATTCAGTTCACAAGAAGCTAAACAAAAAGACCTACGTTACACACACATACACATGCACGCACACCACTGAACTAGAAAGACATGCGTTTGCACACACACACACACACACACACACACACACACACACACACACACACACACACACACACACACACACACACACACACACACACACACACAGCATATCAGAAGTAGATTTTAAACAGATTAAGAGCAGTTACTATAAAAAATGTTAATTTAAAAAAACAAACTCGACTGAGCAAGAAATCCATAAAAATGGCCAGATCTCCACAAACTTAACCCTTGCAAACTTGCACAATGGGTTGAGTAATTACACACAAATAAGAAACTTATGTCACTTGTCTTAGGGCAGTGTCAGTGTCAAGCTGTTTGTAAAGTCAGATTGAAAGTCAGACTTTTTTAATTGTATCTTCTAACCTGTTGATCCTTTTTTTTTTTTTTTTTTTTTACAACCAAACTTACGTTGGTAAGCTGAAGTTTCCAGAGAAAAGACTGGGTTGCTTCGTTCAATTTCAAGGTTCAACATTTTAATCAATGTTTTTTCTTCTTTCTGGTTTGTCTAGGTCACTACGCCTTTTGTCACCAAACTAGGAATATGCATCATCAGGAGCTGTAGTGTCAGGCTCAAAACTGATTTGCTACTGCAAGGGTCACAGCAAGAACATAAAAAAGTATGTTTCTGTTATATCTTCATAACTGCTTATCCTTTTGCTAGTAGATCTAGCTTGGCGATACATCATCCTAGCCAAAGTGTCCAGTGACAAGATTGGATTGATATGTTTAAAATCAAGGTAAAGGTTAAACATTTCAGTGAAATTTGTCTGGATGATAACTTCTGAACTACTGAAACATTTGAAACAAAACTCTGCATAGTGATGCATCATCATGAACTGGAGTGTCATTCGGAACAGAGATAGTAAGCTACACAAAGATAATGCATGCGGCGATTTGGGATGAAACGGAAGTCAACTGGGCCACCAAGTGGCTGCGTTGTACAGAATAGCGTCCACACAGTTCGACGTGGTGGCACTGCTGTGCTGTGCTGTCCTAGTGTTGGGCACTTGGAGGTTTGTCAGTTGCAGTCTTTGGTCTTGGGGTTGTCTGTCAATGTCCATTTTCATTCCACACTGAAAGAGAAGTTCAAGCCTCTTTTCTGCTCCATCAGCAAAGCGCAATCGAAAATGCTCAAACTCACTGCTCAAACTTTCTTCATACTCAGATCTAGATTACCAAAGTATGGTCAGATGTTTTGCACACTACTTAGTTTCAGCAGTCTTTGACCTTGCAGCTGTGTGTAATTTTGTTTCGTTGTTAACAATCTGGCACTTGAGGATAAGAGTGAGTCTGATGTTTGACAATATGTATAATGTAGCATGGGTGCATGTGGAGGGCCTGAATCCTAGTTTGTGGAAAAATTGATTACGTTCAAACTGCAAAATCGGGAGTTTAAAATCTTTGTGCATGAAAGCTTCTTGATTGTCTTAAAAACCTTGGAAAAATTGTCAGGATCAGATTCAGCACTTCACATGTACCCATTCTAACCCATTATATATATATATATATATATATATATATATATATATATATATATATATATATATATATATATATATGTGTGTGTGTGTGTGTGTGTGGTGTGGTGTGTGTGTGTGTGTGGGTGTGTGGGGTGTGTGTGTGTGGTTTGTGTGTGTGTGTGTTATAATACATGGACGATATTGTTTAACAGACAATATGGTTTTGTTTGGAAAATTGTGTACTACTTTTGCAACCGAACTTAGTTTGTTGGTAGGCCATCATAAGCCAAGGTATACTTTGAAAATATGTTATTGTTGTGTAAAAGGTCAAAGTCAGAAATCGTTCAAAACTTAATGTTTGTCCGGATGGTACCTTCTAAACTGCTGAAACTTTAGTAACCGAACTTGGTACTGTGACACATCGTCATGAACCGAAGTCACACAATGTCTCATGGAATGTGTGCTTTGCTGTGTTCAAGGTCAAGGTCACAGCAAAGGTTCAAAATGTCATTGACTGTTTACCCGCATGATATCTTCTGAATGGTTTAACCTTTCGTAGCCAAACGTAATAATATGGTAATGTATCATTATGGGCCAGAGTATCACGTGAAAATTGCTTTGCTATCTTCAAGGTCAAGGTCACAATGTAGGAATCATATTATCGTTTCTACTACATCTTCAGCACTGGTGATCCTTTTGCAACCAAACTTAGTTCGATGGGACACCATCATAAGCCTTGTGAAAAGACCGCGGATTGCTTTGTTCAACGTCAAGTTCATAATGACGGTTCAGCAAGTCACTGAATATTTGTCAGTCCTATCTTTTCTGTACTACTGATTTTTGCAACCAAAATAGGTGTGCTGATGTAATAACAAGACGTAGTGCAAACAAATTGGACATACATGTAGACAGTAACAGTGGTTTACATTATCTAGGCACTGAACGGGCAATATTTTGCCATGAAACGCGGCAAACTGTGTTGACATCCAATTCTATGGAGGTTGTTTTGGTTTGCTATCATGCCAGTGTATGTGAGTGAAATACATAGGCGCCCTGAAGAGGTCAAAGCTACAATTAAGATGGAAACGTTGTGGTAAAATGTGCGAAGAAGAAGTTCAGCTGAGTAGACCCAAACCAAAGACAGAAATTGCTCATTGGATGAGGAAAGAAAGATGGTGGCATTGTTTGTTTTGCCACTGGGATGCCTAGGCTCAGCATGCAGCAGTGTTTGGAGATTTGGCTGACAGTTTTATCAGGTCTCTCCTGCAAGCCGGACGTGCTTTCAAGCGCATCGACATCGACAGATATGAAACCTCAATCAAAAGTGGAACCAGGAAGAGTTGAACCAAGGTCAGAAGAATGCAGTCAGCCAGTCAGAAGAATGATTAAAAGTCGGGTCATCCTCCCTGCCTGCCAAATGGGAAACCTTCTTGTCCCATCCTGAAAACAAAGCTGATGTCGTCCTTGCCACTCATACTACAGACACAAGTTGACAAAACGATTTTAGCTGGTGGTGGTTTCAGCGATGCTACTCAAACTGAGCCTCCCAACCCAGATACAGACACAAATCATTTGGAGGCATCGCATGAGGAGGCAGATATGGAGGTGTTCCACCAGTGAATAACCAAGCATCCAGCATTTTTGTTGTTTCACAAGACACTGATGTTGCTGAGTTACTGCTGGTACATTCTGAAAAAAACGAAATATCCTAAAATCTGGATGATAAGATAACATGTCCCTATTCACACCACTGTGGATCATTCAGACATAGAAATGGATCAGCTTCAGAAATCGCGGGCAGGATTTCATTCCCGCACTGGGTGTGATTCAACTCCTAGGCTGGAAATCTTGCTGGATTTTTTTCAGGTCTGCAGAAATCACCGAGGAAAGGTAATCTTCCTGAGATGCATAACTCTTCATTTGTAAAATACAGTGTGCAAAACTGAGACACTGTTAACATGGCCTGAGTCGCAGAGCCCATCATTTATGACAGAAATTCTGCTCTCGACAAATGATGCGCTCTCTTTTCACATAAAGCAGCCAACTGTCAGGCAGAAGTTTGGCAAAAATGTCATCTACAGCACACACACACCCCTGCCCTCCGCCCACAGCACACCCCCACCACCACCGCCTGAGACCATGGGAGGAGGCTTGAAGACAGTGTGTTTGTATCAGTTCTCAAGTCTCTTCCTTCAGGTCCTGATGCATGTGCTGACCTCATCTTCTGTGCTTGGACCAAGCAATGTACAAGAGTTAGTTGCAAAAGCATAATGTCTCGTCTACCATGCACAGCAACATTCAAATGCCAGGACACTGGCGATATTTCAGTCTGTTACAACGGTTGAAGAATGGTAAAGTGCTTCGTCCACTGGCGATATCTGTTAACTGGCTGCTAACGTCGTGTCATTCTGATGAGCACCAAATGACAAGATTTCGTACCCCTGTTAGGTTGCTAAAGTCACAGAATTCGGAGTAACGTGATTATTGCATCAGTATTGTTCCGCCCAACAAAACAAAACAAACAAAAAAAGGCCAGCCCGTCTCTCCCTCTGTCTGTCTTCACTTCCGCCCATTTTTCATTTATGACCACAAGGGAAGGGTGTATAATTATTTTCCATGATAATAAATAATTTATCTTCAAAACGATTTTCAATTTTGATCTAATCATACAGAAATGTTAGTTTTACCTCCTTTGTCAAACATTCAACCCTTCCATCTCTTTCAAGTTTTGCATAATTAGTGTCCCTGAAACAAAGACTGACGTGTCTATAATTATTTTGTTTCTAACGATTACTTTGAAAGGCATCTGTCGACTGAATTTGGCATGGAAGATGTGTTATTTCATGCTACTCTAAGTTCAGACATAACTGATCATTCAAAATGTATGGATACGGATTTTGTTTACGAAGCTTTCATGTTTTAACGTGGCCTTGTTCTTCTTCTTCCTTCCATAGATGCCTACGATCATGTTGATGATTATTCCGGCACTTTAGGGGGTGTTCGCAAAAAAAGAAAAAAGGCCACATTTCAGTTCTGGTCACAAGTCCTTAAATTGTTGCACTGTCTCAAGTTTCTTCTCTAAAAAAACTAAACTAAAAAAAACTAGTTGAATGGTCAGTGGGAGGCGCGTGACACAAAAGTGTCTACCTCAGAGGTGAGCGAGAGTTCACATCGCTAGGCGGTTGTTGTTTTTTCCCCCGCTGCCAATCTTCTTTGATTTTCTTCGTTTTTGGTGGTAAATATCAATATCTGTACATTGATCCGGATACTATTCGATCGGAGACATTCCCAGGACTAGAAAGGTATATTTTTCAAAGTGTTTTGGATTCGAGTGAGTTGGGTTTTTTTTGTACAGATTCATGATGGCAGCCAACAACACAGACCAAGGAAGAGGTACGCCTCCTGTGTTTATACCGTGTCGAAACTTGCCCGACAACACGGAATTCAGTACACAGTCCGTGAACTATGTGCTGCAGCTGAAAAGACCAGTGGCTACAACTCGGTCATCGGCGCACAGAAAATTGGAGGGCTGTGGCGCATATACCCAAAGAGCGCTGACAATCGTGCAATGCTTTTGTTAAAAGGAATAGAAGTACGAAATCTCACTGTGAACCCGTTTGACAAAAATACATACATCGTGAAAACACCAGACAAAGAGGTACAAACAACAAAACTCATCATCGGTAACCTCCCGATCAGCTATAGCAATGATGAGATCGAGAGGAAACTGGTACAGCTCGGATGTGAACCGCAGTCAAAGCTGATGATGGAAAGAGACAGGGATGAGAGAGGTCTGACGAGATGGCTCACAGGTAGGCGGTTCGTCTACATCAGGATACCCGATCGCGCTCTCCCGGAAAAGATCAGTATTGGCAGTGCAACAGCAACGCTGTATCATCGAGAGCAGAAGAACAAGCCCGAAAACTCCACCTGCTCCAGATGCTTCACCAAAGGACACCTAGCATCGTCCTGCACCAACGACATCGTTTGCAGGACCTGCAGACAGCCTGGCCACAAGAGCGGCCATCCCTCCTGCCCCCTACCCACCGACGACAGCAACAGCAGCAGCACCGTGGTAGACAGGCCACAAACTTCAGGAACACCGGCGCCAGCACCGGACTCAGGTGATGTCGAGCCTGACCAGGGGAAAACCACAGCAGCCACCACGACAACCACCACGACCACCGCGACGCTGCCCCCTCCAGCCACTCCACTAAGGCCTGGCAGCCGACGTGGACGAGAGTCAACACAGTCGACTCTCAACTTCCAGGGCAGGTCTCAGTCAGTGCCCCGTGAGAAACGGCCACGCAGCTCCCCCACACAGCAACCCGACTCTGCCAAGGCAGCGAGAACGGGTGACCGCCCAGCGCAGACCCGTGACCCCAACAACCAGGAGGCGCCAGTTCAGGAAGGGAGAGGCCCAGCCGTAACGTGAGGGGTCGTCTCCTTCGGTGCTAGATACAGACGGTAACGTTTCCTGGCTCGTATTATGGACTATGATTCTCTCTCCAACTCCAACGATTTCAACTCAGATGCCAGACATAGTCTATGATGAACAGCCTTAAACTAGCTAGTGTTTACGAAACTCCACAAAACTCCACAAAACGTAAGACATTTTTTCGATACCTAAAAAAGGGGGCGTTTGACATAATCTGCATACAGGAATCATATATTACTGATGCTGATAAAGAGATGTGGGAAAGAGAACGGGGAGGGTCATTGTTTTATACAAATGTAACTGGACACAGCATGGGACAAATCATTTTGGTTCGGAAAAACTTTCCGTTTGATGTACAATGTGTTTTCAAAAATGATAGAATCTTAACGGTTTGTGTCATGCTCAGTAATAATGAAATGTATGTTACCAATGTATACGCCCCAACTATATCCAGCGAAAAGGGAACTTTCCTTCATAATTTACATGAGCATATAAATACTTTGAACAGCGTCTGTCAGATTGTGTGTGGGGATTTTAACTGTGTGCTTGATAACGAGCTGGACATTCAATCAGTGGTGATCAACATAACGCAAGAGATCTTAACAAGTTTAATGATTTTGTTTTGAAATCTGAGCTAAATGATGCTTGGAGATTGTTCAATGTGGAACAAAAGGAGTATACATGGTCGAGGAAAAACCCTTTTACAGCACGGAGACTGGATTATATATTGTCGACCGACACCATTTTCAATAATATTCACGACTGTTCAATTCATTCAGTGGCTCAGTCAGATCACCGATTAGTTAACATACTTTATAATATGTCGCATGTTCAACGTGGCCCCTCATACTGGAAATTTAACGAAAGTTTGCTACATGATCAAACAGTTGTCGAACAACTTAATTCATTTTATGAAGAATTTAAAAAAGATAACATTGATCTTGATGAACAAATGAAATGGGATTTGTGTAAAATTAAAATAAGAGAATTTTGTATTCAGTACAGTAAACGCAAGAAAAGAAGTAAGCGAAGTAGGTACTTAAAACTCCAGGAGGACCTTGACAAACCCGTCCCTAATAAGCCTTATGGTTTCTGTGGACGTTAAGCACCATGTTTATTTATTTATTACCTTGACAAAGCTGATGCGGCCCTTGCCGCTGACCCACAGAATAGCGAGTTACTTAAGGGTCAAAATGGAAATGGAAATTTATGCGGTACAAGAGGCTAAGGGAGCACAAACCCGTGCACGGGCTAAATTCATCGAGGAAGGGGAAAAAAATACAAGATATTTTTTAAACCTTGAAAATGCGCAATCAAACGTGAAAATTATGGATAGGATTAAAAAAGGTGACGGTCAAGTGACGACAAACCAGCAAGAAATTATTAAAGAACAAGTTAGATTTTATAGCGATAGATATAGAAAGACAGTTGATTTCCAGGAGCCTTCAGCTCAGGCTTTTTTAGATGGCATAGATGTTCCACAGTTGTCAGATGAACAGAAAAGAAGTACTGAGGGTGCTCTAACCGAGGAAGAGCTCACCCGTGCGTTAAAACGTATGAAGAACGGTTCATCTCCCGGGTTAGACCACAGCATTTATAAAATTCTTTTGGTGTAAAGTGAAAGATATACACTTAAAGCTGCATTTACGAAGGGTGAAATGTCGATTACTCAGAAACGCGCAGTAATAACTTTGATTCACAAAGGAAAACAATTGCCCAGAGACGATCTTAATAATCGGCGCCCTATTTCATTAACTAATTCTGACTATAAACTTTTAGCTAAAAGTCTAGCCATTCGTCTCTCCAGTGTTATATCCAGTATCGTCAACGAAGACCAAGCCGGATTTTTGAAAGGTAGAAATATAAGCACCGTGATTAGACTTATAGATGATACGATTAATTATCTGAACAAATCAGAGAGACCAGGACTTTTGCTTGCACTCGATTATAAAGCTGCCTTCGATGCAATATCGAAAGAATACATAGTTTGGGCATTCAGGCGTTTCAATTTTGGGGAGAACTTTGTTAAATGGGTGGAAGTATTAATGAAAAACACAGAAAGCTGCATTAATTACATGGGCTGGCTTTCCCAAAGTATTGAAGTAAGTTTGGGTATTCGTCAGGGCTGTCCATTTTCACCAATGGCCTTCATCCTTGCCTTAGAATTATTGGCTATAAAAATAAGGGCAGACCCATCTGTCAAAGGTATATCAATTCCAAGAAATCATAAATGCTTTTTAAAACTGCTGCTATACGCCGACGATATAACGCTTTTTCTGCAAGATAGGGACGATTTAAAAAATGCCCTTTCACTAGTATCATATTTTTCCAAATTCTCAATGAACAGAAATAAAACAGAGGCAATGTGGCTCGGTTCCAAAAAAATATTGCACTGATGAATACTACGATATAAAATGGAAACTGCGGGTAAAAATCTTAGGAATTTATTTTAGTAACCGGCATCAGAAATTGATGATAACTGGCTACGTATAGAAAACATACTGCGTACCATAGTCACTTGGTCAAAAAGAAACTGTAGCATAATGGGTAAAATTTGTATTGTAAAGTCCCTTCTTCTACCGCAAATAATCTTCGTTATGCAGGCACTTGTAGCGCCAGCAGATATTATTAAAAAGCTCAACACATTGTTTTTTAGATTTATTTGGAAGAAAAAATACTCTTATACCAAGGCATTTGAAAAGGTAAAAAGGAGAATTATGTGTCAAAAAATGGAAGAAGGTGGTTTAAGCATGATTAATGTAGATGACTTGCAAAAATCTTTTTTGCTGTCTTGGGCTAAAAAATTAATGATAGAAAAGGATAAAAAATGGAAACAAATTCCAACTGAAATGATGTTCAGGCTAGGTAAAAACTTATGTTGCTTTTCATCAGATTTATCTGTTAAATACTTTAAAGGTCTGGGGTTGATTAAAAACACATTCTGGAGAAAGGTTTTATCCTGTTGGCTGGACAATAAACAAAAATGGTCTACTGAGACACCAGCTAAAATAGCATTAGAATTTAGAAAAACAATGTTTGTGGAATAATTCAAACATCTCGTACAGAAAGCAGACATTATTTTTTCGAGACTGGAATGATTCGGGTTTCTCTCTTGTCAAAGATATTCTCGAAAATGACAACACAATCATGACTCTTAAAACAATTTGCGAAAAGGTTGGCCATAAACAAACACGACTGTTTGAATATGGAGCAATGCGCACTGCTATAGAAGCGTGTGCAGCAAAGACTGAACCGTGTGTTGAGAACATCAAGCTATCTACAGATAACCACGCTCAGTCAGTATTCAGACCCCGACAATTTCCTTTGCGCTTAGTGGAAGCAAATAAGACCGAACCAACTGCAGTAAACTTTTGGCGAAATAAATGCGGAATCAGGGTAGAAAAAGAGCACTGGACATTAGCAAGCAAATGTACATCTGAAACTAGACTGCGTCTACTTCAGTGGAAGATACTCCATAATATATATCCCACTAGTATTTTGTTGAATAAAATGGGAATATCTAATAGCAAGAATTGTGCCTTTGGCTGCAATCAAACAGATTATCCTGACATTTTTTTCTTTTCGTGTAAAAAGATATCAACTGTTTGGGAATACGTGGAGGAAAAGGTTTATCGTAAGTTTGAGATTAAACTGAAGTTAACCGTGAACTATGTGTTAGTCGGTTATAAAGGACACAGTCAACACTTTACAATGATCCGGTTTGTTAATCATCTAATATTAGTCGCAAAAATGTGTGTTGGAATATTTAAGTATAGTACACCATTAGAAATTAAATTTCTTTTCGATCGTGAACTCAATGTAAGAAGTATAACGTAAAAGCGGAAAAATCATTATGGACCGTAGACAACGATGTAAGAACAGAACTGTGCTCCATTTTATACGCATGATAAAATGCCTTTTTTGTTTGTTTAATTATTGGGGGCTAATGCCGTCAGGTCCTCCTGCTTTGTATGGGTTGAGATCCTCCATAAGCATCTTCACTCTTTGCTCTGATATCTTGATATCATCAGTTGCGGGTAAGCCTCTGTCAGCCATTCCAGTCTTCAGCTCAAACTCTTCTGCTGTGTACTGTCTGCCATCTCCGAAGATTGACTGAAACTGTTCGTTTAACAGTTCCGCCTGTGCCTTGGGGTCAGAGGTTTGGTGGCCATCCTTCTTGAGGGGGGCAACGCCTGTGTCTGATGGCTTCTGATGTTTAATATATGACCAGAATCGTTCGTTCTTGCCTGCTTGGTCTGGTGTGTCCTCTCCAGTAAAGACGGTGTCGAGGTAGTTCCAGTAGCTTCGGCGTAGTTGTCGCTGGATGGTGCGTCTTAAGTTCTTGACTTCTGTCCTCAGAGCCGGTTTTCTTCATCTTGCGGTAAGTTCTGTCACGCCTGTTGATGAGCTTCCTGATGCTTGGGGTAACCCTGGGCTGGCAAATCTTTGGTCGTGCTGTCTTGTGAGGGATGAACTTCTTGACCACTGCAAGAAGAAAGTCTCTGAAGGTCGTCCACAGTTCCTCTCTAGTAGCCACGCCGTCCATGCGCTCCAGCGGTTGTTCTGTGGCTGCTATTCTCAGGCTGATGATGATGAAGTGATGCTTAATGTCCTCAGATGTCAGTTGACATATTAGGGACAAGTTGTGACCAATGCCGAAGCACGGTTCAATAATTCTTTACGTCCACGGAAACCAGAAGGCTCGTTAGGACGGACAGCTCAGGACGGCCACCTCGACTCTCACACAGCTCCTGAACTATGATTCTCAGGCTGTCCCAGTCCGCTTTGTTGTACAAGGGAATCTGGCGCTGGGTCTGCTTCTTCCTACGGGCACTGGTGCGGAATGCTGTGGTCAGAGATGCCTGGTACAACTTCCACCCGGGGACAGTTCGTTAGAAATAGATCCAGGGTGTTCTCCTCCCTAGTCGGTTCTTTGACCAGTTGCTCCAGACCGTTGTCGTAGACCATGCTGGGAAAGTCAAGGTGCAGGCGGGGTGACGAGGACCTTGGTTTCAGGGTCATTGTGTTCCAGTCCCAACCAGGGAAGATGAAGTCCCCTCCGATGAGTAGGTGCGCATTAGGGAGTCTAGACGCCCTCTGGATAAACCCAGTTTTATCAGGCTGGGTTCAACAATAACAATATACTTTATTCATCCTAGCGGGAAATTAAAGCTGTCGTTCGATCGCACAACGAAGAACGTATCTCAATAATTCTAAGTCATGAAACACACGCACATGTATACACACTCTTAGACATACGCCCCCTTTTTCTCAATCTGCATACACTAATAGGTATGATCTAATACTAATACCCAGCAAACCCAAAATTACCTGGAATAATGCTTTCTCTGTCAAACCAAAACGTAAAAATTCTCAAATTGAATAAAAACCATTAAGTTCTCACATCCCCAACCCTCCCTTAGAAAGTTATCATCCTCAACAGACGTTTTGACGCATGCGCACACTCAGTTAATGACTGGTATAATTTTAATTAAAAACTGACAGAGCCGAGAGTAAAAACGAAGCTTTATAACGGTTTGTATTTGTTCTCGGAAGTAAAAATCTTCCACTCCTGCTATCAAAGTAGTGTCTCACTGGGTGTGTAGGGTCGTTTGATATTTGCATTAGTTTTCTGCACAGTCTCTTTTTGTGTGTAGGGGAGTGGGGTGGGGAGTTGAGGGAAGCAGGTTGGAAGCATGGAGGAAGAGTCACAAGTCAGAGGTTGCTATAACATAACTTTTTATTTGTACACCAACCAACCAGGAAACCGTGTCTGTGTTGGAAAAGACACAAGCAAACAAAACATTTAGGATATGAAAGCAAATGTAAAGTCTAAACAACAGCAGTTATCTAATAAATACAGTAACCATGTAGTTTACCTTTAGGTTACTATAATACATGATGGTAACTGTGACAAAATGATTAATTATCAAGCACATGACTTGTGTGCATGACTTGCACACAAGCCCTATCTCACAGTGTCGCGGTGAGTATACATGATGATGAAGTGATGCTTTATGTCCTCAGATGTCAGTTGACATATTAGGGACAAGTTGTGACCAATGCCGAAGCACGGTGCAATAAATCTTTACGTCCACGGAAACCAGAAGGCTCGTTAGGACGGACAGTCCAGGACGTCCACCTCGACTCTCACACAGCTCCTGAACAAGAGACGGGCAGTCAATTAACCGATGAACTCCCTGTATATATATACAAGTATACAATAAACGAACAGTGAAAAATACGGATTACCAAGATCAGTCTTAACTAAACAGGAAGAGTGAGATAATCGTTACAGCACTGTTCCACTTAAGCACACAACGAGACGGACAATGACACGGGTGGCACTTGGGACCATGCCGTAAGCGGGAGGAAGTCAGTCATAAAGTGACCGGCTTCGGCCTCGTTACTCAAAGCATGTACAAAAAAAGTTACAGCATGTTACTGTTACTGACTAGCAGAGCATATCTGTGAACAACATCAAGCGTCTTACTGACGCGGGTAGCGCATTAAGAATCTAAGCTGCGCCTGTCTGCTCGGTTAGTGAACAGAGACAAAGACCTAATTGCCACTACTGACGCGCATCGCCGGCCTGTTCGGGTACACGCACAAAGACCCGGAAAGGGTTTACAAGCTAAGCAGAGTAAAGTCTGCGCGCCCAAGACTCCACCATACAAAAGCCGGATCAAAACATAAATAACATGTCTCACAGTTTATACAATCACCCCTATGCACTAAAGCATATTCAACTAGTAAAATGAACATTTCACAACTATGAAGTCAACATTTTCAAAGTGTTAGCCACAATATACCGATTTCATGTAGAAACATAGCTCGGTAGGAAACTAAACAAATAAATTATGCCGCACAGAGATCTGCACGGTCACACAAAGGAACCATACCCTACTGAGGGATAACCGTTTACATCGGCAAAGCATCACTCCAACTGAACATCCAACAATGGCAACATAACATAATAGCTACATATCAGTTAACCAAGGTTAGCTGCATACATTTTGGAAACACCGGTCATCCTGTGGCATAAAAGCTTAACATTTGAACGCACAAACAATGTACACTGACGCCATGGCGGCTGCATCCAGGCGGCAATCTGACGCCGAAATTACCCACGTGTTCAAGAACCAAAATCAAGGCACGTTGTGAACATGGTAACATTATAAACATACATTATTTACATCAATAAGAAACAATAGAATAACAAGCCATAGAAAAATAACTACTTACAGGCTCTCCCCTGAGATGAACACATGAACACCGGCCGCATTGACAAACTACCTGCCTCTGCAGGGACACTGGGGGAAAGGGACGCTGCCGGCCAGTGCACAGGTTTAACACCTTAGATAATTGGGGTCATAAAACTCCCACCCAATTAAAAAGGAAAAGGACCGGAAAGAAAGGATTAAAGAGTCATGGCCCTAAACATGTATACAGAACTCGGTTACATGTGTAAAGTCTTAAAACTGCCCAGAGCCTTTCCCACAACATGACCTGCTTTTTTTCACAATCTCGTCCAACCTCCCTCTATCTAATTTTGAAATATTCCCACTCCAACAGACAGAACCAAACATAATAAAACTACATATTACAGCATTATAAAAAGTTACTAGCATATCTGAATTTACTCCAAATGATCTCAGCTTTCTCATGCAATACATTCTCGAGTTCATTTTTTTCAGCACAGAGTTGATGTTCTTTTCCAGTTCAATTTACTATCAAAACCACACCTAAGTACTTATATGTATCTACTCTCCACTGCTTTTGCCCTTTAATGTAGACTGGTTTGGCGCATCTTTGATTCTTCCTAAAATCAATGCACATCTCTTTCGTTTTGGAAACATTCAAATACAAGTAAATTTTATCACACCAATTCACAGTTTTCAGTCTGCATCTTCATCATTACTAATTTTTCCAACTAGTTCTGTATCATCTGCAAATTTTTACAAGAGGACATGACTCATCAGTGTTTCTACAGTCAGCTGTATACAGCGCAAATAAAAAACTGTACTTTGAGGTGCACCAGTGTTTGTATTAATAGCAGATGACAGTAATCCATTTAGACTTACATACTGGTCTACTTGTAAAATAGTCAAAGATTCATGAAATAACGGATGACAGTAGTTTCATGTTTAAAAGTTTTTGAACAAGTAAACGTGGCAACAACATTCGTCAGCAACAGTTGAACAGACATAAAGTGTGCGTCTGCCTCTCAATCCGATGCGCACCCAGAGCAGTTCGCAGTCGTCAACCTCTAGGTCAGGTGCAACATAGCTGTCAAGGCTGTTACGTACAGCGATGAGGACGCCACCTCCACGACCACCTCTGTCCCTCCTGTACACTTTGTAGAAGTCTGGCAGAATTTCTGCAGTGGCAGTTGTAGGGTCTAGCCATGTCTCTGTCCCTAAGATGATGTCCGGTTTCAGGCTTTCAAGTAGGTAGGGGATTTCAGCTCTCTTCGCACTAACCGACTGAAAATTATTATTCAGGACTCGTAATGGTCTCTCTTTCCACTTATCCTGTTGGCTAGAGCGAGTAGGAGTAGGAGCGAGTAGGAGTAGTGGCATGCTGTGGTTGAAAGTGAAACTGAAGATCAGTGGGAGTAGTACAGGAGTTCAAGGAGGAATCAGGAAGGGAAGCTTCGGTCCAGTCCACACCGTGTAGATCAAATGCTGCCGCAGATGGCACAAAACCACTGGATGTTACCAACACCTAGCAAGTCATAATTGATGGTGTCCACACTCTGGCATTGTCCGTGAAACCATTGGCCGTACTGATCGCAAACCAGTCCCCGATCGTTCCAATGCACGACAAGCGCGCACGTGCCGCAAATCCACGAGTGGGTCTGGGAGAGGGAACGGGATTGAGAGTTTGCAGGGCTCGAAGAATGGTTGGTGGATGGGCCAGGGTAGGGCTCTGGGGAGAAGGAGTTGCAACAAGAAGTGCAGTTAGGTACAGCAGAACCAGTCTCTGACGTGACGCAGAGTACAGTACACGACGTTTTCTTGTTGCGTGCGAGAGGGTATCGGTAAACGCACAGAATCCGGTGCCTAGTGTACGAAAGACAGTCTTCTCTCGAAAGCGCACAGAACTTGTGTCTTCTGATGGATGGGGTACTTGGGCATCGCAGGCAAGTCTTGAGTGCAAAGGCGAGGACAGCGATGAGAGACAGTGAGAAATTCGATGAAAACATACCTGCAGTCCACGCCGGAAGTACGCCGTTCAAATCAAAACAAAGCCTCACTGAACTCCGTCATATCGTTGAAAAGCAGCGAAATTTCGATAGTCCAAAAGCACAAGTGATAATTTCAGAAGCAGGGTAAAATCCAAGGAGACGGTCGGAAATTCCTGGACCGTTTTAAAAGTTATTTTGGGTCACAAATATCATCACAATCATTAAATGAGATCCATATCTGCCGATTACAACCAAAATCCGCAACAAAAGGTGAGTTTTTTGATATTTTTGTCTTTGATTGTCAGTTCGAGTCGGCGCATGTTGCTCTTTGAGGTTTGACTTAGTTTCCCAGTAACAACGTGAACGCTTCCTTCATGTCGATTTTGACAAGACCGGCAATCGTACTCACGACTCAACGTTCTCAGACTGCATTTTTTTCCGTGCATTTTTCGTGGTTTTTAATTGCCGTAGCTTGTTTGCGAGGCACTTCGTCGGCTTCGTTCGCCATTTGCAATCCGTGAAGCCAACTCGAAACAATCAAAGACAAAAATATATGGAAAAAATCACCTTTTGTTGCGGATTTCGGCTGTAATCGGTAGATATGGACCTCATTTAATGATTGTGATGATATTTGTGACCCAAAATAACTTTTAAAACGGTCCAGGAATTTCCGACCGTTTCCTTGGATTTTACCCAGAAGCAGGTAGGCTAAACTAGATTTTTTGCACAAAAACAAGCGCTGACTGATAAAGTTACTGTCCAAAACGAAAAACGTTTTGCATCAAGTGACCAGAGAATTTGGAAACACCGCCATCTTTGCGCATGCGCGAACAACCCCCTTGTTGTTATTGTTGTTGCTGCCGGCTGCTGCTGTTTGTTTATTTTGTTTTGTTTTGTTTTCTGTCAGACTCTCAGATCGACGATACCAAGCACTGGCCATTCGCCCTGATATAAATAACTATCATGGTTAACTGGGCGTTAAAAAACAAAACAAGTTCCCCTCATTAGTCAACTTTATTCCTTCTACGGCCGACTGACCGATTAGATCGCAAATACCACCAAAAAGAATATTCTACAATAGAATTGTCTTTTTCTTGTGCTCTTATACCGGCCGTAAATTAGGACGGAAGTGAGTAATTATTAAAGTCCTTTTGTACAATTTCGGACGCATTATGAGTTTGTCTGCGATTTTGAGTGTTTTCGGCAGCCGTTTTGAATATTTAATTTCACAGCATACGCATAATTTTATGACACTTTGACAGACACCAGAAATAGAAAGAGCACACAAAACCCGTTTAGAAAAAGCGATCTGCCCATTTCTACCTCGAAATGCCGACCTCATCACATTTAAGCAGATTTTACCTAGTCTAGTGAGTGGTATGATTGCGTGTGCCTGTGGTATGAGCGAATGGTCAGTTGAATGTGAATGTGTCTGCAGGTGAATGGATGAGTGAATGATCAGCGGATGGAATGAATGGGCTTCGTGCAACACAGGTTGAAAACTGAACTGTTCTCAGTTACTATGAGGCATATATGGGTCATTCTCCTGAAAACTTGTCAAAATTGTGACATAGAGGGTAAAAATTCAAAGTGTGATTTTTTTAATGCTATTATTTGGAAATTAAAGCTTAACATCTCTTGTGTACATAAATATAAAACATAAATTGACAGGGTGACAGGAACTTGGTTAATTGTGCATTATGTTACCTCACAGGTCAGTGTCTCGCGTGTTACAGAAGACACCAGAAATGCATGAATAGAGTCGGCTCGGTGGCCAGTTTGAATCTTGCCTTTTTTATTATACAATATTTCCTCATCAATAAAGGAATATCTGTCACTTCTGACATTAATTTTATTTGTTTACTTGTTTGTTTTTTATCCTGCCTCTTTAACGATTTTGGTTTAAAATGTCTTCTTCGAAGTACAGACATGCACGAAATAGATTATACATTTATTTTCCTTAGTTGTTGTTTTTTCTTCTTTTTCCCCCCAAAGTAATTTGGAGGAGGGGGTGGGGGGATGCATTGCACTAACTTGGTCTGAACCGTATATAAAAATATACATGTCAGAGGGATATTTGTTTCTTGCTTTCTAAAGTTAACAACCAATCGCACTTAATTAGTAATCTGTCTCACATGTTATGTGGACATCATCACAAGTACAAAAGGATATAAGAATAACACACTTGAACCATTCACCAAAAAACTTAATAAACAAGTATATTCATTACAAAAGCAATGTTCTTTCCACGTTTTCTTGATTGGAACCGGTATTGACCATTGCTTTAGATATCGGGATAGCCAAGAGTGGCAGCAATCTAGTCCACAGTCCCCCAAGCCATATTCTCTGTCTCACGCCCTGTGTAAAAGCAAGAAAATCTTTTCACGGTGTCTTACCCTGTCTCCTGATTATGTACCATCAAACTAATATGGACTGCAAAAGTTTCAGTATTTCTGAAGATCTAGTAAAAACGATTGTGGCTTTGATCTTGAACATCGCAAAATGATATTTCTGAATGATATTCTGGCTGATGATGATGCATCACCATACTAAGTTTGACCGATTAGAGATATAAGTTCAGACTGTGGCCTTGACCTTGAATACAGCAAAGCAACCTTTTCACAAAACACTCCAGCTTATGAACATGCACTGTCAAACTAAGTTGGTCGCCCCCAAAAATCAGCAGTTCAGAACATATAATAGAAATAGTCATATTTGATTGTATGAACCGAAATTCAGTTACTGTGACCTTGACCTTGAAGATAGAAACCCATTTTTCTCATATGACGCTCTGGCTTATAATGATGTCTCACCATACTGGGTTTGGTTACAAATGGTTCATCAATGCATAAGATATCATCCAAATTCAGATTCAGAATCTGATTCAGATTGTTTATTCACCAAGTTTTACAACAAGGAAAGTGTCTCGAAAGCGGTAAGCATACAAACATAAGTAAACAACAACACTAGCAACCCATTTGCACTAACAAAACAACACCCAAATACACATACACACACTTGCGCGCACATGCACATACACACACCTGCACGAGCGCGCACGCACGCACGCACGCACGCACACACACCCACACCCACACCCACACACATACACCATAAGTATGAGTAATGTTCCAATGTAAAATATGGTCCTATGTTTAAGACTAAGATAGGCAAAATAAAAGTTCAAACACACACACACGCACGCACACACACACACACACACACACACACACACACACACACACACACACACACACACACACACACACACACACACACACACACATTTATAAGTAACATTCCATTTCATAATATAAAATCTTACTTTTAAGACAGAGCAGAGTAAGAGTTCAATAACAGCAAGAAACGCGCGCGCGCACGCACGCACGCACGCACGCACGCACGCACGCACGCACGCACGCACGCACGCACACACACACACACACACACACACACACACACACACACACACACTCATTCAGTCACTCACTCATGCACCTGCACGCATGCCCCACCCCTCCCCCCTCCGCACACTCACACTTGTAGATAATGTTAAAATTACACGATTATAGAAAAGAATAAAAAGAATAAAAAAAATATCCTACATATAAAACAAGTAAGTTAAAACTAATCAAAGTTTAACAAACAAATTCACACGCATACTCCTACACCACACACATGTGCGCACGCTCGATCATGTGCACATGCATATATTATACACAAATGCAACTCTCTCTCTCTCTCTCTCTCTCTCTCTCTCTCTCTCTCTCCTCTCTCTCTCTCTCCCCATGAATGTGCCAAAGCAACGCGCACTGGGAATAAATAATAACAAGACTATAAAATAAAATAAGGTCAGGTCAAATGAAAGACTGAGCACAGTTGGTTTTTTGGCTGTCGCTAACACACTGATCACTTGCTAAATGAGCGTATTGCTTGAGGGTAAAAACTGTTCTGAAATCTAGAGGTTCTAGCCCTCATGGCCCTGTATCTGCGTCCAGAGGGAAGGGGCTGGAAGAGGTGGTTGGCTGGATGCGATGTGTCCTGAACTATGGCCATCACTTTGCGGTCTGATCGCAGGGCCGGAGTGAATGGAGGCAATTGGTTTCATGTCACTGCCTATGATTTTAGAGGCTGTTCGAACTATCCTTTCTAGTTGATCTTTGTCTTTCTGACACGCGCTGCTGTACCAGACAGTGATGGAAAATGTCAGAATGCTCTCAATTGCAGCGTGGTAGAACTGAGTCAGTATGGAATGACTGACTTTGAATTTCTTTAGCTGTCTCAGGAAGAAAAGTCGCTGGTGGGCTTTTTTTCTCGTCCCATTTTAGGTCTGAGGAGACGGTTGTGCCAAGAAATTTGAATGATTTTACTTCTTCGACTACCTCACCAGCGATAGTGAGTGGAACAAGAGGAGTTTTCTTCTTCATAAAATCAAACACCATTTCTTTCGTTTTGGACACATTTAACTCCAAGTCATTCTCAGAGCACCAGCCAGCCAACCTCTCAACTTCACCACGGTAGGCTGACTCATCAGAGTTGTGGATCAAACTAACATTAACTGAAACTTTTAACCTTGGCTGTGACATTGACCTTGAACACAGCAATCCAACATTTTCACTGGACACTTCTTTGCTTATGATGATCTACACCCAAATTGAGTTTGGTTGCAAAAGACTCACTGGTTTAGAACTAATAAAAGATATAGTAGAAACTGTCATATTTTGATTATATAAGCCCACACTGTGACCTTGACCTTGTAGATAGAATCCCATTTTTTCGCATGACATTCCGGCTCATGGGGTGCACCACAATACCAAGTTTGGTTACAAAAGATTGCATACAAACACTCAGCCGAGTGGGAACAAATATGTGTCACGAGCGTTACATCCCTCACCCCTGAAGACACCACAGTGCTTTCCCTTTTCTAGTAAAATAATACACCCACACAGCGCAAAAAGAGGTCAAACGTTGCTGCCGCAAGTCAGCTGATGTGGACTGGTACGTTAGGGTAGGTCGAAAGTCAATGGTACAAGCAGAAATAATTATTTTGTGTGCTCGCACGTTACACCATTGTTAAGACACCACGTCAACCACCCCTGAAGAAATTACTGTAATTTATTTCGTATCTACTCTTTTGTCATCAAACAAGCATTAAAAATAAGGTGAAATGTGTTATCTACTAAGCTGATGAAAAAAAGACAGTTTTTTAAGTTTCCGTTGTGAACAAGTCACAATATCGTGATACTCACTCAGAAGACACCATCGGTAACGTGCGAGATACTGATTATCTTTCCTTTGTTTGGAGTTGTTAATAGCAAGCAACACACAATAAATACCATTTGTATGTAAGAACTGGCCTCCTTCTTTCTCATGAAACCTGTCTTTATTCAATCATGAACGATTTCAAGGAAATATCTGCGATCAGCTAACCTTCCCAAAGCCATGTCACAAATGGCGGCCATGAAATGTCGCAATTTTTACACACAAAAAAGGCTTACAGCGCAAGAAATAATGATGCACTTACCTATTGTGGCATTTCCCTTATTTCTCCAAACACATTACATCAGAAATATAGCGGTAGTTTAAAAAGTTTCATGTTTTAGTTAAATTTTTATTTCATCGGGAAAAGGCACCCTCTTTAGTCCAGTTTTCAGGAGAATGACCCATATATATATATATACACATATTACGATAGGAGTGTGAGCGAGAGAAGACAGGAATAAGAAGTGTCCGCTTAGAAGATTGCTTTCGGCTTTGACTGGCGTTAGTGGGCGGAAAGGACACAACAAGCAACCAACAGCGCACTTTTCAACATTACATTTGGCGTCGCCTGACTTCTATCGAAAGTGCAGACTGCGGCCTTACCTGTCAGAAAATGTGAGAGCGTCAACACGTCTTTTCTGCTGACGCCCCGGCGGAGTCTTGAGTCTCACCATCGTCCTGGGCGTTTGTTCTCTCTTGCCGTGCGTTTGTTCTCCCGTCGGCATCGTGACAGCGATGGGCGTCGACAGGTCTTTCCTGCATCGTCCTGACATCGCTGAGTTCCTTGATCCGGCATTGTGCTGACGGCGCTGGGTCCCTCCTGCATCGCACTGACGGCGCTGGGTTCCTCCGGCATTGCATCGACGGCGCTGGGCCCCTCAGTCCTGCATCGCACTGACGGCGCTGGGTCCCTCCGGCATCGTGCTGACGGAGCTGGGTCCCTATTGGGCGGTTCAGTGAAGATGGTTTGCAGGAGTGAATGCCCTTTGTAATCTTTCGCGGAAGAAGTCTTGAGAAGTCGCAGCGTCACTTCCGGGCCGGTTAGTGAGTAGGCGTTGCTTCAGGCTGTGTATAACAATGGAAGTTGAACCTAGAATTGTGAAGCAATACCCATGCCACCACTATTGCAGTTGCAAAAATCACCGTGGAAAGGGGATGGAGGGTGGAAAAAAGTGTCTTTGTGTCGTCAGTTATTTTGGCTGACCGGAAGATTGCGAGTTCGTGAGAAAAAACTGAAAAAATACGATTTGGGGCATCCTATAGCACGAGCAACAAGTTATTGCTTGTTGCCAGACACACTGATTCTGACTACGGGCCTCCAAAAATGCCTTTAAAGTTGGCAGTGTAAAATTCGCAAATTCACTGTCACCGTCTTCCATTGTGAAGAAAGTACGCACTGGAAGTAAAAGCAGCCATGGGACTTAAGCGATGCCGGACAAAAGTTAAGGGAGTTAACAAACCCGCCTGAACCGCCTAATAGCATCGCACCGACGGCACTGTGTTACTCCTGCATCGACAGCATGTGCCTTCTACGTAGCGTCATACAGCGCTGTGCACCTCCGCATCTTTGCTGACGGATCAACGCGACAGCTGGTTCGCTTTAGGGGTTTACACCCCACCCGTCACCAACGGTCTCTGAACTACCCCCCCCCCCCCCCCCCCACACACACACACACCCCTACCCCAAGTCCAAACAGCAGATGGCGCTGAACGCGCAGTGACTGAGAAACAGCAAAACCGCCCTGGTTGGAAAAAGACCGAAGTCAACAAGGAAGTGGACACCGGGACGAATCTCACCGAGGGTCACGATACGTATATAGAACTTACTGTTGTTGTCGTTGAAATGTGTCAGCTTGTTTATGCTCATTTTATGCATTTCTTTTAACATCGTAGCATTTCTTGTAGCATGGTGGCTTGCAGTGGCGAGTAGTGTTTACAGTGTTTACCGAGTATTTCAGTATTTCATTTTCCATTCACGGTGCCGGAAACGGGTAAGATAATCATGTCGTAAGAAGGGTGAGAACACTATCTCTACAGAAATTTTGATGAAGGAAATGAAGAGACTACACTGGGAGGAGGTGAAGAGGCAAAGCAAACAAACAAAATTCTTACAGGTTATTCTTCTAGAACGCCAGGTGGACAGCTGTCTTTTATCATCTACAGAACTTGGAAGGTCTCGCTAAAAGAGAGGCAAAACTGCGTGTTCAGAAGGACAGTAATGCGGATGACATTTTCAGGTTATTGATAACAATATTTCGTGGTACGGAGTCCTACATGGAAGTACAAAAGAGTTCTATGAACGCAGACGAAATCCGGAGGAGAGTATTAGAGACTTTTCATATGCTCTAAATGAACTGACGGAGAAAATTGAACAGGTAAAACCAGAAAGTGTTCACAACAGAGATGAAGTGCTCAGAGATCTTTTCATAAATGGAATTAGGGACACGATTCTCAGACGTGAATTGAAGAAATCTGTGAACGAGAAGCCAGCACTAACATTTCTGGATGTCAGAATGATTGCCATGACGCATGGATTGACGATGTACCTTCACTTCGCCTTCACTTCAGACAGTTAACAAAATATCTGCCGTGAATAATGCCGAAATTGATGATTTGAAAGCACTCGTCAAAGAACAGCAGAAAACAATATCCAACCTGACTGAAGCAGTCAAGAAGTTGACAGAGCATCAGCTGCAAGCAGGTAAGGCTACTCTTCCTCAGGACGTCTCCAGACAAGCTATGCAGTGCTTTCGGTGTGACGCCTACGGTCACATGGCAATGGCCTGGGACCAACCGGGCCCCAGTTTACGTCCCATGGAGGTCCAGCTCGTGGAGACAGACGAGGTGGCGGGTTCAGAGGTCGTAGAGCGTCTCGGCGAGAATCACGCCAGCACTTTGGTTCGGGAAACTAGCTCCCTTCTTCGTTGAGAGCCAAACGCAGGCGGCTGGGAAGGAAATATGCTCATCGAAGAAAGAAGCTACAAAGACAGTAGGGTCCGACAGTAACAATTTGTATTGGAGGAATGGAAATGACTTGTCTTTTGGACACTGGATCAATGGTGACCACGGTCACCAAAGACTTCTTCAGGAGAAACTTTCAAAACAAGTGCGACATGAAAGCAGCTAACGGCATTGATATTCCCTACATTGGCTTCATTTCTACAGACATAACAGTGGGTGACGAGACGATCAAGGATGTCGGAATCTTCGTGACCTAAACACCTTCGGATGCAGGCACGAAGAGAAGAAGAGAAAACATCCCAGGGCTGCTAGGCATGAATCTCTTGCAGAAATGCAGTGACATTGCCGGGTTGTTCGGACGATCATGTTTGGCAGTAGATAGAGTCAAAGCGGAGACAGCGAGGAAAACTTTTAGCCGAGCTAAGTTTGTAAGATCAGCCGATGACAGGATTCTGTTGCCAGTCAACTTTGTAACCACCGTCATGACAACTGCAGGACCAATGAGTTCTGACGACCCAGTGATGATACAGCATCTGGTCTACAATGAGCATCTCCCCATAGGTGTGATGGTTGTGGACACACTAATATGCAAGGAAAATGGCTTGTACCCAGTCCATGCCGCCAACCTTGGACAGGCAGACGTCTAGTTCAACAAAAGGGTACGAGCAGGCATGATCAAGGAGGTTTGATATTATCTGTGATTCAGACAGTGACACCTGCATAGAGGAAACGGGCGTCAACGAAATATTTGCCCACAGACAGGAAGTGGGTTATGTCGGCAAAGACTGGGAAGGAATCAGACTCCCTGAGGTTGATACGTCCAAGTTTGATGAGACTGAAACCGGAAAGATCAGAAACTTCTTGAAAAGACACGCCAGTAGTTTCCCCCGAGAAGACGAGATTGGGTTCTCAGATACTGTGCGACACAAAGTGAACACATATGATGACAGCCCCGTGTCCCAGCCTTACAAGAGGATCCCGCCAAACCAACTCATGGAGGTTAAAGCACACATCCAGAAACTGTTAGACCGAGGCGCCACTAAACCAAGCCACAGTCCCTATGCCTCACCGATCGTCCTGGCCAAGGATTGGCTGCAATGGAGCGCGGTCTGCTGGAATCTGTGCTCTGTGCAACGACGGTAGTGCTTGCTGTATGCAAGAATGTCTGCAGTCATGTCAAGCCAGTAGTACCAGACCTCCATGTCCAGGCGGTCCTGACTGCTGCCATTGTATCTGCGTACGTTCATAGCAAGGTTCTGAACCTCTCTGGCGCTGAAGGTCCCACGGATAACCAGAAACTGCAAAAGCTCCACTGAGAAAGAGTGACCATACCATATCGAGAGCGATCTACTTTGTCAGCAGAAAGAAAGCACCTTCTCGAGCGGAAAGGTCAGCAGAGAACTCCGACACACAAAAGATGCTGAGATAATGGATAAGACTGATCGTCACCAGTGGAGTCCTCTTCAGATCTATCAGGACTCCAAGTCGAGAACAGAAAAAAGCAGCTCGTTGTCCCCCAGAACACGAGCAAGACCGTCCTCAGACAGCTATACGATGACATGGGCCATCAGGGCATTGAGAGTACGACACAGCTAGCAAGGGAAAGGTACTACTGGCTTGACATGACTGCAGACATTCTTGCATACAGCAAGCACTACCGTCGTTGCAATACAGCCAAAGCACAGATTCCAGCAGACCGCGCTCCATTGCAGCCAATCCTTGCGACGCGTCCTCTCGAAATCGTAGCTATGGATTTTACAATGATGGAACCAGCTCAGGACGGAAGAGAGAACGTTCTAGTTCACAAAGTTCACAGATGCAGTTCCCACAAGAAACGAGACGGCAGAGACCCGCACAGCTAACTGGTGAAGGAAAGGTTTCAGAAATACGGGGTTCCCCAGCGTCTCCACTCTGACCAGGGACGTAACTTTCAATCTGCTGTCCTTTCTGAACTGTGCAACATGTATGGTATCAACAAATCAAGGACAACACCCTACAGACCACAGGGCAATGCACACACAGAACGGTTCAGCAGAATACTGCACAATCTTCTTCGGACTCTACTGACCTGAACAGAACAAAAGAAGATGGACATATCACATACAGAATTGTTTTCGCCTACGATGTGACTCCACACACCGCAGCGGGATTTTCTCCTTACTTCTTGATGTTCGGTAAACAACCCCGACTCCCCATTGACACCATGCTGATCACGGAACCCCTGACACCCTGCTCGGACTGGGTCTTGCATCACCGCAGAAACCTAGACCTCGCATACACAGGGAGGATGCAAAACAAAGCGACCAAACGGAAGACGCGTTTTGATCAGCACGTCATGCTGGATCACGTCAGCAGAGGGCAAACTGTACTGTTGAGGAATCGACCCAAAGGCAGAAACAAGATCCAGGACAAGTGGAAGGAGGAAGTGTTTGAGGTGACGGATGTGTTGCGTGGCTAGACAGGTCATAGACAAGGCAGAGAGTTGCATCCATTCAAGCAACAGACAGGAGGTGCAGTTTACAGTGCGACCACCTTTAATCACCAGCTTCATCACGTCACAAAGTATTGCTTGTTACTGGCAGACTATAACAACACATAGCATCTACCCCCTTTTGCGGGAAGCCCAATAACCAAGGAATAATTTTGCTCTCAATTCAGTCTTTGATCAAAAACTTAAATGAATCATCATATTAAGAATATAACTGAAAAACCTATAAAATGTTACTATTAAACTTATAAACATTCGACTTCACTAGTCTCTAAACCCTGCCGTTCTGTTAAGCATTTGTATTCGATTGCACACACACACACACGCACGCGCGCGCACACACATACACACACACACACACACGCATCAACTAACTTAACACCTGGTTTGGGCGTCACAACAAGTTGTTTATTCCATACCCTACATACAAACGGTCAGTCAATGGTAGTCAACACTTCAACCCCCCACGAATATAATTCCAAACAACACCTTTCCTCCCTACATATACACAGACTGGACAAGTGACACATAAACTCCTTGGAAAAACAAACATCAAAGTGGTCCTTTCCACGTTTTCGCAGTCAGCAAATCGTTAACAGCAATGCATTAGAGTGCTGTATTACAAACAACAGCGGAAGTTAAGAGCAAAGTTTACGATAGCAAAAAGGGTTAGGGTGGGTGGGCAATTTCGCTGGCGCTCCGCAGAGTGCCAGATTCTCTCCCTGCCTGTCCCTTTACTCGTTTTCTCCGCCTCCTCATCTAAACAACCGGCCCTTATGGGCCCTTCCATCCCCTACTTGCCACTACACCACTCAACGCCCCGGCACCTCAATGCTCCCTCCCCCCAGCCGTGGTCACTTGGTGTTTAAACTCAAGTTCACTCAACAGTGCAACTTCCACTTTAATTGTCTCTAATTATCTTTCAGACCCATTTGCCTTTCCTGAAGGGAAAAAGACCAGCTCAGTGTCTTTATAGTGAAATGCAGCCTGAATAATTGCTGCTGCAACAAATGAAAGGCACATCTGTCTGGGGGGAGGGGGGGGGGGGGGGGGGGGGGGGGGGGGAGGGAGGGGGGAGGGGGGGGGGGGAAGCAGTCTGCTTCACTCATATCAACTAAACATTTTACTGTGTGGTTGGTCCTATGGCGTCTGGTCCTTCATGTTGCTGAACTAGCCTAAATGTCCAACACTATTCTTTGTTTGACCATTCTGCCAGATCTGGTTGTGTATAGCTCTGCCAGTGTCCTATCTGCAGCCAGACTTGGTGTTGGCGCTGCAGCGTGATGAAGTTTCTGTGACAGTCTGGGGCCTGGTGTATGGTTCATCTGGACCGCCCGAGACGTCAGCTGGCTGAGCTGGAGTGGAGTCAGCAGCGCAGTAAGGGCCTTTCTCACTGTGTGGGTGAAGTGGGAAGGGGGAGTGGTCGGGCGGTGAACAACCTCACCACTGTTGGATGCGGGATTACGACGAGTTGATCGCAGGAAGACCCGGTTTCGTCTGTAGTTTCTTCCATCACTCGTAGTCACGTCATATGTTCTGCTTTTGAGTCTCTAGGTGACGGAGGCCTCTTTCCACTCACAGGTTTTGTCGATAGGTTGCATCCTGACTGCGTCTCCCACCTGTAGAGGTTTCAAGTCTTTTCTGTCGATGTGGCGTTCGGCGACTTTGGATCGTTTGTGCTCCGTGCGGTGTTTCTCGCATTCTATGTGTTCCATGGCTGCAGGCTTCAGGAGGCTGAACGTGGTGAGAACAATGGTTTTGGTCCTCCTGCCCTGAGCAGGGCTTGTGGTGAGGCCCTCCTGATGAGTGTTTCGCCGGAGGTTGAGAAGGCCCAGGTAGTGATCTTCCTTGGCGTCGTGGTCTTCATCATGTTCTTCGCCACTTTTACAGCAGCTTCAGCAGCTCCGTTTGCTTTGCTGTTCCCAGGAGCCGGTTTAATAGAGCGGTTATAACGCCATTTACGCCGTCCTAAGCGATGGTTATACTGAAACTATAACAGCGCAAAGTGATATTTTTGCGGCCAGTGAAGCGGTTACAGTGGCTACCGACATCCTATCGCAGAGCAGAATCTCTCAAATGATTCTTATTCTTATTGACATCTCTGGTGAAAAATGAAACGTTCCGGCGTAAGTCATATTCACTTGTTCCACAGTAAATTCCTCGAATTTCTGCATAATGTCTTCAACTGTCTGAGCATTTTCATCCCCATCAAAGTAAAACCCATTATACACTTTTAAGGCTTCATCGGACAAACAATGTAGCAACATAGCAACTTGGTACTGGTTTGATTGAGTTTCAAGTTATGCGATGAGTGTGTATGTTTGCCACCTTTGTTTAAACAGTTTCCAGTTCTCAGACTCACACTGGAACCAAATATCAAGGGGTTAGGAGGCTTAATCCCGGAAACTGGAGGCATTTTGTCAGTCTCAGATTTCTAACACTCGTTACTCCTTTAAATCACGCCGGCGATTAACCACCAATGTCATTTCTTTCTTTAGCTTTTGTTTTGGTTAATGATCTTTCTCTGGTTTCTCGTTGTTTTTGTTTTGGCCGGAAATGCGTACGATTCTTTTTCTTTTTTTCCCCTTTTTTTTTTAATCACCTAGCACCTATATTGCGTTTTGAACCCTGGTGCACACTTGCTGGAGTGCCGCTTGTGTGCATCCCCTTGTTGGACTCGGTGGCGGGTGGGGACAAAGCGTAACGAATCATTAATAAACATAATATGGCTCCCAAAAATAAACACAATTATTAAACGGTTAAGGGACAGCGACCAGGACACGGACACGGATTATGAGAATGAAAGCTTCCTTAATACAAGTGCTAACTGGCCAAGATTTCTGGTGGTGGAGTCGGCGAGTGTCGACCTCCCACTTAGTAAATGGTTTCCATTCGCCATCCAAAAGGGATTCCAGGCAATAGCCGGAACCCTTAAAAGCATCAAAAGATTGAGAGATGGGTCTTTCCTGGTGGAATGTGCTAGGAAACCGGCGCAGGCGATGGGTCTTCTTAAAGGAAAAGTCCAAGGTTTTTGAGTATGCAAAATGACCATCGAAATGATTGACAAATGAGTCACTAGTCTGAGATTTAATTTAATTTTTTTTTTTTTTTTTTAAATGTTGGTTTTTAATCGATTTTATTTTCTGTAGGCTGGCCGAGACTGCACTGTCTCGGGTTCTCCATCAGTCACGTGACTTTATGGGGAGTCAGTGCGGTTGCCATCTTAAATTGTTCAGTTGAATGTGTATGCGTGTGGTCGACAAAAAGCTCTAACCATGCCGGCCTACTGTGTTGCAAACTGCAACAACTCACAAGCAACCCAAAGCATAAGTATGCACGAGTTCCCGCGGAATCGACCCGCTGTGAAGCGAAAATGGGTCAAATTTGTACAATTCAAACGAGCTGACTTCATTGATGATGCGCCTCAGTCACGCCCATTTGTGTAGCAAGCACTTCGCTGAGTGCGATTTCGTAACTGAATTTTATGGTGGAATACCAAATGGGGTTTGCTTCAAAGCGGAATTTGTAGGGCTGTCCACAGGGTAACCGACTTGGAAAAAATTCAAGTTCGAGTCACCAAAAACACACCACCAAATCCCAACAGTCTAACAGGATACTGTCTGCAACAAATGAGTGGACGACTACAGTCATAAAAGCACAGAGCAAAAATAACTGTGCCAACGACAAACAGATGGAAAGCCAAACTAACCATAACTAACTCTACTGAAACTAACCCCTCACTAACCCGGCTTCCATCTAGAAAAACAAAGGCTGCAGACTGATAAAGCAAAAAGCTAAGCAGGACTACCGAAGACATCGGGATGTAAACAAGTGCAGACGACAAGAGAGATACAAAATGGCTGCCCTAATCAGGCAAGCTAACAAGCGGGTACGAAATGGCCAGTAAACCAAAGATAAAAAAGAAAGAACGCATGGTAAAAAAGAAGGGGAAAAGAGAGAAAACAACAACAACACTTTCTGAAAAGAAAGAGGAGGCAAGGAATGTCAGCGAGCAACGGGACAAAGGCTGGATACACGTAATCCGTGTACACGATACAACCCACTTAACAGTGACAACAGCACGGCAGGGCAACAGACGCTCACGAACTATCCCACACAAAGAAAGAATGAGATGTCTCGTTAAATATCGTAAATGAACGATATAACTCGAGAAACAAAAGCCGGGCAAGCCAAGAGAAAAAAACAGTGAATGGCAAGAACCGGTAACTAGCCCAACCCCAAACCCTGTCAGTGACTGACCAAGGGAGGCCACGACTAAAATCGTCTATTGAACTAGAACGAACAAAACTTTTTCATTTTTACATATGATGAAATAAACAAGGATAAATTGGGAAAATAAATAAAACATCCAATAAAAGGCAGGCTCCCTGATGAGGTCTAGCCTGTTGTGAACGGCTAAGTACACAGAACGAAAAAGACTGAAACGCCACGCACGTAACAAGGCTCGAGAAAGATTAAATAACAAGGAGGAAATAAAGGCCCAACTACTGACAACGCATAATGGCGTCGGAGCTTCATCCTTGGAGATTCGAACTGGAATTTTTTCCAAGTCAGTTACCCTGTGGCTGTACTAGCCATTTTGCGGCAGCGACTCCCCAGAGTGACGTAGCGCATATGTGCACATGATTTTCAGCGTCATAGAGACGCTTTTGGTACGACACGATTGGTACGACACGATTTGACACGATTTCCGTTAAAGTTCGCTGAGAACAATGATGTATGTGAAATTGTGATCTGAGGGTTATAAATGCACGAAAACACTGGCTCTCAGTGTTTTCGTGCATTTATAACCCTCAGATCACAATTTCACATACATCATTGTTCTCGTGCATTTATAACCCTCAGATCACAATTTCACATACATCATTGTTCTCAGCGAACTTTAACGGAAATCGTGTCAAAAATCACCCCAAACCTTGGACTTGTCCTTTAAGACCACTCAGTTCATTGATCGACCCGTGCGTGTTTCAACCCACAAGGCACTGAACTCCTCGCGGGGAGTAATCAGGTGTCGGGACCTCGTTGACATGTCGGAGGTTGAGATCCGGGATGAACTGAATGATCAGGGTGTGGTTGGGGATAACTCCGAAGGGAAAGTGATCCCCACCAACACTCTCTTCTTGACGTTCGGTTCTCAGTCCAGAACTCCCGAAACTGAGAGATTACGGTCGGCTATCCGAAGGTGAAAGGAAGGAAAACACTGTTTTAAACAGATTACATATTGGTCACTCCTATTTGACACATCATTTATTTTGAGAAAAGAAGAAGCTCCTGTTTGTGTAGCGTGTAATACTGCACTTATAATTAAACATATATTGATTGAATGTGCTGACTTGTTGGAAGTCAGGAAAAAATATCATAGTTTCAGATAGAAGTCTTTGTATTCACTCGTCTTTCGGAATGTGAGTCCTGAAATCCTCAGTTTTTGACTTCTTGCGTCAGATTGGTGTGTTTTATAATATATGAAGCGTGTTACGGCGGTAATGGTTGTTTCAAGTATTTTTAAAGAATTGTTCCCAAAAACTGATTTCGTACGTTTTACACTTCCCGTCAGTTATAAATGTATTTGACAAAATATGAAGCATGACTAAGGTAATATGTTTGTGTGATTTTAAAAAGAAGAAGAGTTGTACACAATCTTTACATAGAACATTTTACAGTTTCCTTTAAAATAATCAGGAGATGAACCTAAATTTGTTGCTCAAAGCACCAACTAACTAACTCCGGATTATCTCCCCTGTTATTTCCGGAAATCGTCTATTGTTTGCTAGCTATTTCGAAGTGATGTCATAATTAGTGGTATTGAATTGAAATCTAGGCTGTAGTTAAAACTATACTAGAGATCATAACATTTTGCCAGAACACTTGAAGTCGCTGCAGCTACAATGAGTTAAGAGGTTATTAACATAGCTAAAATAGCATGCGGTTGATTGAAATGAATTTCAATGGTCACAGTAAAAACTATGACCAGAATTCACAACATTTTGAAAATGCTGCAGTTAGAGTGTTCAGATGGTTATCACACATTTTACAGTTATGTTAGGTATTTTGTTTGATTTAAATCAAGATAATAGTAAAATTTATATTAGAATTTACAATTTTAGAATTGCAAAAGCGAGAGCACACCCAGCATTGAACTGACTGAATACATTTAACCTGGTCAGTCACACTTACGGATAATTTTCTGTGGTAGTATGATAATATAGTATATGGTAGAGAATTTATTATTGATTTAGTGTATTATCTAATTATGTCAGCGTCGGGACAACGTTGCATGTTTAGCGGGATGTATGTAGTGGTATGATAGCATGTGCCTGTGGGATGTGTGGTCAGTTGAATGTTAATGTGTGTGCAGGCTGTTATTGGATGAGTGAATGGTCAGTGGATGGAATGAATGTGATTGTGTTGCAGGGGCTCCATGCCGCAACACAGGTTGAAAACTGAACTGTTCTCAGTATATATACTATGATAGGAGTGTACGAGAGAGAGACAAGAGAGAGAAAACGGGAATAAAGAGTGTCCACTTAGAAGACTGCTTTCGGCTTTGACTGGCGTGAATGGACAGGACACAAACAACAAGCAACCAACATTGCACTTTCCAACAACATTACAAACATTTTGAACCTTTGCTGTGAACTTGAACTTGAATTGAGCAAACCAGTCTTCACCCCAAAAACCCCAACAACAACAGATTGTGACTTTTTATAATGTACTGCCATTGATTGCAAAAATATCAGCAATTCAGTTAGTTAGTTCCTGGATTTTAACATCCCATCAACCGCGTGGGGTCACCTCAGGACAAATCATGCATTCATTTTTTTTTATGCTAGTTGTCCACAAGTCACTAAATCATAAGTTTGTCTAATTCACTGTTACAATGTTAGAAACCAACCATCTATCAATTGACGTACAATATCACATGTTTTTGTACCTATTTATATTTCCACAGGCACTCTTTACCTTAGTTTCTGCATCCACAATACCCCACTGCAGGATCAACAATTCAGGAAATATGGAAACAGTCATACTTTGGTATGAGCCCTGTGACTTTGACCTTGATCCCAAAACATCCTGGCAAACATTCAGTGAATTTATGGACCTTGAACACAAAAATCCAGTTTATATTGGTTTTGAAAAGGCCTTCAAGATTGATAATATGCATCAAATCAGCAGTCCAGAAGACAGTAGAGAAAGTTGTGTTTTTTTATATAAGCCTTCGCTGTAACTTTGACCTTGAACAAATCAACTTAATTTCTTTGCATATCACTCTGGCTCCTGGTAATGTGTTAACATACCAAGTTTGGATAGGAAAGGTTGAGCATTTCAGAAAATATTCACAAAGTTTTATGACCATACCAACCCACTTGAACACTAAATGTAGGTCAAGGTTACTTAAAAATAAAATAAAAGTATGTGAAATGAGATATCAGTGGGGACAAGTTATGCTTCCACACTAAGTTTAATAATTTTCTCTGTACTGGAAGGTACTCTGTGCTTGGGTCTCTGAGGCTGAATGAGTAGCTATAACAAATGCAAACACCCTGCTGCTCTTCAATGTGTGTGTGTGTGTGCGCGCACGCGCATTGCAGATTAGTGTAATGTATAAATACACAGAAATGATTTGCAGTCATTGCATTTACCTGATCTTTTATTTTGTTGCTTCAATTTATTTTTATTTTATAATAAATTGTTTTAGTAGGACTGTGCTCTATTGTGTTTAGGTTAATATCTTGTGAACACTAATGGTGTTGATGAACACTATATACATTATTATTTGTTTTCCTTATTCTCTGAAATCTTATTTTTGTACTGCTCACATAATGTCAGTTTGAGCATTTGCTGACAAACTTTGCAAATAATAGCATTTGTCTTGGAGGGTGAGGGGTCATTCATTTGGTTATGAGTATGTATAATAATTAACTGCTTTTAATTATGGTCACTATATTGCATCAATCGGTGCTAATTGCATCTCTTGGTCAGTGGTTCACATGCGTAAGGAGAATACGGCACCCAACAGCCAAACTGCACACACTGGTTGATGACATCCTTTCTCCAACCACTGTCATAATTGGTTATGCCATAGTTTGGACACTACAAAAAGCACCCCCCCCCCCCCCCCCCCCCCATTCCTTCAATTTTTCCCCTCACCACTCACTCACATTTTAGGATTTTTCAGTAAATAGTGCCCTCTTGCCATCTTTTTTCTGCTGTAATAATTTGTATTATATGTTTGCTGCTGTGATAATTTGTATTACAGATTTTCTTTTTTGACTTAAAAACAAAAATCCAGTGTGTTGTTTGTTATTGTCTGTTTGATGCTTGTCAGTGTTTGGATGCTGCTGTGACATTCTTTTTACATTAAAATGTTTTTATGAGCAGTTAGCAGTTAGCTGAACTGCACTGTGAGGGATGATTACTGTAACTTGACTTTTGGTTGTCAGTTGCCAGATCTACAGATTAAGTCTCAGCTAGCTAGCTGTGCAGTCATTTTCTGTCCACTTGGTTATTTTGTGGGGAAACAGGAATTACAAATTTTAAAGTCTGGCTATCACATATTGTACAGTTTTTGTTTTGTTTTTTGACCATCTTTTACATTTACTGCTAAATTTTTGACTGATCTTCTTTTTATTGTTGTTTGTTTCTGATGATTTGATCTTGCTGCAAGTGTAAGATCTGGCATTGCTGACACTTTACTATTTTTCAGTGCTTGCGAAGAGGCAACTCCTGTGGTAGCCTGCAAGCAGCTTGAGGCCAGTAAGCTGTTTCTGCATGAAAGGCCATGCAGGTTTGCTATCGGCCTGGCTCCATTTCCTTGTTCTGATTTAAACTTCTAAATGGAGTGCCTTTATTTTACTGGTTATAAAATGCCTGTTCCATGTATCCGTGATTAAAGAGGTTCACCTTTTCTGCTTCATATTATGCGAAAAGGCCAAGCTGCACAATAGTCCGTGATTAGTTTTGGTTAAACTTTTCCATAAATAATTCTCTTAGTGTACTCCATCTGCTGCTGTTAGCTGATTTGGAGGATAATCTAAAGTTTTTTTGTTTTTTGTTCACTGATAAAATCAACAAATGTACAACCAGACTGAGAAAGTATGACAAGAAGCACTGTTTTTCATTATGCTCTGGACTGCCTTCTCTCCTTATTCGTAGCTTAGTCTTTTGTATACTGCATGGTTTTGTGCTTATTAGTGTTAATTCTTAGAGGTAAGGACAAGACAACCAGATAAAATCTACATAGCCAAACTGACTTTCCAAACCTTTGCACCTTATAACCTCATTGATGATGACATATTTGTGACTTAAAGAGTATTTGGAACTTTCATTCTCCACTTGAATTTGTGTTGAAAGAGAGGTGGAAGCTGAGTGAGAAAAAGTATATACAACAATTCTATGAGTGTGTGAACGTGTGTATGCTGAATCACTTTCTGACAGTCATATGAGATGCCACGTGCGAGTAATTACCGCAGACATGCGTCTGTGTCATAATAAATAAGCATTCTTTTGAACCTTTTATGTGTTTGGATCCAACCTGCTAATGTTCTCAGTTGTGCAGCCACAGAATTGCTTGACACTATTTTGATCTTTTTACACACTGGAGACCATGAAACGGCATGCGAACCATGTGACAACAAGGCGAATCCCATTTGCCTCTCATTTGGGCAACCTCAATCAGCAACTGCAACCCCCATTGGCTGCCGAACATGACAATGTTATTCCATGTAAAAACCTGGCCAGTCTTTCTGCCTTATTCTTTCCAAGTATGAAGTAGCTAGTCTGCAAGAGAACAACACTTGATTGGCAAGCCACTATCCATGTATGATACAGATCAGTGATTATTTAGCAACGTATATTGCCAGTTTGGGAGTTTTTAGTTAAAGTATTTTTTTAAATAATTTAATCTCAGTTACAAGTAAACTGTAAATTTGTTATAACATAAAGAGTTATGTTTATGTCAATATCATATTATATATAATTATATATAATTATAATTTTACAGCTCATATGGTAGGCTTTGCCTTTGGCCTGCTATATATAAATATATATATGTTTTGTCAGGTCTTTAAAAGTTTAATCATTCCTCACAATCAGGGCAATTCGGCTAACTAATAATAATAATGGATACTTAGAGCGCCCTAGCATCAAAAGCATTTAAACTGAATACAAAGTCATACTGGAATAAGAAAAGACAAAAAGTAAGAAAAAGTCATAAATAAATCCATAATTAGATAATACAAATTATAACACTAACAGTAACAGCAGAAAACAAAGCCCTCTAGCCAACCTCCCCGGACACCCAGCACACATACACACCTACACCCATACCCCTCACCCAACATGCACACACCACTGGCACTGCTCCACTCAATCCTAATCAGACCAGCTACCCTAGCTGTAACTGACCATACAGGCTGGTTACAAGAATTTGGTGTCAACATTTAATCTGCTAAATCTTGATGCCTCCATCTGCTTACACTGACATGAATAAATCGAGAAAAAACAAAAAACAAAAGTCTCCGACTCAGATATTTAGCTATAGTATAACGAGCTAAACGGGAAGCAGTTGGCTGCAAAGGATGTTCGCCAGCTGTGATGACGTCATACTCAAAACATCCCGAAAAATGGCGTCTTGGCTGCAAGTGCGAGTGGAACTGCCCTGAGATGGAGAAATGTGAGTGAACTTTTTGCATTTAGGCTAGAGATTGCGAAAACCAGTTATATCAAAAGGTTGGAAACATGGGGAATAGGTGAACTGCCGACACGTTTTACGAAGTGAACTGATGCTTTGCGTACGTGTTTTGCTGTTGACTTCGCTGTAGATGTCCTACATTCACGATTAGCTCTGCCAACATCACTGTAGATCCCATCTTTCACTGACAGTGTCTGTCCGTCTGTGTACCAGGGCGATAGGAGACACCTACAGTAGTGAACCGTCATTGAAGTTAATTTGTTTCTTTTTATTTTACGTCATCACAAACAACCCAAAGTCCTGATAATTATTTCCAGTATTCCACGTCACATTAAACAAAGATCCGAAATGGGGGGGGGGGGGGGGGGGGGGGGGGGGGATATGCATTGTCGCGCATTGACCTGAAGGTATTAGGAATGCTGGCTGCTGTTGCCTCTGGTGGCAGCTCCTTACAATTCTTTAATGGCTCTGGGGAATAATGACAATTCTGGTGAGCTGTGTTCAGCATAAGAAGCTTGAGAAGGTCTCAGCAGAAGTCTGCTTCATGCACTCCACTTTGAGTTCAACAAAGGGGTCATGATGATAAGATTAAGAGCTTTCAAAGCAGATCATGACAAGAGACACACAGATTTTTTTCTCGATCAAAGATCTCAGAGACTAATGAGAGAAGAGGTGTACATGTGTTTTTTTCCATGTCTAGGAAAGACAATGAAAACATACTCTCATTCTGGATAATGGAATTCCAGATCATAATGATATTATTACTGCAGTATTGCATTTTAATTTTAAACTTTGTATGGGATACAGGAATATGTAAAAAAAAAAAAAAAAAATGCTTTTGTGTTGCCTCCTAATGACTAAGTACTGCCCTCTACATGCCATTTTTGCATTCTGGTGAGCATCTGCCGCCAATCTCTCTCTCTGAGTCTCTCTCTCACTCACACACCAACACACACACACACACACACACACACACACACACACACACACACAACACACATCATGGAATTAAATACTGTCAGCTGAAGCCCCTTTTGCTCATCACAAAATTCAATTGATAAGGAGCTGTAATGCAGTGTCAGAATCAGTTCTAGCATTATCAGCGTCAGTGTCTGTCATAACACTTAACAGCAAGTTTCTGTTTCCTCTTGTTGAACCTGCTTTTGCATGCGCATGCGCGCACACTCACACACACACACACATAAAAAGGAAAAAAAGAAGTATAATTACTATAGTATAAAATAGCTTTATTCCACTCCCACTCTTGCTGTCTCAGTCTCACAGTCTTAATACAGAACAATCTTCAAAAACAAAAAGGTTCAAACGAACGCTTATTTGACATGGACACAGTATGCACATTTTCAGGAAAATCCCCTTTGTCAAGCCACCGAATGACACTTAAACAACAGATAAAATCATAAATGGTTAAAAACTATGAAAAATAGACATTAAAAATAAATAAATCTTGTTTTGGTTGAGTTTTTGTCGCTTGTTCAGTGCTTGGAAGATTGTTGGCATGACAATGATGTGTAATAGGTGTGATGTAATGAATATTATGTGATGTAAAATTGAAATTGAACAGAAAGAGAGAGAGAGAGAGAGTGAGCGAGCATGCTGAGCTTTGGTGTACAGATTCAGGAGAATAAAAAACAAAAAAACATTTTTGGATCTGACCTTGGAAAAGGAAGAAGGCTTCCAATTCCAAACATCCCAGGGGGTGAATGGGAAAACCAGAGTACCTGGGGAAAAAACCCATTTGTCGGGTGCAATGCAAACCCTATGATAATGATATTAATCTTCATGAGGGTTTTACTGCCATCAAAGCTCAGGAAAACAAAAACAAAAACAAAATATAAAAAAAGCAGGAGAGAGAGAGAGAGAGAGAGAGAGACACACACACACAGAGAGACAGAGAGACAGACAGACGCATACATGCTCTCACACAATCATACATGCATATATCATATGTACTAATGCAGTAATATGGTAGGCTACAGTAAAGGCATTGGAAGTAGTGGTAGGAAAAAAGAAGAAAAAAACACACGCCATATTCAACAGTATATTTACAGCCATGTAAATTGTAAAGTTGAAATAGACACTAGCCAAGTCACAGCGAAATGACAGAAGAAGCAGAATGTTTTCTTTGTCCGGATTCCCTGACTGGAAAATGTGAGGAATTGATTATATGCACTCCACCCCATCTCTCAGAAGTTTCCCCGGCGTTGCCTTTGAAACAGTTCCAATGTTTGTCTGATTGACGGTGGCCCTCTCTTGTCCATTCAAGGAAGATCATCTAGCACTCTGGCATGTCCAGGGCAGTACAACCACAGGAATTTTTGAAGGTGGTTGACCATTGACACATTCCAGTCTGGGCTTCCCATTCCACTTTTCACTTTTTGTAGCAAAGTCATTGAATCTGCGAAGATTATGGCATGTGTGGTCTGGTGGTCACCTCTTGTCAAGCTGGAGATTGAGACTGTATAGGTTGCACTGTCTTCATGGATGGTAGTGGTGGTGGTCCTCTATCAACACAACCTTGCCACACCCACTGACAATCTCTCTCAGCAATACCGATGTTGAGTTTTCTGGAACCATCTGCAACCTTGGCTTCATCTTTTGATAGCAATCAAAACGTGTAAGGCTGCATATATTGAAATCAGATGCATAAGTTCCATTCTAGACTACTGGAATTACCTACTGGCAGGTTATCCACAGATGGTCATCAAACCACTCCAACAAGTACAGAACTCTGCAGCCAAACTCATCCGTAAATCTCGTAGAGCAGAACACACCAGACCGCTTCTCAAGCAACTGCACTGGCTCCCCATAGAACGGAGAATTAAATACAAAACAGCTTGCCTCTGCTGTCAAATCATTACTGGACACTGGCACTGCCCCTCATTACTTGGCTAAATGTGTCCAGATCTACGTCCCTGTGAGGTCTCTGCATTCTTCTTTGGATGATAGAACCTTTCGCATCCCCTTCTTCAAAAGAAAACAGCATGGTGGTCGTGCCTTTTACTTGTCTGCTGTCCAAATCTGGAATTCTCTTACTTTCGCTCTCCATCACAGCCCTTCCCTCCCTGCCTTCAAAACTAGTCTTTAAACTTACCTCTTCAAAACAGTATTTTGACCAGTAATAGCTTTTCTGCTGCACAAATCTGGAACTCTTCTCTCTTGCTCTTTATCACAGCCCTTGTCTTCAAATTAGTCTTTACCCCCCACCCCCTCCATGTCCTTCTCAGCTGTGTGTGTGTGTGTGAGCTGGAGTGCATGTGCCCTTTATTGGCTTTGTGTGCATGCAATCCTTGTGTGTGTGTGTGTGTGTGTGTGTGCGATCTTGTGTGCCTGTGTTTTTGCCATGTTTTGTATGAAAATATTTGTTAATTTTCATGTGTTTTGTACGCTTGTAATGTTGTATACCATTGATTTGTATAATTATGGGTATTTGTGCATTGTATGTTTTTCTTTAAGTTGTAAAGTGCTTTGAGTTTCCAAAAACACTCTGTAAGTTCCCTATTATTACTATTATTATTAGTCATACCTTGACACATTTGACACCTTGCTTGACATTGAAGCCCCACCCTGACTGGTCTTTGGTGACTGGGCCATCAGTGTACACTTTGAGGTCTTGCAGTTTGCTGTTTTCTTGAACAAGAAGCTTGATCTCTGACTGTTTTGTCTGCTGGCCATTCTCAACAGTGCTTTCCAAAGTTTTGGTTATAATAGTGTGGTTCCTAGTCTGGTTTCTTCCCATTGGTTATTATTTGGTATTCAGACATGCTTTTGTTAAGCCTCTTGTCTGCTCTTGACCACAACAACCTTAAGAACTTCTGTCCAGTCTGAAACCTTTCATTCCTGTCCAAAGTCATTGAGAAAGTAGTTCTGTGGCAGCTTTTTGCCTACTTGAATTCTCATGACCTCTTCTGCCTTCCCAGTCTGCTTACTGTCCATGTTACAGCACTGAGATGGCTGTACTTGAAATGACTGATAACATTCTGCTTGCTCTGGATAGTGGTGATGTGTCTGTCTTAACCCTTCTTGATCTGTCTTCTGCTTTTGATATTGTGGACCACTGTATTCTCTTCCACTGACTTCAATCTCTCTATGTCATTTCTGGCACTGTTCTTTCATGGTTTGAGTCTTAGGTAAAACTGGTAGGACTCAAACTCTGACCATCAATGGCCAGAGTTTATGACCTGCAGACGTTTTCTACAGTATCCCACAGGACTCAGGTCTTGGTCCCATCCTCTTCATTCTCTACTCTGCACCTCTCTGGTCTTTGATTGAAACTCATTCTGTCTCCAACCAGTCTTTTGGTGATGACACACAGCCACTTTAGTCCTGTCCTCCTGATCAAATACATGCCACTGTTTTGACCATGCATACATGCATCTCTGACATGAAAACCTGGATGACACAAAACAAACTGAAACTGAATGACAACATGACACAGGCTCTTCTCCTGTAGTCAGAATAATAGAAAGAAAAAAAATCCTGACGCTAGTCTGCTTCTCATCATGTTGGCACTGCCAGCATTCCATTCTTGCCTTGTGCTTGCAACCTTAGTTTTCTTTTTAAATTTCAGATAACATGACTCTTGTCTGTGCCTTTGTTCTCTCCAAGTTAGACTATTGTAATTCTCTTCTATATGGCTGCCCACTTTACCTTCTCAGTAGACTACGAAAATTTCAGAACTCTGCAGTGAAACTAGTTTTCAAATACTTAAGCAAACATGAATATTTGCAGCCTCTCCTGCAACTTTGTGCAAGCTCTTCATTGGTTACAAACTAGTCAAAGCCAGAATAGACTATAAACTGTCAACTGTCACAACTTCTTAACTCTTCTCCTGCCTATTTCTTTTTGCCTTCTCATGGTGTACACCCCTTCTAGGCAGCTTGGTTCTTTTGCAGATACACCGATACTTTGTATTCCCCATGCTGGAACAAAAACCTTTGGCCAGTGCTGTTTCTCTTACAGTACTTTGGAAGCAGTGGAATTCTCTCCCTATTGACATCCATCACATTCAGTCCTCTCAATCTCATGCCTTTAGAACTGTGTTAAAAACCCACCTAGAGCTACAAACAATGCCTCAAGTGATGTCAGATTCTGCCTTCTTACTTGCCTCCCACCCCCACCCCCCATTGCATTCCTTCTGTGCACCTGTGTGCGTGTGTATGTGTGTGGTGTGCAAGGAATACAATATTATGACTATATAACTGATTATTTTTTAGGTTTTAATGCATTATAGTTGATATATGGCGGTGAGATATGGCACTACAGAAATGACTGCTGTTAATGTTATTATTATTAGTCTCCCTCTTCCCCCACCTCCTTGGATCTCTCAGTCCCTACTACTGCACTAGTACCTCTTTGGAGACAACTCAGTGATAAGTTGCTAGCAGTAGTAGATTTTAAACAAATGAAGCTTTAGAGCAGTTTTAATTTTAAATGCATTATTATTTTTACATAGATTTGCTTGATTTTATTTTAATGAAAATCACAAAACAGGGATGTACTAGTCTTCTTTCACCAAATGGAGAATATTTATTTAGTTGAAACAGTATCTCTATATATATTTATGAAGAAGTGTTAATTCTCTCTCTCTCTCTCTCTGCAGGGCATGGGGACTGTAAGGAGCAGGCCAAGATGTCGTGGTGGCAGTTCACAGGATGCTGGGGCTGTGTTGAAAGAAAAGCACAAACCTGTTTTGCCAGCTGACCATGATAAAATCAAAAGCAGCAGTGACCACAGTCAACAGATTAGTGATAGACAGATGGTTCTGACAACACAAACCCATGAGGCAGAAGGCAAATATAAAAATAAGGAAGGCTTTTTGTGTGCTTTATCTAAACCCACTCTATGCCCACAAGTTTCCAGCAGGAGCTTGTGTGATAAATGTTTTTCCATGGCTAATAGTCAGTCATCTAAAATGGCACCACAGTCACTTCTGTGCTATGGGAGCACACACAATCCAGTGTGTAGTTGTCAAGATAGATCTTACAGAAGTCCTTTATCTACAAAAAGTGTTGAAGACAAAGTGCTGTACCAGCACCTGAATCTTGACAACCACCCGGCTGTAACATGCCTTCAGAATGAACAAAACCTGCGGCTGGAAGGAATGGAGCAGCGCATGAATAAAATCAGGAAGAATGCTCAACAGGAAGCTGAAAGACGTAAATTTGCTCACTTATTTCGGGCACGAACAGATGACAGTTTGCAAACAGAAAGACTTCTGAAAGAAGCTAGTGTTGCTCTTGAGCTATTGAAACAGGAAAAAGAACAGAAAAAGTCATGTAAACAAAGAGATCTGTCAAGCTCTGTGGATTCAAACACTGTTGTAGACAAACATTTGGTGCCTAGTTTTACTCACCTCCATGACAATGACAAAGGAGACATCATTCCTGTCCATATTGTGTTGGATGAGCAGAAAAGCCCTAATAGGATAAGCCAAGAGAAGCAGTTCAGTTCAGAGGTTGAAAAACCCTTGATGTGGCTCCTCCAGCCTGTGGAGCCATTTCATTTGAGTAAGTTCTGGCTATGGTTTAAGATTTAGCTCTTTGTCCAAGTTACTTTTGAATGCATGAAAAAAGATGGGTTTAAATATTATATATATGTAAAGATTAGTGTTGCATGCTGTCTGACTGACCAGATGGCCTTGTGATGGCCGTCTGACCATTGGAAAAGGTTTATTGTTACTATTTTCTTATACAACTTATATTGGGTAAATGTCAGACCTTGCTCAATGGTATGAATGGGTAAAGCTAAATCAGCATTAGTATTATTGAACACTAGACCTGCTGTGTTTTTAGCTCTGTGCTGCTATCTTCCTCTGCCTCTAGTCTCAGTTATCCTGTGTATGTGTGTGTGTGTGTGTGTGTGTGTGTTGTTGTTTGATAGGCGATAATGGTAGATTTCAATATTTAAGATTCTGTTTGTTTGAAATGTGTGTTAGTGTTTTTTTTGTCATAAGATGTTTGTACAGCACAGTGAGTTTAACTCTGGTTAGAGAACAGTGCTTTATAAGAATTATTTATTATTTTTATCTGTTTAAGGTGGGTCTAACTTATGTGGTGCATTGGGCAGTTCAAGCGGGGTTGTTAACTCCCTTGACTTTTGCCTGGCATCGCTTAAGTCCTTTGGCTGCTTTTACTTCCGATGCGTAATTTCTTCACAGTGGAAGGCAGTGACAGTGAATTTGCTAATTTTACAGTGCCATTGTGCCAACGTTAAAGACATTTTTGGAGGCCCGTAGTCAGAATGTGTCTGGCAACAATCAATAACTTGTTGCTCGTGCTATAGGATGCCCAAAACACATTTTTTTCCATGAACTCACAATCTTATGGTCAGCCAAAAAACAATGCAAAGACACTTTTTTTCCACCCTCCATCCCTTTCCCCAGTAATTTTTGCAACTGCAACAGTGGTGGCATTTGTATTGCTTCGCAATTCTAGGTTCAGCTTCCATTGTTATACACAGCGTGAAGCAACGCCTACCCAGAAATCGGCCCAGAAGTGACACTGCAACCTCTTGTGACTTCTTGCATGGAAGATTACAAAGGGCATTCACTCATGCAAACCAGCTTCATTGAACCGCCTAATAGTCAACAATTATGTGTTATATATAGTATATATACTCGTGTGTGCAGGTACCTGTATGCATATGTGTGCATATATGCGCTTAGAAGTTAGAATAGTCTCTCAAGAAAATATTTTATAATAATAATAATAGATAACTTTTGTATAGCGCTGTTCTCTAGTGTACCCAAACTCACTGTGCTTTACAACATTCTGCAACATTTTCTAAGTTTCACAAACATAATACATATAATTATGACAACTAACAATGTATAATATACAAGTACATGTGCCATATGAGAAACAGCAATATATAAAGAAAATGAATCATTATATTACTGCCTACCCATACTTCCATCTCTCCCAGTCACCACCCCCGCCCCCAACTGACACACACACACACACGCACGCATGCACGCACGCACGCACGCACACACACACACACGAATATGAAACAGGTAGCGGTTGGCATGTACAAATCAATCAGAAGGCTCGGCGGAAGAAATGCGTTTTTAGGTTAACTTTGAAAGTTGGGAGGGAGAGAGAAGCTCTCGGTTCGGCCGGCAGCAAGTTCCAGACAGTCGGAGCAATGTAACCAAAAGAACATTCACCGAAGGTTTTCAGGTTTGTTTTTGGAATTTTGAGCAGTCTTTCTGTTGAAGAACGAAGGGAGCGTGATGGTTGATATGTGCAGAGAGAAGAAGACAGGTATGGCGGAAGAGCGCCATCAAAGTGACGGAAAGCGAGTGTTGTGAGCTTGTACTGAATGTGGTATTTTACTGGGAGCCAGTGGAGTTCTTTCAAAAGCGGTGTGACATGATCACGCTTCGATTTTTCAAGATGAGCTGTGCAGCGTTGTTCTGGATCTTTTGTATGCGCGCGATTTGTTCATCGGCTACTCCTGCGAACGTAGCATTGCAGTAGTCTAATCTTGACGTGATCATCGACGCAACGAGCTTTTCTATGGAACTGTTAGAGAGGAATGGACGGATAGAGGTGATTCTCCTGAGTGCGAGAAACGTAGTGCAGCAGAGGCTACTGATGTGTTGTTTCATTGACAGCGTCTGGTCAAGATGCACTCCAAGGTATGTAACGGTGGTCTGGAAAGGAATGTAACTTCCATCTATATCTGCAGACTCGCAGCCGACCAAACTGATACGCACTGACGAACCTACAAGCATCATCTCAGTTTTTTCTGTGTTAAGCTTCACTTTGTTGCTTTGCATCCATGACAAAGTATTGCTTATACAGGATTGAATGTTGGACTGAGCAGAAGTGAAATCGCTAGGTGGTGCACTGTCAGAGATTTCTGTGTCATCAGCGTACTTGTGATAGTCACAGCCGTGACATGCTATGACATCAGACAGTGGTTGTGAATGCAGGGTGAATAGTACAGGTCCGAGGACTGATCCCTGAGGAACACCAAAGACCACAACAGACTGCGTCCTATCACTTAGGTATGACTTGAACCAAGACAGTGCTAATCCCGAGATTCCAAAAGTGCTCTCAAGTCGTCTTAATAGGATGGCATGGTCAAGGGTGTCAAAATCAGCACTCAGATTATACTGTGTAAACACTAATTATTATTAATATTATTATTAGTTAGCTATGCTGGTTCCTGCCGCTTTGAGCCACATGTTTGGGTGATAACAAATGCAAAAAACTAAGATCACCTCTGTTGAGAATCCAGAGTTATCACAAATTCTCTCTTTTAAAGCTTAGAGTACTGCATTTCACAGGTCTTTTCTGACTGTTTTGCACAAATCTGTGATTATGCCTCTGTCTGTGCTGAATTGCGTGAAGCAGCTGTCTCCTAAAACATGTGTTTCTGGACCAGATTCCAACATCCTTATGTTTGAGTGTTCTGATGAGGTGGTTCCTTTGCTCACTACCATTGTAAACCAGTCCTTGTTACCTGGCATTTTTCCTTCCTGTATGAAATCAGCCATTGATGTACCCCTTTTGAGAAAAAAAAACTCGCTTAACCTAAACGTTAGCCTTGTTTCAAATCAGTCCTTTGTGTCCAAACTCATCAAGAAAATTGTTCTTGACCAACTTTTCCATCATTTGCATCAAAACAGTCTTTGGCACACCTCCTAGTCAGCTTCTGAACCAAAACACAGTACTGTGTCAGCTCTTCTTTGTGTTTCAGTGACCCTTTGTCTCCATTCTGACTCTTCTTCTTATCGATCATAACCTGGAAAGCACTTTCAGTGTACTCAGCCTCTTTCTGATCTAATCAGTCATCATTCTGTCTCTCATCACATTTTTGTGGATGATTTTGAACAGCGAACTGTACAAATTTGATTTTTCTTCTGAAGCTTTCACTTTCTTATTTACACCTGCATTTTGAATGTGAATAGTTTAGAATATACTTCACTGATGACAAGATAGAGATTCTTCTGATAGGTGCTACTCCTGGAATTAATCTTCCTTCTTCACTGTAATAATAATACATTTGATTTATAATGCACCTGTCCCATTCTAAAAAGAGCTCCAGGCACTATCTGTGGTCATCACAAATTTGCTCATGATTACTCAGCTTCACCAGTCTTCAACTCTGGTTTTCATACGCTGATCATTGATGTTGCGCAGTGTGTTGACTCTGTTGGGGGATGGATGACTGTGCTTGGGATCTACATAATTAATGACGTTTGAGACCGTGACCTTGTCTCAAGGTCAATTTAAAAAAAAATCTTTGCCTAGTGTTACTCAGATATTGTACACTTACTAGGATATACATGTGCTTTATACATTAAAAAGCTCAGGCTTTTGTGACTTTGGTACATAAGGAAGGTAATCAGGTTTCTTCTTTTTCTGGTTTTGGTAGCTTGTCCCATTAATGGGCACATCTTGTGTACATGTGTTGCAGGTGGACTGATCCTTTGGTTGGTGCTGCCTTTTTTGCTTCCAGTCCTGCTCCTTCTCCATCTTGTGCAACATTTATCCCCTCGCTCTGACATTCAGAATCAGAGTCACAAGAAAAATTAGATTGGTTCCCTAACCCATTAAGCTTTTACACACGTGTGTGTGTGTGTGTGTGTGTGTGTGTGTGTGTGTGTGTGTGTTTAGAGAGAGAGAGAGAGGAGGGAACTTGATTTAGCTGCATTGGAGAGTAACACTCTTTTTGATGAGCTAGATCCAGTATGTGGTGACTGTGTGTTTTACAACTAGTGGATAAAAAGTACCCTTTATAAGCTGTTCACACACTTAAATTACGAATAACTTAAGGGTGTGACAGCTAATATTTACGTGAACGATATTATGATTGCAACTGCATTTTCTTCTTACTGTTTATTCACTTGATTTGTTTAAGTTTTTTTATTCTAATTAAGTGAGTGAAACTGTATAGTATTTAATTATGCTTTTATGTACTTGTTATTTGTCAAAAGCAGACAACTGAATTTCCTTTTTAAGGATTAATAAAGTGTTATTATTTTGTATTGTAAAAGGAGGTTTTAAGAAAAGAATAATTATTGTTAAAGTTTTTTTGTATTTGAACATTTTTTTTAGTTCATTGTCATCATTTTGTTTTTGTTTTCGAAAAAAGTTTCAAGAAAACTTAAACTTCTATGGGTGTTATTGTTGGTTTTATTTTTACTCTAGATACTTTAAAAAAGAAGAAAAAGGAAGAAAAAAGAAGAAAAAAAGAGAGAACCAGGTACTTTATGAATGATAGCAAATAATGTGTCAGTTAATATTTGGTAAATGGTACTCATTTTTTTCTCTGATATATGGAAGAGGTGGTAGACATAGTTTTCACCTTTTAAGTTTATTGGTTTTTTGAATATATATTGGGTGTCTCTCTGTCTAGTCAATATTGTCAACACCAAACTTTGTCTTACGATACACTAGTGTTGCGCAAACATATTGCAGTGTTACCTTCAAGGTGAAGGTTACAATTATAGTGAATATGTAAATATGACTAATGGCACCACATTGTTTGAGCTATTGAACTTTTTGCAGCCAAACTATGTGTGATGTTTGCATGATCATAATCATGTTGGAGTAGTATGAGGAAAGTTTAGATTGCACTATTCATGGTCAAAATTCCAATGCTGGTTTGGTTTCTCAAAATGAAAAAAACATCTGAGAAAAAAATCCATATCTACTATAAGTGTATAATCTGTTCAGTATCATTTGAAATGCTTGACCATTTGGAACCAAACTATTTCTTGTAGTGCCTTATCAGAGCTGGAATGTCATGCAAAAAGCTTGATTTGCCACCTTCAGGGTCTTCTTCTTCTTCCATATAGTGTCCAACTTCAACAGAGCATGCCACCTATTTTGGTGCTTCTGTAAGAACTTGGATGTGAACTACAGGACCTTTATCTGTCTGTGTGATCTTTTTGTAAGCGTATACACACAGGGGACCTTGCTTTATAGGTCTCATCCAAAGGACTCTTGTACAGTCGGCACAGAATTTAACTCCAGAGAAATCTCAGGGCCTAGCAAACCCCAGCATGCAATGGTCACCTATCCATTTGGTGACCATGCTCGATCATGTGTAATGTTGGCTTTCAAGACTGAATACTTGCTCTGCAACACAAACTCACCTGTCACACTGATGGTTCAACTCCTTACAAAATGACTGCACAATTTTTCAAACTAAATTTATAACATGGTGCATCATAATGAGCCCTAGTGTCTTGTATAAAGATTAGATTGGTACCTTAGTGAGCATCTCTCTCTCTCTCTCTCTCTCTCTCTCTCTCTCTCTCTCTCTCTCTCTCTCTCTCTCTCTCTCTATCTCTCTGTATGAAGACTTGTTTGAATGTCTTCTCTTCTAGCAAATTGTTGGGGCCTGTGCCAGGCCAGCATGCAGTGTGTGTGTCGGGGAGGAGGGGGGGGGGGGGGGGGGGAGACCTTAAACATAATTTGATTGGGAGAAGAAAAGAAAAGGGAGAGAGAGAAGAAAGGCCTGCTCCATTCATAAACAGCTTATTGGGTTCATCAGTGCCTCCTGGAGTTGAATCATATTTTTGCTCCTCCAAAACAGAAAGTAGAGAGATTATATAAAAATGTTATCATATCCTTGTGAGGCCCATTGTATTTTTGGTTGCCTAGGTCAGACACATGTTTCACTACTTGGGTAGCTCATCAGTGACCACCAGCACATAACAACAAGAGGATATCAGCCCAGTACTTGCGAATGAAAACCACTGATTATATATGTGTTAGGGTCAAAGCACAGAAAAACAACAACCGGTAACTGATTGTTGAGGTATCATATTTAGGTCTGTTGTGGTATCATATTTAGGTCTGGAAGACCTCAAACAGAGTAAGATCAAAAGAAAAAGAAAAAAAGAAGAAAAAGAAAAAGAAAAAAAGAAAAAAAAAGAGAGAAGAAAAGCCTAGTGGTTGTGTCAGTCCCTCATAGAGCAGAGTCAGAGTTTTGCTCCCCCAAAGCTAAACAGAGAGCAGAGGAGTTATCAGATATCTGATCCCTGATGAGGACCATTATTATGTTGGGTGCCTAGGTCAGATAGTGTTTTGGTACAGGAGTAACTTCTCAGTGACCACTGGCACATAACATTGAGAGGGTATCAGCCCAATGTTAATGACATAACAGTCATATTTATATATACAGGATACAGTAAGCTTTATTTTGTTTGTAAGACAAATTTGTCTTTGGACAGGTACAGAATAGTAAAAATAAAATAGTTACACCACACCAACAATGAATAATAATCCAACATTTTTCTTAACTTCATTGAACAGTTTAGATGCCCTTCACATACTCACTAAATCTTCTGTCCTCCCTGCCCCCCCCCCCCCCCCCCCCCCAAAAGCACACACCATCACATACACACATGCATGCACGCACATGCATGCATGCACACATGCATGCATGCACACATGTGTGTGTGCATGTGTGTGCATGCACACACACACACACACACACACACACTCCCTTACAGCCACACCAATAAAAACTTCTGTTACTCTCACCATTGCTGTGAGCTCTTCACAAAGTTCAGATGATGAACGGCTGTGGGTCAGATAGTTGTGTTCTAATGCCTGGTCAACCATGATGGTTATATAAGGGCAGAATGGCTGAGGGAATGAAGCTTGACCGAAAAAGAAAACACATTATATGTGAGCCTGTTCTTGTCAGATTGAAGCAATACATATTGGTGTACTATGACGATGGTGAGATATGGGTAGTCGTTTTCATGGGTTATGCTCACCTAAACATTCTTCACACACAGCTATGACTGTACATAACAGTGCTGGGCTTGCTAGAACTGTGTAACTTGGTTTCTACACATTTTGAGAGATTGCAAATCGAAAGTGTAAAGAATTGTAGCATGCATGTTTTTCATACAGATTCATTCAAACTTCACACTCATATGCATACAGGAATGCTGGCTTTGTCAAAACATGATTGTGTGTGTGTGTGTGTGTGTGTGTGTGTGTGTGTGTGTGTGTGTGTGTGTGTGTGTGTGTGTGTGTGCTCAATTGTTCAATATATGAAAATTCCAAAGAGAGTTTGACTTAGTAACTTCTAGCTGGGCAATAACTGCCTCAACTACACACATTGTATATTCATTATTGGAAGCTAGAACACCATACCTTGACCAACAGACTTCTAGCATTGCAGAAAGGCCTCTTTAAATTCAATTGATGGAATCTAAAAGTCTATAACTTTAAATGCAGACTTTTAGTAGGAGATGATTTTGCCTCAGTAGCAACAATGATGAGGCTAACAGAACTAAGTTTGTTGAATTAAGCACTTTTAGCACAGTGCCACTGATTATGCCTAAAGCATACATCTGCATAAAGTGCTTATCTTGAGATAGGAAGTTTTTGCAACCTTCTGTACTGTTGTTTAGGACAGTTTTGCATGTTAGGAACTTAGTAACTAAACAGACACACTTCTGGCATGAACTACTTCTGCTCTGCCTGGACAAATAAGCAATCAAGAACTGAATAACTCCTCATCACAAGCATAAAATATGCTGAAGTAAAACAAGGTGGTGGTGGGTGGGGGCTGGGGGTGAAAAACGATCACTTTATGCAATGCACATCTCAGCATATATGCACATCAGTAAGCATTAGTGAGTATTTATTTTACAGAAAGGTTACATCTGTGAGAATGTTACATGAAACAGATTACAGAAAGTTACTCACATTTGTTGATGGAATTGTCTTGCCACAAACCCAAAGCCAATGATCAAAGCAACATGTAATCCTTGCAGTGATTTTACACCATACAGCCATAATCTTTCATTATCACTTTGTCAGTCTTGCGTTTAGTAGAGTCACCTCTGAGGCATTTACGTTTGCTGCAGTTCAGACATACATGAAGAAAGTAGATCTGGAAAGAATGAATACATTACTGCAAAAAAATGATGTTCATGCTCCCCCCCCTCTTCCCTAAGTACTTGAGACAGCTAATACTTTATGTAAATTGTTTTGGTAGGACTGTTCTCTACATGTGTATAGAATATCATATTTAGGTTAATATGTATCATGCTCAGGGCATTGATGAGTGCATGATAAATGTACATTTATTTTATTTTATTATTATGATTATAAGAGGCAGAGATGACAGTGCTTTTATGTGCCTGGCCTGTGTTCTAGTCTGTGTCATCACCACTGTTGCTGAACTCAGGCTCCTTCAGGTGGTCTTGTTTATCTAAAGCTGTAGGCAAGGTGTGGTTAGAAGGCATGGTGCTCATCAGGAATCATCCTGGATCTGCAGAGAAACAAAAGGTCATCCTTCTTTGCTTTTGACACAGGCAGTTTGCTTTTGTAGCAGTGAGAGAGGGCTGTTGACTGCGAGGGTCTGAGGGGATGCTGATGTAAAGCAGAGCGCATGGTAGTGATCTTCAGCAAAGTCGTACTTAAAGTTCATGATGTCCTCCTGGCCCTTGTAAAATTGAATAGCTCACAGTCTGAGCCCATCCACACATTGGCCTTCTTTGTGGATAGCCTGTAGGTCAAGTGTGACGATATATTGTTGGTGGGTCTTTTTTTCTCCAGTTCTTTATCTTGTGTTTTCTTGTCTCTTGTTCTGCATGTTGGTGTGCTTCTGGTATGAACATTTTTCCTCGTCAGTCTCAGTTCATTGCTTTTGTTTTTCTGAGTGCATCATACAAGATAAACACTGGTCTTTTGGGGTTTATGAAATGATGAATTTGGAAGCAAATATGTCCCTGTATTTTCTTCATGAAACATATTTCACCTAAAGAGCCAGAGTTTGCATTTTGATGATCTGTTCCTACTTGTGACATGGGCATCATATCTAAAACAGGACTCTGTTGATCGCTAGTGAAGATTCTAACAATCTTTAGATCCAGACTGCCAGACACTTGTACTCATCCCATACTTCACCTTCCTTAGCAATCAGCTTCAACTGAAAACAAAATGCTGAAATTAAACTAAAGGAATTCACATGCTATAGATAGAAAGGACTCACACATGCACCCTCGCCTCCCTCCCCAGTAGGAACACATGCACACATGATAGAGAGAGGCATACAAACATAATAACTGGCACACACACACATACCAATCAGTCCACATGCACACAAACACAAACATACTAGTTCACATTGACACATACACTGTACCAGCTTGCACACAACACACACATGCACTACCACCGACAACAATGTATGAAGAACAACAAAAAACATTAAATGCTATATTTACCTTTGATGTCCTGTAGAAAACTTGTCTGTGAAGTTCCTGCCTCACCTAAAATGCTGGCAATAAGAGAAGAGGATGGTGCATTTCAAACAAAGTCTTGCCTGCAGTGACCACGACCAAATGAAGCTTTTTCCCATGGCATTTCCAGAGACTACCAATTAACTTGTAGATGCCTGCATAAACACCCTAACAGGGACCATGACCAACAGGAAGCAGTGTCCAGATGCAGAGTTTTAATGCCAGCAGCAACCCAGTATTGTGGGAAACAACCCCCTAGAACTTCTCATGGAGAGTTAGGAAGTTCTACCACTGGACTTGCCCTTCAAACACGTAGATAAACCCGGCATTGCTAAGTACTGAGTTATAGCATTGTAGCACCCAAATTAAGACATGCTGTTTACTCTTACAGGTGCAAGCAACAAGCCTGTAACCTTAGGTACTGACTTTTAGCACCCTCATTGTGCGGTACTGACTTTTAGCATCCTCACTGTGCAGTATATATACAACACATCTCTCACGACCTGGAAGAACTTACTATTTCAAGTTACACTGTTTTTGACATTTTAGAAAACTTAGCTATGAGATGCAGAGTTTAATTTTGTTAATTACTTGTAAAAAAACATTTTACAAAATTACAGTGATAATGTGCATGCCACAATCAATCCATAAACATAAAAGCAAACCAAATTTTTGAGTTTTGAAGTTCTAGCAGTCAGTCCTCATCAGATCATGATCATTCAGTATGTCCTCATCAATTCATCATACCCCCAGCAACAATTAAAAATAAAATAAAAAAATCTTGTCTGTGCTTTGCCATATCTTTTCTGAACCACACAACCTTTTGTAACCAAACTTGGTATGGTGGTGCATCATCATGAAGCAGAGTGTCATGCAGGGGGGGAAAAATGGGTTGCTATCTTCAAGGTTAAGGTCACAGTGAGGTTGCTTTCTTTAAAGGCAAGATCACAGTGAGGGCTTATACATTCAAATTATGACTTTTTGGACTATATCTTCTGAACTAACAATTCTTTTGCAACCAAACTTAGTTTGGTGGTAGATCACCATAAGCCAAGGTGTGTCCACTGAAAATATTGGATGGCTGTGTTCAAAGTCAAGGTGATGGCAAAGGTTCAAAGTTTTGAATAATGTTTGTCTGGATTGTCTCTTCTGAACCAATGAATTGTTTGTAACCAAACCTTTATGATGTATCACATCACCATAAACTGGGGTGTGATGTGGAAGAAAAAAATAGTTTGCTTCTTATGCCCGCATGGTGATGGCTCATAAAATTGAAATATGACTATTTCAGTTATATCTGCTGAATTAATGATTCTTTTGCTACCTAACATAAGCCAAAATGTTGAATGAAAATCTTCTAAATTGTTGAACCTTTTGTAACTAAACTTTGTATGGTCATAATGATTAAAATCCAGGGTGTTGTGTGAAGAAATTGGATCGCTATCTTCAGGGTCAAAGTAATAGGGTGATGCAGAATATGACCATTTACTACCAGACTTTGTTTGGTGGTCCCCTGAAGGGAGGCTGGGGATGACTGATGCCTCTCCCTTGTTTTTAATCTCGGGGCTATCATTTGATTCCTCATTCCTAACCCTTCTCTCATTTTTCTGCCTAATGAGGCTAGTCCTCTTACTCTGTCTGTTTTGATTTTTTTTGCTAATGGTCCATTCTCCCGACCTTTCCCCAGAAAATTCTGAAACATTTTTCATTAAGAGTAGGCTTTTTTGTATGGCTCTTGTTGAGGAGCTAGAAGATGATAGTTGGTTGGTTGGTGGTATGTGCAGCTTGCTGCCGTATGGCACTGGTATTTGCCATTATGCATTTTTGTAATGTTGTTTTTTATTTTTTGTTTTTGTTTTGTTTGTTTCCGTCAGTTCCTTTTTTAAATATATTTTTCTTTATTCTGGTATTAATAAATCAGATGGAACGGTGTATGGTACCAGTATGTCCTAGCTTTTAACATGAGTACTATTGAAGGGATTAATCCTTTAAAAAGTTGTGTTTGATGTTTGTGTAAGTATGTTTTGTTATATGTTTGTGTAGGGATTGGTTTTGTGGACTGACTTGAGAAAGGATTTATAAATATACAGGAGGTTTTGAGGTGTGTGTTTGCTTGTGACTGAGTTTGATTGTTCTGATGTAACCAGTGCCACTGACAAGACCTTAAAATCCAATTACTTACTAAATTTGTTTGGCAGTACATCCTCATAAGCCGGAGTGCCATGTGGACAGATTGCTTTGCTGTGTTAAAGGTCAAGGTCACAGTGAAGGTTAAAAACTTCATTGAATGTTTGGGCGGTTTCTTCTGAATCATTTAACCTTTTGTAGCCAAATTTAGTGTGATGATGTACCATCATGAGCAACAGTGTGTTGTAAAAAGATTGTTTTGTTATCATCAACACCAAGGTCACAGTACATATAATCAAAATACAGTCATTTCTGCTATGTCTTGAGAGCTGCTGACCCTTTTGCAACCAAGCAGGGTTTGATGGTGCATCATCATAAGCTGGTGTATTTTGTGGAATAAACAACATTGTAGTGTTCAAGAACATGGTGACAGTGATGGCTCAAAACTTGATTGAATGTTTGTCAGTCCTGTATTTTCTGTACCACTGATATTTTTGCAACCAAACTGGGTGTGTGGATATACTGTTAGTAATAATCAGACCTGATGCAAGAAAAGTGGGTTTGTATATGTAACATAGTGACAATAACTGACTTTCAGTATCTAGGCATATCTGGGTGTTGACTTGGTTTGTCCTCATCATATTCACTTGGAATACTGTCATCAGATCGTGTTCACTCAGTATGTCCTCATCAGATCATCTTCACTGTGTATATATTCATAAGATCACAATCACTCTGTAATTATGTCCTCAATAGATCATGTTCACTTAGTATGACCTCAGCAGATCATGTTCGTTCAGAATGCTCATATTGGATCAGGGTCATTTGGTATGCTGTCAGTGGATCATGTTCACTTGGTATGCTGTCACTGGATCATGTTCACCTGGTATGCTATCATTTGATCATGTTCACATGGTATGTCACTGGATGATGTTCACACAGTATACTTTCATTGGATCATGTCCATGCAGTATTTCCTGATTGTATCATATTCACTCAGTGTGTTCTCATTGGATCATGTTCACTTGGTATGCTCTCATCACTTGGAGTCCTCATTAGATTATGTTCACTTGGTATGTCCTCATCAGCTTTGTATGTTGCTGAATACATGGTCTTGATCACACAGTCCTCATTAGATTATGTACACTTAGTGTGTCCTCATCAAACCATGTTCAAGATTTGTATGATTGCTAAATACATGGACTTGATCACACATAGATCCACAGTAATGTCTTTGTTTTCTACACCCAATGGCCCGCATCGGATCATGTCCAAACTTTGCATTCAGTTCAATTCAAAAAACTTTAATCATCCCACAAGGGGCAATTTTGTTGTGGTCAAATAAAAAAATTGTTTATTTTGCATGGTTGCCAAATACATGGACTTGATCACCCATACAATATTTTCTTTATTTACTATCCCCAACATCTCCCTACCAAATTCACCCCTTAACTGTCACAGCCACCCCTCCCTGCTACACTTACCACCTGGTAATGAAGTTGGTGGGTGGGGGTATATCTTTTAATTATTTAATCCTTCCACCAACGTTCTATGCATTTTAAAAGTGTCAGCATTTTGGAGAAAAGATGTCCCCCCCCCCCCCCCCCCCCCCCCTCCACCCCATCCCCTCCTCTATTAGAGTAGTTGCTATAATTCTAACTACTTATCGTTATGTTTATGTTGTTGGTAATGGTGTGTGTGTATTTTTTTCTTTATTGAGCATTGGATGTAAAAACAAAGGAATTATACGAGGCAGCTCACCCAAAAGTCCTGTCACAAGTGCTGTCAGTTGGTTTTAACAAATATAATGGTCAACAGCTATACTAACATAAAGCTTAAAGTTGGCCCCACTTCCTCACAGATACACACACACACACACACACACACACACACACACACACACACACACCACCACACAGATACACATGCACCCTCACTGTGCACACACAAATATGAACACACACCAGCACATGCAAACACAAACACATACGCGCACATATGATACATAATCTCGCCTTGACAGTGAGCCCACCCCAGAGCTCGGAAGCTGTGTGAAAGTCGAGGTGGCCGTCCTGGACCCCCTGTCCTTAATAGTCCCTATGGTCTCTGTGGAAGTAAAGCAGTATTGAACTCAATTGAACCCACCCCCTTTTTCATGCAACGGGAATTTGAATAGGTCCATATCTAAGAATTCAGTGTTGGTAGTGGGTGTAGCCTCCCCTGGCTTGAATCGCCTCACAGCGACTGTTTGGAATGCCTAGAGCTCAGGAGCTGTGTGAAAGTCAAGATGGCCGTACGGTTCTCTGTAGGCCTAAAGCAACATTCAACTGGAACGCAGCGCACAGCTGCCTCAGCTTCTTCGGGTCCATGTTCCACCTTTCTTGGACAGCAAGGGGGAGCTCAGTTAGGCTGTTTGGAACTGGTTGTCGCGCATTAACAGGCCTCTTAAGCGTGTCCCAAGCATGCCCTATCAGTATCAGGTTCAGATGTGGAGAACGAGTTGGCCAGTCTTCATTGATGATGTTGTTGGCCTGTTTGTAGGCTGTGACGATGGCTCGTGGAGTTATCATCCACAAGCTGAAGTTCTCGGCTGGGCAAGCTTGCTGGAAGAGCAAGATGACATCACGCAGAATTTCATGTCAGTACTTGGTGGCGGCTATGCTATACCTTCGATTACCCCCAAGGCGATCTTTTGGTGGTAAGTGAAGCCTGCGCCCATCGCGGTGGGTCTACCCAAGTAGTAACTATTCTTCTTCATTCATATAGTGTCCAACTTCAACAGTTATGAAGACTGACACTTTCAGTGTGTGCTGGGTTATTTTGGTGTTTTTATAATCCACCGAACTCTGACATGGACTACAGCATCTTAAGCGTGCGTATGAGATCTTTTTGCATGCGTATTCACATGGGGGATCTCGGTTTGTAGTCTCATCCAAAGGACTTTTGTAGAGTCTTCACAGAATTTGACTCCGGAGAAATCTCAGGGCAGGCGCAAAATCTAGCACATAACTGTCACAGATTCCGTTTGGTGACCACGCACAATCGTGCTTAACTTTGGTGGATGAGTACTCTTGCTCTACGCCACTGATTGTCACTGTACTCGCACAGCGGACTTGTTCACGGGAGCGGCGAACTCCTACCGAGCCGTCATCTGAATACAGATGAAATCACTTCTATGCACACGAGACAGAAGTGTTATGTTCCAGTCAGCATGGTCCCTGGAATATTGCAGACCAGCCTTGCTCAGTCATTTCCGGCTTTTTCCGTGGATGCCGCAAAGGCAGGTTTGCAGCGTTCAAACCTTGACAACATCCTATAAATGACGACTGTGGGATCGTCTCTGATTTGCTGCCCCGCCTTAACACGATGCCTTCTGCAATGATGCATGTTCAGTCACACGTCTTCTGGGAAGATCTTTGATGTTTCCAATCTCTTTGCGCTTGGCGACAAGATATCTGATGTCACCTTTGGTCTTTGTTGACCAAAGCGAGCAGCAATAGCTGAAAAAGACTGCCCTGTCTTTGCAGCTCTCACTATCTGCCACCTCATCGCATCACTGACTCTTTCTTCGTCTTGCCATGTCTGACTTGTTGAGTAAGCAGCAGCAAACTGATGAAACTGTTTTCCAAAGCTAACCTTTGCAAGTCCTTGAGCTTTACTCACACGTTTGCGTGTGAATACCGTGAACACTCAGCACAGTTTGCGGACGAACTATCATGATTCATAAAATTATGTACAAGCAATGAAGCTGCCTAATTATGCATTATTAGCGCATATATAATTAGCGCATTGTTTCGTAAAAGGTTGCGTATTCTCCCTTTTTCCGATGTAGTGCATGCTCTTCGTCGATATCTAGCTGCCTGTAACTGAGATTTTCAAGAGTACGGCTAACGTGCTTATATCCACTTGCAAGTGAAAGCATTCACTCCGGTTTGCTCTCCAAAGGTAGAAGAAGAGAACCCAACGTAAACCCACAGTCATGCTCAACATGAGGGCTATGTGAACATAGATCCCTTGTATTTCAAACTGTGAGAGCAAATAAATCAATATTTTATTTTATGTCTGTTCACATCGAGGTGATATTAGACCCCCCCCAAAATAATAATATATAATAATAATAATAATAATAATAATAATAATAATAAAATAATAATAAAATATTTATACTAATTTCCCCACTATGAACAATCGATTTGACAATATTAGTGATAACATCAGTATTATACAAAATATCTTACATTGTTGTAAGCATTTAAGTCATATCTATTTTTCTGAAATAACTCTGTGGTAATAGGACATTCAAGCAGTATGGGTTGAACAGATAAGATATTTTTACAAACGCATGTCACATTCTGTGAATATTTAGTGTTCCATGAATTTAAACGTAACTTGTATATTACTCTTACTAAATATCTTGAACAAGAGGTATCGCAGATTTACTTTTTTTCAATTTGTTTATATACAGTCTTCTTATGTAGTGAATTAATCTCATGAGATGAGAGTAGTAGGTTACTGAATGATATCTCAGACATGTTTTTCATTGCACCTTGTTTAGCTAATGCGTCTGATATTTCATTCCAATAAAGACCACAATGGTACCCAACAAAAAAACTCAATCCCAATACCCTTGTACGTGTATTAAATACTTTACTTCATAAAATATATCCACTCTCATTTTACAGTTCCAGTTTTTCAATGCACAGAGAACTGATTTTGAGTCAACACAGATCACAAAATGATATATTGCATATGACTGTAGTTTAATGCCATTAGTATTGCATATAATAACTCAGATGTAAATGTGGAAAAAACCTTCCCTAAGTAAAAAGATTTTTGCACTTTTAAATCAGGAATAACGAATCCAGCTCCACTGTCTAATGAGTCCAGAACGGAACCATCAGTAAAAATCTTAATATGATTTTGATATTTATTATTTAGATGTTCTCTTACTTGTCTAGCTAAAATGTTTGTAGATTCATTTTTCTTCAAATCAGTATAATCAGTATCAAATTTGGCATTTATGTGTTCCCACTGTGGCATTTGAGGTGATGTTGGGAGAACTGAATTGATTTAATATATGTTACATTCGTTAATCAAATCGTTTATATAATTTCTGGTTGGCTGAATCGATGATATGTTTTGAGCACTTTTGGGATAGTCTTTATTTGAATCTATAAAAAAAATTCTTCTGTTACCGCAAGACTTCTGATAACATACTTTGAAATCGCCAATTTACGTTGTTCGGAGTAAGATTTACGTCTTTCTCCGTAAGATTTGCTGATATTTGTATGCACCGGAACACCAATGGCTAATTTAATTGCTTTACTATCGATGCTTTGCAGTTTCTTTAGGAGCGTGTTTGGTGTGGAAAAATATACCTCCTGACCATAAATCAATTTCGATCTGACTAAAGATATAGATAAATGTAATAATATTTTTGTGTCCTGACTCCAAGACTGTGTACTAACTATTTTTAGAACAATCAGTCGTTTTGTGGCTTTATTTATTAAATTTTCAACGTGTAGCCTCCAGTTCAGCTTAGTAGTTATATACACACCTAAAAACATTGTATTCTGTTTGTAATTTAATAACTGACCATCTAGTTCTATTTGAGCAGAGTTCAGGAGCTGTGTGAACGTCGGTGTGGTCGTCAAGGGCTCCCCGTTCCTAATAGTCCATTTGGTCTCTGTGGACGTAAAGCAAAATTGAACTTCTATTTGAGGTAAGCTGTGAGAGTTCTCGACTTCAGTGGAAGGTTGCTTATTTGTAGTTGGTTTGTAGTTTATAGTTCAACAGCAAACGAAGTCGAACTTTTTTCCCTTCTGATACCGGGGAAGAAAGGGTTTGCCAGACATGACTGTGCAACTGCATTTATTGCAAAATCAACACAGACCAACTCAGCTGCACAGAGTATTCTTCGTAGTATTCTTTGTTTTTGTCTATTTTAACAAATGTGTGCATTTCCGCCCTGTATGAAATACTCATTGATTTGCATAATACTGATTTAGTTGGGCAGACAGCACTTTGCGATTCATGTTTTGTTGGTTTATTTGACAGTGTGTATGTGGTTTTTGTTGTTATTGTTGTTGCTGTTTTTAACATCTGTATAAATAGTGTTATATTTGTGTGTATATTAAAGAAGAAGAAAAACCTGTATAACTAATGTTATACTGACTGAGATTTGTGTGCAAGAGAATCGCCAACATTTTGTGGTGAAATGTTTTGTGATTGCGAATCAGTCAAAGCAGTTTATGTCGAAATTTACAGTTCGTCCCGAGGCGACACTATGCGGCAAACTCGTACTCTCTCTGACACTCATCTTCCATGGCATCATTTAAATCGGCCCTCAAGACCCGCCTTTTCTCCTATGGGCTCTTGATGCCTTGTGTGTGTGTGTGTGTGTGTGTGTGTGTGTGTGTGTGTGTTGTGTATACATGCGTTGTGTGCCATAGGTTTCTCGTGTGTGTGTGTGTGTGTGTGTGTTTATAAATTCTTACTGAAAAAGAGTGTGTGCGTGTGTGTGTGTGTGTGTGTGTGTGTGTGTGTGTTGTGTGTGTGTGTGTGTGTGTGTGTGTGTGTGTGTGTGTGTGTTGGAAGTGATGAGAAAGGTGTTTAATGAAGTGTTGTAGTGTGGTTATGTAATTAGTAGGGTTCATTGCGCTTTAGGTTGTGTTTGCCATAGTTTGTTGACCTTACCGTTTATGTGTTGTGCACTTTGGGCTCACGTTAGGTGTAAGCACATTACAAATACTCTTTTACATTGCAAGCACTGGTTTACGACATCCTTCCTCTAACTACTACCATAATTGAATACGCCATAGGTCTCCGAAAACTGTTGAACTCCTTTTGTAAATTGTCGCTCCTGACCCCAACTACTTTGGTCCTTCCTCCGACAAGAAGATATTTTCTTTTTCTTTAATTTGGTTGCTCCACTTCCTACTTGCACTGCCCACAGGAGTTAGAAGTAAAGTAGAAAGTCGCTTCCTAATTGAATGTACCTGGGGTTTAGAAGTAAAGTAGAAAGTCACTTCTTAATTGAATGTGCCTAATTCAGAGTGGAAACACACAAACGTTGCTTTTTTGTGTGCCACCCCCCACCCCCTTCTTTCTTTCCAGAACGCTGGCTGTTATCTTTGCTTGATATGTTTGCTGTTTTGATCAAAAGGGGGTGTAGCATTTTGATTGTACCAAAATATCAGTTATATATTCGCAAAGCAAAAAAGGTCAAGACATCATTTGTATTTATAATTCAGTGGTTTCATAGAATTTTTCTAGAAAGAACTAAACTTTCTGCGGAAAAAAGATGCGACTTACGTCAAAACGGGAATAGGACACCAGACAACCAGGTATGGCAACTCCCACCTAGCATGTGAGTAAATGTATATAAAATCCACCAACATCTCTAAAAAGAGAAAAACCTTTGGTAGCAGAGGAGACTACAGTTTTAGCTTCCCCAGGGAAAGTGGAGGGAGAATTTTTAAAAAAATGAACTGTGAAGGTTGAAATTAGGCCGGTAGAATTCACGACAGTATGCTAAGCATGCAAGACTTTAAAAAGGGATAGCAACAAAGGGAATCAATATGACAGACGTCCTGCACATAGCAAGAGACTAATCAACAGAGGCTGGAATCGCCTATGGTAAATGTCGCATGGCATGTAAGTAAATGTAAGGTATGTAAAATCCCCCAAAGGTACATCATCTCTTAAAAGAGTTTGATAACGCTGGGTTCTCAGCAGATGGGATCTACATTTCTGCATCCGCAGTACACACACACACACACACACACCACACACACACACACACACACACACACACACACACACACACAGAGTTACTGGTATTGAAATTCCACTGAAAAAGACAACCTAGAGGGGATGAATTGGGGGGGGGGGGGGGGGGGGGTCATAAACCAGTGCTTGGAGTTCGCTGGATATGTTGCTGCCTATATTCAGCATGTCTTTTAGCCTAATATTAGTCTAAGAACATGGACGCAGGAGGGTGTGCGCGCACTGGGTCTCGCATATATATAGATATTGATGCCTCAAAATGAGGACTATGGTGCTTTAAAACTCTCGTTAAAATGTACAAATACTGTAACCCCAGGCGGATGCTTGAATGACGATATAGTAGCAGGCTATGGGACATGCAGGAGTATCACAACAAACCCTGCAATTAGCTCAGTGATACTTGGCCTTTTCTCGCTCTTTTAGACTTGTCAGCAGCCTTCGATACAATAGACTATAGCATATTACTCCAGCGACGTCACCATGATGTTGGAATACAAGGCACGACTTTAAAATGTTTTTTTTTTTATCATACCTTACAGACCACACTCTGTCAGTATCCACTGCCACACCTCTGAGCCAGCTCCCATCTCATTTGGTGTTCCGCAAGGATCAGTCCTTGGGCGTGTAGTAGTCTTTGTTTTATACACAGTTTCTCTTTCCACTGTCACTGAAATGCACTCTGTCCTTCGCCGATGACTCTCAACTCCAGAAATCTACAGCCCCTCATCAAACCCCAGATCTCCTCCTCCCCATGCAGGAGTGTATTGATGACGTCAAAACCTGGATCAAAGTGAACAAATTTAAACCCAACGACAAGAAGACGGTGACCGAAGCAATGATTATATCCTCTGGTAGAAAGTCTCAGTCTCTCTCTTCCTCATTCCCAGACTCTGTGAGTGTGAGACGCACCTGTTGAATAACTATTTCTAAACTTTTTATTTACAGCCGCTCTGTCTAGAGATCATTTCCATGAGAGAAAAATTTAGAGTGCTCTTCCCCTGCATAAGGCGGACGTTTGTTGACTGAGACGTTCGCGGCAGCTATGTTAGGCCTACTGGGTGTCGCCGGAGTGAAGATATTTTCAGTCAACCGCAAATTTAAACAAATAACTACCATGGGGAAGGACTCTGTGTGTTCTGTTTGAGTACAAAGGAAAGGAAGTGGAATAACGTGAATTAAAGTTGCACACACTGACAGACAAGAAACTGTGGAAAGTTCGGTGGTCGCCGCAGAAACTGGTCAAAATGTGACAGCATGTTTGCCAATATAATCCTCACGGCTTTGTTTCTTAACATTTTATTTACTTTATTTCGCACAGAATTCTTTCAGTATCCTGATGCTTTTAAAAACTGGGGGTGAGGGTGTATATTTAAAGAGGATTCACAAGAAAATCACCCAGTCTATGTGCTATCATTACTGTTTTTACAGACATGCGGCCTAACCCTATCAGCAGTGTGCCTTTAATTTATTTTGTAATTTTTAATTTGTAAATCCTGACCAAAGTCTCCTATTGGTGTATGTATGCCAACTGTGTCTGAATGTGTGTCTCAGGCACATTGTAAATGTAAGGTTGGAATGAGACTGTGGTGTTGATAACATTTGCCTTCCACTGACAAAGCACACATTTACGTATTTATTCTGTCTAAAAAGCCTGGAGTAGTTAAAAAGATAGCACCCACTTTTCATACAAAAAATTGTTTTCTATGTGGCCTGAGTCTTTCTTATCTTTTGGCTTTTCACTTCATTTTTTTCATTCAGATTATCAAAATTTCTTCAAACTTAAAGGGACTGGCCCACGCAGATTTGGCAAAAAAATAAAACAAAACAAAACAAAATTGCATGAATTTTTGTTTTGTTTTATGTACGATTTTTGTGTAGCATTAATTTCTGCTTTGGCCCTTTTGAAATACCGCAATTTAGGAATAATTGTAGTAGTATGAAAATAGCTTGGGGATCTCCCCACGGGTGCAGCTATTTACGGAATGCGTATTACGTCATTACATTTTGTTGTTTTACACACGTTTTAGTAGACGGCCTACAAACAATTGAGAATGGCGTTGTCTCAGGCACGTAATCTGCTCAGGCCTAATAATTTGTCGGGCGACTTAATTGATGATTTTATGAATAATTTTATATCTTTTGAATAAATCTAATCGTGCAATGTGTACTTGACTAAATGGATGAGACCGGTAGCTGCTGTTTACTAATAATGCTCAGCGATGGACTGGGGTGCAAGGAGTTGGGTAAAAAAAAAATCTCAGTATATCTCATGGTCCTATCGCAAATTTACTTTCAGTACTGTGCGTTTTGATAGAAGTCTTTTCACGTGCTCATGCGAAAGGAGGAAAAAGACTAGAAGTAGTTTCGCACTTTTATTGGTCGTTTTCCGAGTGACGACGCGGCAAGCATGACAGTGAAAGGGTTAAACGTATGGTTCCAGTAGACTACTCCTGTCAATCAAAAAAGAAGTCAGCAACCTTTTCTTTTACTTGTCCAGTAACAGCTTTGCCAGTTTCCTATCGCAGATGTCTAGCCTTGTGCACAGCTCTCTCCACCTCTCCACCTGGTCACCCAGGTTTACCAGCCACGACCTGTATCTGCGTTGTCGGTCGAGCTAAACGTTCTTTTGATTTCGGTCCTCCAAATTATTTCTGCGTTTGATTGCATAATCTTGGAGAAAGAAAAACAAACAAAAAACAACAACAACAACAAAACGGAAAAGAACTGTGAGGACATAAACACCACTGTTTCATTCTCAGCTCTTCGTTGCTTTCGTTCAAGGGGCTATTTGCACGTGAAAGAATGTATTTATTATCTATTAACACAAAAGAAGGCGGTACACAAAACAAAACGCACGTCCCGTCCCGGGTAAAATCCAAGGAGACGGTCGGAAATTCCTGGACCGTTTTAAAAGTTATTTTGGGTCACAAATATAAATCACAATCTTTAAATGAGGCCCCAAATTACCAATTAACCCCCCCGAAACCCCCCCCCCCCGGCCAAAAAAAGGGTGATTTTTTTCTCATAATTTTGGCCCTTTGTTTTGTTTCGATTTGGCGTCACGGATTCCCAAATGGCAAACGAAGCCGACGAAGTCTGCTAGGTAAGGGGGCCTCTTTAAAACAAACTACAGCAATTAAAAACCAGGGAAAAAAGTACGGAAAAAATTGAAACAGCCGACATTGAGTCATGAGTACGATTGTCTTCCCAAAAAATTCGGCACAAAGGGAATTCGAATTTGTTACTGGAAAATAGGTAAAACGTAAAAAGGGCACCCATGCGCCGACTCGAACTGACAACAAAAGAAAAAAAAATATATGAAAAAAAATCACCTTTTTTTCCCGGTTTTTGGGCCCTTTTAATTTGGTAGATATGGATCTCATTTAATGATTGTGATGATATTTTTGACCTAAAATAACTTTTAAAACGGTCCAGGAATTTCCGACCGTCTCCTTGGATTTTACCCCGTCCCGTGTTCTCTTGTTGTGTACATATTCCTAGTCATTCTTTTCAGTCAGTTTTCAGTTTCAGTAATTACTTCTAGAGCCATTGTTTCCTTCGACTCTTCCTTCTCCTGTCTATAATCTTGCGTCAAATTATTGATATCGTAATGACGTCAAAATGATCTTAGAAATGATGTTCTTTCGAACATTTAAGGGTGGCCTGGGGGAAATTTGTCCAAACAGGTACGCTTGATTCACATGCACACTTCGAGACACGATTCTGTCACACTGGCTCAACCAACACAAGCTCGTTGTAGTTTGTAGACACCTTCGACCAATCGCAGACTAGTATACAACACAACTACCCGTGTGATCTCAGGAATATGAAAGAAAACATTATTTTTTTGAGGAATGAGTGAACAACAGATCTAGGGAAATGTACTCACCTATACGACGAAACACAAGGAAACAATGAAACACAAACGCTTTCAACAGAAAACTATCTTCGTCAGGTGCAAGAACATAGATAAAGAAGAAGGAGTCTAAGAAGACAGACAAGAAGAAGCTGATGTAAAAAACAAAAATGTTAAGAATGTATACGTAGATTTAAAACGTTTGCAAAACGACGAAAATTAGGAGGATTTTTAAGTGTGCAGATCGTGGCAAACACTGAACTTCAAAACAAACAAGATCTGCCACTAGTATGTCTGTCCTTACTTTTCGTACAACCCACACTATGGTTTTGTTGCCAAGCGAATTAGCAAGGCTCCCAAAGTGGGACAGGTTTTCCCATAGGGTACTTGTAACAATCACTCTCGTTTGTTTTTTTGGGTTTGTGGACTGTTCCTTTAAAATGAACTGATGTTAAATTTCAATTGTGGGGGTTGATGCGAAAGTATTGATTTGCAGTTCAAAGGGGTTTGGGTAGCCGAAACCCCCCCCCCCCCCCAAACCACAATTAAACCCCATCCCCCCTTATGGTTTGGCTCAGTGAAAGGTTAAAAAAAATATCTGAAACAGAATGACTGCTAGCGTTCTAAAACAAGATCTAAACACAAAAAGGTTCAAACGAACGCTGCAAAGCTGTTACTGGACACTAATACTTCTTTTTTGATCGATAAGAGTAGTCTACCGGAACCATACGTTTAAATATTCTACTAAGTACTACCTGTTTGCGTAACGTGTGTTTCTGGCGTGCCACTGGCCGGTAGGGTTTTTGTTTTCATTTCATTATTATTATTAGAAAATAGTGTCTGAAATATTTCCTGTAGTAGCATTGGATCAATACGCTGAGAAAACTTTGTCACCCAGCTCCTTGCACCTCGGTCCATCGCCGAGCATTATTAGTAAATAGCAGCTACCGGTCTCATACACTATAGTCAAGTACACATATATTGCACAATTAGGAGATTTATTCAAAGAAAGATATAAAAATTATTCACAAAATCATCGCCCGACAAATTATTAGGCCTGAGCTGGGTTGCCGCATAAACAGGTGCGTTGCAATGACTTTTACCAGTCCATGTGTATACGGTGCATGATGCGTGCAACGTGTGTCGGCACCCCGGTGAAGAAGATCCGGTCCTTGCAGTGGGGGGTCGGGGTCAGATCGGTCCACTCTCTGGCCAGTGCATGGGTGCGGAACTCTCTCTCTCTCTCTCTCCCCCCACTGTCTCCACACCTGCACAGTTAACCTGGAATAAATGTCGGCTAAGCCGAGGTCGATGTTGACAGCGACAGACTCGGTTCCCTTGGCCCTTCTCTTCGCTTTCCTGTCAGCCTTCTCGTTGCCAGAGAGACTAACGTGTGCTGGCACCCATTGGAAGCGTATCTCCGTGCCGCTGGTGATCAGCTGGTGTGTCGTGGTCACGATCTCTCTCACCAGATCCTCCCGTGCGTTAGTAGAGTCGGACCTGATGGAGGAAAGCGCGGCCTTGGAGTCGCTACATATGACTATGGCTGACGGCGGAGTATGAATCTCGTTCTCGTCCGCGACCTGGCTCGAGGAACAGGGGTGAATGGGGCCCGGGTGGCGGAGAGGCCAATTCATCTTTACCCTCCCTAGTTGACGGAGAGGGCGAACGTTCAAGTGGGCATAGGAAATCTAAGAAAGGAGGAGAACCCGCTTAAGGAACCAGCTTGAGCATGAATGTCGTTCTCGTTTATATGTAGGTCCATTAGAACGGCCACCAGTTCGGCTGTGTAGATCGATACTGCGTGTAGAGAGAACGAGTGGGTCATGATGTTAAACTCTGGATCAATAAAAGCGGCTCCTGCCGCGCCGTCATCCATCACTGACCCATCGGTGTAGATCTTCAAGACGTTCTTGTAATTCTTTTCCAGGAACTCGTTAGCTAGGTACTGCACCTCAAGCGGGTTCTCCTCCTTTCTTAGATTCCCCATGCCCACTTGAACGTTCGGCCTCTCCATCAGCTAGGGAGGGTAGAGGTGAATGGGCCTTTCCGCCACCCGGGCCCCATTCACCCCCGCTTCTGGAACCAGGTCGCGGACCAAATCACAGTTGGAAGAGCAGAACCGGGCCTGGGCAGGGCTCTTGAAGGACTCTTACATGTATTTCTTTCAGACTGGAGTTCGCCACTGTTTGACAGCGGAATTTGAACTTGGCTGCACTAAGCTGGAAGTACTGCCACAACGGCAGCACACCCGCTTCTCTATACACCAAAATGTGGGGCGCGGACCGCGTAGCCCAAGAGCCCGCGTGTCTCCGTCCTGCTGGTGAGACGGGCTAGGCCTGAGTCGGTGATGTGCGGCATGGCCGCGAGCGCACCAGGCTCCGTACCAGACTGACAGGATCTTGGGGGAGTTTGCCCAGGGCTGTGCGCTTAGGACCTTGATGACATTTAGGGCGCGGGAAGCGCTCCTCGCGTTGTTGTCTGCTTGTAGATGGGTCCGCCCTTGACGGCTGAACATTACACCCAGGTATTTAACTTTGCTAGACACAAAGATGCAGTCTTCGATGATCTTGACATGTAGTTGCCTACTGTAGCGTGTGTGTTTTTGTGTGGAAAGGGATGAATACAGTTTGGGGCAAACCCGTTCTCCCTCACATGAACCGTACCACCCCGTCCACCGCTTCCTTAAGTTCATCAGTGAATGAATTTTTGAATATGCGGCTCTTCTCCTTGAACAGACGTCGGATGTACGTATCCTGCCATATAGCCAGTTAATGCCAATGATGATGTGGGTCTTAATGTCCTTAGATGTCGGGCTGACATATGAGGGACAAATAATTATACCAATGCCATTCTCACGCATAGATAACAGTGCGGCGCGGGCCGCCAAAAATTACTAGAGACAGCTCTCAAATCGGCACTCTGGACAAAAGAATGGCCCGCACGAATACAATTTTATCAATAATAACAAAACCGATTAAAACATGACTGAAAAACATCAAATGAAAGCTGAAGTTACAATCTTTTAGACCATGAAAACAGAATGTACAGACATGACTTAATTAATTTGCAACTTGACAACAGTGGGAAGCGTGGCTTGCGCCGGTCTATATGCAAATTCGCACAACTAAATCGCAGCTAACATAGTGTACAAAATATCAATTTTAATAAAACTCACATCTAAATAAAGTGCACGCTCAGACGGATAATATAGTACATAACAATTATAATATAACGTTCTGTGTAAGGAGCAAGACATCCTCAAAGACTGGCAACGAATCAAAGTGAACTTTCGTCTAGCGCGCGTGATCTTATCGCAGCATCGCTGATATCAAGTAGTCTATTAATAAAACTTTGCCGGCTTCTACAATACACAATACTTAATTTCGACCCAAAATACTAAATAAACATGATAAACAGCAAAATATTATAATACAAAGCGGCATTGACCGACACAGAATTACTTTAATCGAGTCAAAACAACGATTACTACTAAACATAGAAGGCCGCGCCAACGTGAAAGCGACGGTTATAAAAGTAATCGTCAACTAGTCATGGTAAGAGAGTTTGTGAGCCGGTTTGGTCGAGCGGTAAGGCGCTAAGCTGGTAAGCAGAGGGGCCTCGGTTCGAATCCGCTTCGGCTCTCCTTTCTCTTCAAAAGTTGTGGTCTGTGGACACTGTCTTGTGACTTGGTCCCTCACAATTATGAAACATTAAAATGGCTCTCATCGCTGCCCACCTTAATGCAGAAGTCATTCCGGTGGTGACAGTGTAGCGATAGGTATATAATTCCCCCCACCACCCCCCATACCCCCTTCCCGCCGTCCCTAACAAGTCTTATGGTTTCTGTGGACGTTGAGCACCACGTAAGAGAGTTTGTCCCTCATAATTATGTCTGCCCGACATCAGAGGACAGTAAGCCCCACAGTCATCATCAGTAAGAGAGCGAGGCATCGGCCGGTTACTGATTCAGCTCGATCCTGCATCTAAATAAACAGCGCGTATACATTCTAAGATGCCAAATTCTATTACACATGGCTTGGTGCATAAAAAGGAGTAGGTAACAACAACAGGCGATCAAAATGTAATGGGGGAAAACATATTTGAATCGGGCGTACACCGGCTATTGCCGGTCAGCCGTGTGCGTGTACGGAGCGCTTCCAAAACAAAAGCGTAGTCTTTTCCCGGTTTACTAGCAGTACAGTTAAATGAAATTGCGTGGATGATAACCGGGGCTGGATTAACGTGAAAACATGTACAAAGCACACAGGCCACATAATTTATATGATTATTGGCTTTCAATTCTGATAGTTTGACTGAGTCAAGAAATACCCAATACCGCCAGGAACAAAAGCCACACCGAAAGAGCATAATTATTACAGTTATGACAATCACAAAGAGCTTAAACGTGACCTTGTCCAGGTAGATAAGAAAAACGAAGTGATGAATGTTTATCACGTCACACGTTACGCCACTAGGATCAATAATGGATCCACTAGTACACTTCAGATCTATTATGTGACAGTGATTTGTAAGAAAAATTAATGCCCATGCGTTGTTTAGCGTGACGTCTGTAATACATCTGAAACAGAACGAGGCCCTTTATCTGTCTCAAGACGAGTACGAGTGGGTACTCATATTCGTCATCCCCGTAGGCGGGAAACGCATATTCACAGACAGATATCTCAGCACAAGTATGAATATCCTTCCCCACCTTGACCTGTCTCAGGGCAATTATTGCCCACCGCTAACTGTCTGAGTGTGACACGGAGTGGTCTTGTCGGCAGAGCACATCCCACTGGACGTTTGGGTCGTACGAGATGGAATGTTGTTGCTGTTCTTTCTGTTGCCATTATGTGTAGTTCTGTTGCAGTTAGCGACGTACATAAATATGAATATTTTATATCTGCGCTGTGAATATGCGCGTGGAAGGCGTTTGTGAGTGTGTGAGTGCATTATGAATTATCATTTATTCAGCCTTATTTTTAACTTGGCTGTGGTTGGTGATGGGTAGTGTAATGGTGGCTGATGTTGACGTTGGCAGCTATAATGGAACCCAGAACCCCTCCATGCTGTGTGGACCACTCGGAAACATCACCTCCCTGCCCAAAATGTGATTGTGAATTTTTCTGCTTTGTTTGGCAAAACAAAAGAGAGAGACAGAAAGGGGAAGGGGGCGGCTTGCACTCCTTAAACTATCTGCTGTGATACTGATAATCTAGCTTTATCACAACGATGGGTTTGGGATGCATATTTTGTCTTGCACAGCAATTAAAGTATCACCGTCAAGTGCAGAAAAACAATGTCTTGAATACTGAATCCAACTGCAACCGATTGGTGGGCGCGCGCGCGCGCGCGCACAAACACACACACATGCTTAAACACGCACGCACATACACCCAAAATAAACAGACATGGCTGCATTCACGTGACATTTTACTGGCCATGGCGCACCACTGACTCAATCAGCTACCTCTGCGTGTGGAGAATCTCAGCCCAGGGCGGAAGGACGAGCCGCCTCCTCCGAATGAAGGCCTACCGAAAGGTGAGATGGGAGAGAAAGCGGAGGAAGGCGACGATCGCCCCAGAAAAGGATTCCTCATCAAGCTCATCAGATTGAAATTGGAGCCACTGCCCAGAAAAAGAGAGGAACTACCTGGGAAGCCAAGCCTGCTGTTAAAACCTCCAAAACTATTCGAAGAAAACGAGTTGAAATTGTTGCCGGACCGTTGACTGGCTGTGTTGCCGAAGGACGGTCTACGACCGAAGCTGGCGAAAGGGCTGATGTTTGAAAATGCGCTGAAAGGGCTGAAACTGTTTCCCACTCTATTGCTGCCAGGGAACGCAGCAGCGGCAAAAGGGCCACGGACTGCGCCCAGATTGTTCGCACTGCCACCCAAGAAAGGACGACTAGACAGTCCGGTAGAGGCAGAGGCAAATGATCCGCCTTGCAAACCGTTCAGTCCACCACCAGCGGAACTAAAAGGACCAGGAAATGCGCCAGGGAATGCTGAGTTCCCAATAGGATTCGCACTCCTTCCAAACTGATTGTTACTGAAAGGATGTCTTGTAAACCCATTTGCTTTTCCAAACTGACTGCGATTAAAGTTTTCAAGTGTGTTGGGTCTTCCAAAAGGTATGTTTCCATCAGAAGTAGGGTTACTGAATCCGAAAGGTGTATTTCCATCTTGAAAAGAGTTTGATCCGAAAGGTGTGAAGCCATTTTGGTTGGCGTTGTTGTTTCCAAAATGTATCCCTCCGCCTGGAATGGAATTGCTGACATCAAAAGGAAAATTCTGACCCTGACTATTAACACCAGGAATGGCCCTGGTGGGTAGGCTACCATTACCTGCAGCGGCTCCAAAACTGAAACCTGGTTGAAAGCGTGCCGGTGAGGAGCTAGACAAATCATTTGATGCATCTCCAAAATTTCTGAAAAACTGTGGATTTCCGAAAGGCAACCTGGACTGCTGATTTCCTCTGAAAGGAAAACTACTTGGCTGTTGATTTCCAAAAGATGGTATACCCGACTGCTGATTTCCGAAAGACGGTACACCTGACTGCTGATTTTGGAAAGGTGGAGTGCCTGACTGTTGATTTCCAAAAGAAGGTATACCTGACTGCCGATTTCCTCCGAAAGGTGAACTGCCTGGCTGTTGATTTCTGAAAGGTGGTATATTAGACTGCTGATTTCCGAAAGGTGGTAACCCTGACTGCTGATCTCCTCCAAAAGGAGAACTGCCTGTCTGTTGATTTCCGAAAAACGGTGTACCTGACTGCTGATTTCCGAATAGTGGGACACCTGACTGCTGATTTCCTCCGAAAGGAGAACTGCCTGTCTGTTGATTTCCGAAAAACGGTGTACCTGACTGCTGATTTCCGAATAGTGGGACACCTGACTGCTGATTTCCTCCGAAAAGGAGAACTGCCAGTCTGTTGATTTCCGAAAAATGGTGTGCCTGACTGCTGATTTCCCAATAGTGGGACACCTGACTGCTGATTTCCTCCGAAAGGAGAACTGCCAGTCTGTTGATTTCCGAAAAATGGTGTGCCTGACTGCTGATTTCCGAATAGTGGGACACCTGACTGCTGATTTCCTCCGAAAGGAGAACTGCCAGTCTGTTGATTTCCGAAAAATGGTGTGCCTGACTGCTGATTTCCGAAAGGTGGTATGCCTGACTGCTGATTTCTTCCGAAAGGAGAACCGCCAGGCTGTTGATTTCTGAACAGTGGCTGAACTGAAGGCTGATTTCTACTAAACGACGATCTCGTGCTGCCATCAAAGACGGAAGACTGAGAGCGTGTTCCAGGGTTGGACTGCTGCTGCAGAAAGCTATTGGGTGATGATGAGAAAGTATTGCTTCTGTCAGGATTTTGTGGGGAACTTGTTTTGGGGCTGGGGCCTTGTAGGACAATGGGCTCCACAGTCTGTAAGTTTCTGACTAGTGTGTCAGCCTCCTTGAAGAGAGCCCGATGTGCTGTGTCGTCCTGTAGCGGCAGGTCAGCACTGGAATTGGAAAAAGAGCGATTCAAAGTAGATGGTGTGCTGCCATCTTTAGAGCCACCAGCTACGTTGTTGCCACTGATGCGAGCGAACATGCTGCCATCGGAAACGGCAGACGGTGTGTTGGGACCAGAAGTAGGAGAGGTGTTGGCATCAGAAACGGTAGGTGACGCATTGCCGGCATTAGAATCACCAAGTGGCGTGTTGTTACCATTAGAAGCAACTAATAACGTTTTGTTACTACCAGAACCAGCAGATGTCTTGCTACCTTTAACACCGGCAGATGATATGCGGTCACCAGCGGAAGCTGACACGTTCAACAGCTTTTTTCTGAAAACAAAACAAAACAAAACGCATTAAATCGAATATCCATTGCTCAATTGATTGTCAACAACAGAGCAATAAAAAGCAGTACAGCAATGACAAGTTATTACTTGGGTTTTTGTTGTCAACCACACAGGGGCATCTTAGGACCGCTATCAATACGTGGCCCTAGACAAAAATAGAGAATTAATAGTAGATAGGATAGACTACATATAAAAGGCATTACATAAGAGAGAGAGAGAGAGAGAGAGAGAGGAAGGGGAGAGAGAGAGAGAGAGAGAGAGAGAGAGAGAGAGAGAGAGAGAGAGACAGAGAAACAGACAGGGGGAGACAGACAGACCAGAACAGACAGACAGGAAAAGAAAAGGGGCAGACCCGACAGACACAGACAGACAGAGAAAAATTAAAACAAAACAGATAGACCATTACGTTGATGTAAAAATAGTCTCACTAGTAGTGCTTGACTGTACATTATTAATAATAGCCAGAAACATTCACAGAGTACTGGAAACCGATAATACACACACGCACGCACACGCACACTCGCACGCACATGCTTACGCACATCACACACGCTTGCACACGACACCCACACACCCACCCACACCCACACACTCACACACACACACACGCAAACAATCGAAACCACGCACATCGTTAAAGCATCGTACACCGCACTCTCAGGTACACGCAAACACTCAATCAAGCCCCGCACATTAAGTAACACTCTAAATTAAGATACGGTAGGATACCTTATTGCAAACAATCGTGTCCCATCAGTGTGCTGTGTTACGAAATGCGCATTTTATTGTAGCGAATCTGTAACTGTAGCCTGACTTGCACGCCAAAGTTTTTTCGTTGTAGCTACACGTAAAGGAAAAAACCGAGCCCTTTCGTTTGATTTAGACTACGACGAGTGATTATAGTCCCTTACTGAATAATGATGTAAATTACCGCGCCTATTGCGGCGCAAACAACCCTCGCCATACACATCGTATATCTGTAAGACAGTGTATATAATAATTAAGAAATTAATTTGTCACTCTAGTTTTTTTTCCTCCATCACTCTTGTTTTGTTGTTTTTGTTTTTTTTGTTTTTTTTTTGTCTTTTTTTTTTATTATTCCTTAACATTTTTTAAAAATGCAAAGTTTTTTTTTTAAGGGGCCTTTTTAAAATTTTAAGAAGTCGTTGTTGTTATTGTATACCGCACAAAACTACACATCCATCCTGCGCTTGTTTTTGTTTTGCGTTCTCGTGGGAAACGTTACATAAAATGGCGAATGATCTGTGTATTTATAGAGCCAGGATTGGATGTTTTTACAATAGAGCGGTCAATAATCATGACAAAGTATTTTTTAGTAAATTATCAGTGATCTCATTTTATATTCTATGCTGCACGAGAAGCCATAATCGAGTGACGATAGCCCTATTCTTTTTCCTTTTTGCTGAGCAGACAACTGTTGTTGAAAACACAGGGCATTCCACATCTCGTTGTTTTCATTCGGAACCGCAAGAAAATAGATTACAGTTATCAAGTTTGTCATCTGGTTTGTTACAATTGCTTCTCTTACGCTCAGGAGATATCGAATCTAATCCAGGCCCTACCCCTAATTATGAAATTAAAATAATTCATCTCAATGCAAGAAGTATACCTAAACACATATCGGACATTGAAACTGAATGCAATAAATATATTATTACATGTTCTGAGACATGGCTAGCTCCGCATCATACTAGAGTTCAAACAGACTTACTACATTTCCATCCACCGATTAGACTAGACCGACCGTTAAACCACAGTGGTGGTGGAGTAGCCATATACGTGAAACGACACTTATTCTGTAAGCACAGACCCGATCTTCATGTACCCGGTCTTGAAGCTATTTGTACTGAAACCAAAATTAACAAGGAAACCATGCTAATAGGTTCATTCTACCGACAACCGAGTGCCACAGTTGACTATTGGGATTTGATCAGACAAAGCTTTTGGAATGTAAACAACACTGGTTTAAAATTTATTGCCTTTGGGGACTTCAATTCCGACTTTAACTTCCCAAGCAAGCACTTAGTTGATATACTCCACATGTTTCAGTTGCACCAGCTTACTAATTCTGACACTAGAATAACTCCGACAAGTAGTACATGTATTGATCTTATCATAACCCAGACGCCACAAGTAATTAAAAGTATAGAGGTTTTGCCGGAAATATGTAGTGACCACTGTGTGCCATGTGCAACAGTGATCAATAACACCAAAACTAATTATAGTTTCAAAAGAACATTATACAATTATGACAAATTAGATGCCACTAAATTCTGCAACATGCTGTCTCGTATAGACTGGGCCGATGCTATGCAAAATGGATCCATTGACGACTGTGCTGAACATTTTAATACTATATTTTTCGAAGCCGCCTGCAATTGCATGCCTGTAGAAACCGTTACAATTCACTCTAAAGATGCTGCTTGGATAAATGCAGACATTCGCTGGGCTATAAACCAGAGATATAGGTTGTTTAAAAAAGCAAAACGCAGCAATAAAGACGAAGACTGGCGAGCTTATCGGAGTTATAGAAACTTAGTAACTACTAAGATTAGGGACAGAAAACTGGAATATTTAAATGAACTTGATTTAAAGGCATCTGACCCAAACAGTTCGGTACTAAGGAATGGTGGAAACTGGTAAAACAATTTATGAATAAAAAAGGCATATCCAGCGACATTCCTCCCATCTTCTTCAATGGTACTTTGTATTCTTCCAGTGAAGACAAGGCCAACGCACTGAATGATTATTTTATTCAACAATCGAATTTAGTCAATCCAAACGAAAATACTCCAAATGCAGAGTACACTGACTCTGAAATTACTGATATTATACTTACGCACGCTGACATACATAGTGTAGTAATTTTTTTAGACAAAATCAAAGGCAACAGGGCCCGATATGATTCATAACAAATTGCTGATAGCTACAGTTGACATTATTACAGAACACTTAACCATCTTATTTAACCGCTGTTTGAATGAAGGTATCCTTCCAAACATTTGGAAGATTGCTCATGTAACTCCACTACATAAAAAAGGACCCGAAAATCTGTGTAATAATTAACAGCGAAATAGGACGATAATTACTTGCATTGAAAGACCCCGACAGAAGAACAGCAATTTTAAATTCTGACTTGGAAAAAATTAACAGCTGGGCGAAACGATGGAAAGTTAGTTTTAATGAAGAAAAAACTGAATTGGTAACATTTAAGAAAGACAACCATCCAGTTTACCCACTGTCATTTGGAGATACTATTCTCGAAGACAAGGAATGTCACAAACATTTAGGTCTGATTTTTCAAAGTAACTGCAAATGGGAAAAACATATAAACAGTATTATTAGAAAAGTAACCCTCTTATTTCAGGTTTTACGTCCTTTAAGTACAGTTATGCAGAAAAGCCTTGGATCTTATGTACAAAATCCCTTTATATTCCACAGTTTTGACTACGCCGAATTGTTTGGGATAATTGTTCTGGAAACACTTTCAAACATGCTCGAAAACCTGCATTTGGAAGCTATAAGAATTATTTTAGGAGCTGTTAGAGGAACAAGCCACGAAAAGTTGTATAAAAGAAATCGGATTTTGACACTAAATAGAAAGGACGAAAACGTCACACGAATTAAGTTTCAAAAATATGTAATACCAGTGCCCGCGAATACCTATCGAACTTAGTACCACCTCTAGTTCAACAACAAAAACACCGTATCCATCGCCATGACGACCACATAAAAGAGTCCTTCCCCGCTCACAACAACAGGAAATATATGCAAATCATTCATTCCGTTTCAACTACCCAACTGTGGGAACACATACTCAAACATACAAAACAAATCCTTCAATTAGCCTGCTGAAAAATATTGTCAGCGAATGACACTGTGGTTCCTATATATATTATTATTTTGGTTCTAGAAAGGAAAAAGTTAAGCATTGTAGACTTCGACTTGCTATTAACGATTGAAATTTTGACTTATTCAGACGCCACCTGTTAGAAGACCCTAAATGTTCATGCGGATATACAGCAGAAACATCAGAGCATTTCCTACTACACTGTCCCCTTTATAATAGTATTAGAAATAAAACCATTAATAAACTAGCTGAGAACGAAAGAAATATCAATACACTTCTGTTTGGAAACGACCAGCTACAGTTAGAAACTAATAAGAAAATATTTGCTATAGTCCACGACTTTTTGCGCCAAAACGACCGCTTGTAAATCTGTAAAAGTCTGCCAAAATTGTTTATGATACAAGCGAAGAAGTACACGTTTAATCCTCTCCCTCTCTCTGTTCTCTCCCAGCTCAATATTTATGAAAAATCACTAGGACCATCGGCCTGTTAGTTAACTTGCTTTTTTAACCCCCCCCCCTCCTCCCGTTTTGTTTGGTTTGATTGGGTTTTTGTTTGTTTGCTTGTTGTTTTGTTGTTGTCATTTTGGGTCTTTGTTGGTTTGTTGCCTCTCACGTTTGACAACAATATGCATCCTGGCCATCGTAAGTTGTCTGTGTGATACATTTTATCTATGGGTAAACACTCAAATAAAGCATATGCATTTGTGTTTCCGTACTATTTGTGAGCTTATGATTACGATGAATGAATAAAATTTTGTTTAAACCAAGAACCTAGCGACACCGTCATCCATTTTTGTTGTTTTTTTTTCTTCCTCAATCCAACAGGATAGCTCGCTCAGCCAATCAGAGGCAATGGTCGTCGAATAGGGCGAATGTTCCCAGAACATGTTGAGCGAAGCTTTTGGAACCCCGAAAATGGCTTCGTCGCAGTTCGACGAATACTTCCAACTAGGTTCGCGAAGCAAAAGTTCGCCCAATTAAGAACCAACTAGGTTCGCCGAATACTCCCAACTAGGTTCGCGAACAAACATTCGCCCAATTAAGGACGGGCTTAACACGAGCAAACAAATGTCCGGATGCAACACGTTATCGCCGAGCAATTGTTCGGTTAGCATGTGTACGAGGAGCATTTGTCTCAGTGTCTGTTTCCCTTCACTGAGTGTCAACAGCTTGTTGATCATTTAGCATTATCCTGCTGACTGCTTGGGCCTAGCTTTTCGATGTACAATTTTTTGTCTCAGTGTCTGTTCCCTTCACTGAGTGTCAACAGCTTGTTGATCATTTAGCATTACCCTGCTGACTGCTTGGGGTAATGAGCCTAGCTTTTTAGCGCAGCGAAAAGAAGTGAGCGGGTTAGGCCTAGCGGCAAGGCGTTAGGCTGGTACTGAAACCGAAGTGCCTCGGCTCGATCCCGCTTCGGCTCTCACTTCTCTTCAGAAAGGTTGTAGTCTGTGGACACTGTCTTGTGACTTTGTCCCTCACAATTAATGAAACATTAAAATGGCTCTCATCGCTGCCCATCCGCTTAGTGCAGGAGTCATTCTTGTGGTGACAGCGTAGCGATAGGTATATAATCACCCTCCTCCCCCACCTTCGCCCATCCCTAATAAGCCTTATGGTGTCTGTGGACGTAAAGCACCATGGACGAAGAAGAAGAAGCGAAAAGATGTTGGTGTGGAAGTTCCTCAATTAGCGATCGCCGCGGTATTGCGGCCGATAGATAGATCTTGCCTCTCCCTCCTTGCTGGACCCCGGGGCAGAGGGCGAGAGGGTCCCTTTGCTCCAAGCAGCACGGGTAACCCGCGCGCGGCCCCGACGCGTGGTGCGTTTCTAAGTGACCTCATAGATCTTTAGTCTTCTCTGGGGCCGTAACTATGAATCGGGCCTAAACCCGTAGGCCAGCCAAATCTCATGGCTATGTGCTCAAACTGGTCAAGCGTGGGTAGGCTAAGCGTCGGAGTCTTGCATGTAAAGTGTTCCTTAGACGTCACTGCCGGTGCCGAACGGGGCAAGAAACGAGATTCTCCCTACTGAATACTATGGACACTGAATACCGTAGTTACCATAAAAATACGGAATGCGTGATTTTCCTTACTGTTTATTATTACTGGATATGTCAAGTTATTATCATCGTTATGTGAGTATTATTTGTTAGCCGACTCTGTCTGTGTGTGTGTGTGTGTGTGTGTGTGTGTGTCTGATGTGTGTGGTGTGTTGTGTGGTGTGTGGTGTGTATGTGTGTGGTGTGTTGTGGTGTGTGTGTGTGTGGTGTGTTGTGAGTGAGGTGACAGTGCAGTGACGTGAGGTGAGTGAGTGAGTGAGTGTGAGTGAGTGAGTGAGGTGAGTGTGTGTGTGTTGCTGTGTGTGTGGTGTGTGGTGTGTGTGTGTGATGGTTGGTGGTGTGTGTGTGTAATTCAGGTCTCACTGGGGGAATACGGAATGCATGGTTTTCCTTATTGTTTATTCTTTGGAATGTTCGTTATTATCGTTATGTGAGGATTATTTTAATCCGCTGTGTGTGTGTGTTTGTTGTGTTGTGTATGTCGTGTGTGTGTGGTGTGTTGTGTTGTGTGTGGTGTGTGGTTTGTGTGTGTGTGTGTGATGTGGTGTGTGTGTGTGAGTGAGTAGTGAGTGAGTGATGTGATGAGTGTGTGTGTGTGTGGTGTGTGTTGTGTTGTTTGTGTGTGTGTCGTGTGTGTGTGTGTGTGTGTGTGTGTGTGTGTGTGTGTGTGTGTGTGTGTGCGTGCGTGCGTGCGTAAATCAGGTCTCACTGGGAGAATCGTGTCAGCCAAATTATGCTCAGTTTGTTTGTCACTGATTAGTCGATGATAAGCTGTGTCTGTGCTTTCTTGTCCTCTCCCCACCAACCCACACTCCTTCTTGATGTTCTTGTCGTGGATCTGTTTTTGTCATGTTTGGGTGCGGCCAGTTCTCACCACAGCAAATCATTCCAAAAGTGAAAACACAAAACATCTATAAAACTTCTCCACGAACATCAGATCATCTGAGCTACTGATATAATCTTAACCAGCTGAAACTGTCACTGAATTTCCCATACTGACGGTGTAATTTAAAAATATCCTTTTCAGCTGAAACTGTCACTGAATTTCCCATACTGACGGTGTAATTTAAAAATATCCTTTTCAGTCATTCCCCCCGCCCCCCCAACCCCACCCAGTGTTCGTCGTCCTCACCTTCCGCCTTCCCTGGCTCATCAACATTTTTTCCAAAGCTAGTACACAGTGTTTCTTTAGTGCATTTTGGCATCTCCCCTCATCAACCTTTCGGCGCTTCCTCTAAGTACAGTAATCAGCAAACATGTTTAACTCATGCCAGACTGTTATTATTATTATTCATAGCTTTTATACAGCGCTATTCTCTGCTCTCGAGCAGACTCACTGCGCACATTAGCATGTGATTCTGAATGAGTATCCTTTTATAGCGCGTACTATTAATATCACGAAGTGTTGCACCTTATAGCTCTCATTGTGGTTGCATGGCTGGTGCTAGTGAAATGCTGCCGTCAGCGGTTCTGTGTACACCATTAATCCATGCACCAGGTTACAGGTCACTTCACTCCCAAAGCCAGATAGGTCTAGGGTGTATGTTTGTGTTTTTAGCTGTAACATGACACCTGCACTTTTGGCGAATGACTGGTATCTTTTACGTGCTACTGCCGGGACACACGGGGGTGGAACGGAACCGAAACAAGTCAGCACAGAAAGTTGAGTTGAGCCTGGAGAAGAAAATTCTCCCGCCGCTCCTGCCGGGACTCGAACCCAGGACCTTTCGATCACGAGTCCGACGCTCTAACCACTGAGCTATCCCCGCTCCCCGTTATGACAGAGGTGGCGGCATTGGCCTGGCCCTCTTTTATTTCTTGTGATTGCTTTCACCAAACACCATCTTCCTCAATTCTCCCTTCCATTCAGCCTCAAGTTTATTTACTTGAGATGGAAAGGATTCTTTAAACTTACACCGTCAATATGGCCGGGTAATTCTGTGACAGTTTTAGCTGGGCTGGTTAAGATTCTATCCGCAGTATGAGGTGATCTGATGTCCGTGAAGACGTTTTGCAGATATTTTGTACAGCTACTACTGATTTTGGAGGTGTTTTAACTTTTGGGATGACTTGCTGGGGCAGTGTAAGAATGTATCCAAACAAGACACAAACTCGACAAAAACTGACATCAAGAAGGCGGGTGGGGCGGCGCGAAGAGGGCAAGGAAGCATAGACACAGCTTATCATCGATTAATGACAAACAAACTGATCCGTTTGGCTGACGGGACCTAAATTTGACCCCCAAAAAAACCCCACCCCCACCTCCACCACCCCCCACCACCACACACACACACAGAGTCATGCTGAAAAATAATCCTCACATAATGATAATAATGAACACAGCAATAATTAAAAAAGTAAAGATAATCATGCACTGCGCCTTTGTATGGTTACTATGGTGTTCAGAGTCCATTGTCCCGTTAACTTAAAACGGTTACCAGCAGGGAGAATCCCGTTTGGCACCGGCAGTGACACCTAAGGGACACTTTACACGCAAGACTCCGACAAACATATTAACTGTAACATTTGTTAGTGAAACTGTCGACTAACGGGAGCTAATCATGTCCTCCCTCCCCTATGTACATCGTTTATTAAACCCCCTTGATAAACTCATAATCTTCCCGAGCTCTCCCACCACCATGGCTTCCAAATAAACACAACACGCGCTGATCAGGTCTTCACTACTCTTCTGTTTGTCAACACCCACCACGCCGCAAACATTACATTAACAACAAGCAAAATATTTACATCGTGTAAACTTTTCTCCACAGGCACCCATGACAGAACGGACACAAAATACATTTCTCGACTCCTGCATAGTTTTCACTAACGTGACATTCCTGGCATTGTACTTCTTGGTGATCGACGCGCAAGGTTCCGACACGTACGTGTTTGTTGTTGTTGTTGTTGTTGTTGTTGTTGTTGTTGTTGTTGTGTGTGCGTGCGTGCGTGCGTGCGTGCGTGCGTGCGTGCGTGCGTGCGTGCGTGTGTGTGCGTGTGTATTAATATCTATCCTTCTATCTATTTATATATCTATCTATATTGCAAATAAGGTCACACACTGCCGGTCTTTCTCGTGATCAATATTTTTTACACAGGCAATGCATGATCATCGTCATGACAGCATCGTATGGCTATTGCAATCTTCAATGCAGAGTACTCACACAGCGGGCCTATCATCATGGTCAGTAGAGGCTGTAGGGTACTCACGCAGCGGGCCTATCATCATGGTCAGTAGAGGCTGTAGGGTACTCACGCAGCGGGCCTATCATCATGGTCAGCATAGGCTGTTGGGTACTCACGCAGCGGGCCTATCATCATGGTCAGCACAGACCGTTGGGTACTCACGCAGCGGGCCTATCATCATGGTCAGCACAGACTGTGGGGTACTCACGCAGCGGGCCTATCATCATGGTCATTACAGGCTACATGTAAGGTACTCACGCAACGGGCCTTCCTTTTCCCTCCAGTGCTATTGTGCTGGCGGGCACGGGTTTAGCAGACCGGACTGAACCAAGCTGGCTTGTACCTGGCGCACTGCCAGCCGGGATCAGCTCTTCTGGTCTTGGTAGCCTCCTGTTACAACCATCAAGCAATTTAAGATAAGACTGTTTATTGTCCATGCTAAAACCATACAAGGAAGTTTGTCTCTTGTCTGCACATTGTGTAACATTAACCTCTAATTAACACACACACACATACACACACACACGCACGCACGCACACATACAACACCTATGTAATTTACGGAAAAGCAGCAATCACATCGGGGAATCCGACATAAAATTACTGTCACAAAAGGCTCATTAAATGCATACAGTAAACCTCACATACACAGTTGCATATTTACCTCCCCCTCCTCCTCCCCTCCCGACTTCCACACACAACATCCATCCCACGACACCCCCCCTCCCCCCCTCCGCTCCATTCCTTTGCGTCCAAAAGCGCCCTCGCATCATCACGTACATGAATGGACAATACGTTGCATTATGAGGACAGTTAAAGACAACGATCTATAAAAAAAAATAATCATAAAACATGCCCATGATCATTATAAATTATGAGATATCTAAATAAACGTTTAGCTATTAGCCTAAAAACCTATGGTCAAAATATCCCAATATTGCAACGTATGATTGTAATACCCTTACCCCCCGACTCCACCCAGAAGCATCCCCCGCCCCCCCAACACACACAGCAGCAGCAGCAGAGGCGGCGGCGGCAGTAAAACACAGAAAATCCAGCAGGAAGCAACGATACATTGTTTCACACACTAAGATGATCGTTGTACAGTCTGATGGCTGTGGGAAGGAAGGACTTATGGTATCTGCTAGTCCTTGTTTCCAAGGAGAGCAACCTTTCTGACACTCCTCTGACTGAAGTCTGGGCCTTGAGTTAATCGTTCTGGGAATGAGTTTCATCAGCCAAGACAGCCCATAACAGCCTGTGGACCTTCCGCTCATAGCACAACTCGATGCAATTTGGTGACGATCCTGAAGCTGTTGAAGAAGCACAGGCTGTTGTACCAGATAATGGACTCGATCGTTGCTTGGTAGAAGAACTTCAGAAGCTCGGGCTTCACGCGGAACGACTTGAGCCTCTTGAGGAAATACAGACGTTGATTCCCTTTCTTTATAAGCATTGTCGAGCTCTCGGTCCAGTCAAGCCTGTCGCGGAGAATCAGTGGTTCCCAGGTACTTGTACTGGTGGACAATTTCTACCCGCTGCCGTTTGATCTGACGAGGGACGGGTGAAGAGGCATTCATCGGAAGTCTATTGCTAATTCCCTGGTCTTGCTGATATTCAAAAGCAAAAGGTTCTCGTTATACCATTCTACTAAATTCTGTACCGCAGTCCTGTAAGTGTTCTCCTCTTTGGTAATCATTTCAGACAAAGACATGTCATCTGAAAACTTTATTTATAGTAGCCCCTCGGCGCAGCAGGGGCAATCCGATGTACAGAGGGTAAACAGTGCAGGTGACAGCACACAACCTTGTGGCCCCAGTGTTCAAAACCAGTGTTCGACCGGATTTCATTGGACATAGGTGGATGGAGTTTGAAATCCTCACGCGCTGTGGTCTGTTACTTAGGAAGGAGAAGATCCACGGAGTGACAGTTGAGTTGACATCCATCTCCATCAGCTTCTTGAACATCATACGCGGCTGGATGGCGTTGAATGCACTCGAGAAGTCCAGGAACAGCAGTCGTACATACGATTTCGGCTTCTCCAAGTGTCTGTATACATGATAAAGCAGTGTCAGTATGGCATCCTCGGTGCTTCTGTTCGCGGAGTATGCGAACTGCATTGGGTCTTGCTTGAAGCGTGTGAAATCTACGCAGATCCAGTCTGTCCAAACACTTCAAGGAGATGGAAGTGAGGGCGACAGGGCGGAAGTCATTCTGTACTTTTGGGGAAGGTTTCTTTGGTACAGGGATGATTATAACTGTATTCCAAAGAAGAGGGAAGTGGTAAGTGTCCACGGACTGTTGACAAAGCCTCGTGAAGATTGGCTGAAGAACAGCACCAGTGACCTGGTCCGGACCGCTAGCACTGTGATGGTTTGTCTTTTTCTCTGAACTCTGAACCTCCTCTGTCCTAATCTCGACCTGCTCATCATTGTTTTCCCTCATACATTCCAATACAGTCCTTTGCTCTACAAAAAATCAGTCCGATCAAAGCGTGCATAGAACATGTTCACTTCATTGGTGAATTTCTGAGCATCATCGTCAAAGTGCTTTTTGCTTGGCTTGTACCAGGTCATCGTCTGTAAAAATTTCCACAGCTGCCTCGAGTTGCTGGAACTGAAGTTTCTTCAGCTACCTTCCTAAACTTCTTATTTTCTTTCATCTTTCCGTTGATCTTCCTCTGTAAAATCCTCACTCCTGCTGTATTCCCTGATTTGTGCATCTCCTGTCTCTGCTTACGGATGGCGGCAATTTCCGGCGCGACCCGGGGCTTATTGTTTGGGTACACTTTTACCCCCTTGACAGGAACCAGCATGTCTTGCAGAAGGTGATATATGAGGTCACTGCATCCACTGCCTTATCAAAGGTTGAGCTGACGTCAAAGAAAACATCCCAATCTGTGTAGTCGAAACAGCCATTTAGAGCTTGGGCCGCGTCCACTGTCCATATCCTGACCTGTCACGTCACAGGCTTCCTGGTCTTGAGGCACTGTCTGTAGGTGGGCAGCAGGTGCACTGTGTTGTGCTCTGGGGAGGGAGCTGCTCCTGTAGGGGATGTTGCCCTAGCACAGATCGACGGTGTGTCCGTTGCACGTCTTACAGGTGACGTACTGGCGGGGGTTGGGGAGGATCTTGCTGAGACGACACTACTGAAATCGCCCAGGACAAGTCGAACTGAGTCAGGACACACAGCTTCTTGTTTCTGCACGGTCTGGCGATTATCTCTGCAGCGACCTTTGTATCAGCTGTTGGCGGGATGTACGCGACCCTGATGAAGCTCTGGTGAAACTCTCGAGGAAGACAGAATGGGCAACAGACAGAAGTTCAATTTTGGCAACAGTGCTGTTCCTTAGTCGTCACATTTGTACACCATCGGTCATTTCCATACATACAAACACCAACTCCCCTGGGCTTGTTGATGGCAGCAGTACATATGTCCCATCGCACAACACTAAGCCCAGAAATGGTGGGGTCCCGGTCCTTATCACTAAGCCACGTCTCGCTCACAGAAATCATGTTTGCATTCCTAAACTCTTTCATGAATCGCGTGCATGCTTATGATACGTCGGTTTCTTTTTTTCTTCTTCCTTTCTTATTTACGGTCTTTTCACATAAGCGATATTACACTGATCTTAGAATGATCATGCTAACAATAGAAATGCACCAACAGAAATGTATGTTAAACAACAACAAACAAATTCGTCGGTCATATTACGTATAGACTGCACATTACCCAACATGAGGCTAGGCATGGGGAACTTGAGCCTCCTCCTTCCTCTCCTGAGGGGTTGGGCCAGTCTCATGTATTCAATATTCAAGATTATTATCTCATCAGAGAAATTAAAACGTGGCTGAACATTAACTACATCACAGTACACAATAATACATATTGTATATTTTAAAACTCAAAGAACAGTTACTGAAAATACAAGTTACATAATAAACAAACTAGTAATTTACGTAGTCTACACACACACACACAACACACACACACACACACACACACACACACACACACACACACACACTTCTGACGTTTGAACGGATTTATTTATTGACTGCAGAACAAAACTATTTGATTTCGGTACGCGAAATCGTCTGCCAGATGGAAGAAGCTCATAATATTTAGCAAGGACATGGCTGTTGTCATCCATAATCACCCTAGCCTTCCGTACTACACGACGTTCATACAACTGACATACAAGTGTTCTTGTCTTTCACCCACAACCTTGCCACACACATTCACCACTTTATTCAGGACATTTTTGCTTTTCTCATTCAAGCCTCCAAACCAGCATAGGAACGAAAATGTTAAAATTGATTTAATACATCATCCACCACCTTTTCCTGTATCTGATCTGATCCGGGTTAGTTCAGTTCTGAAGTCCTAAGTGTAAAATCGGCAATAAAAGTCATTAAGTTCATCTAAGCGCTCCTTTTGTTTATCACCTAGCTTGTTTGAACTGCTGGCTTGGTGTTTTAAGACCCTTCTATGCATCACGCATATTGCCAGTTTGAAACTGAAATTCGATTTTTCTTTGTACTGTTTCTTTGCTTCTCTGATTTCCTTTCTGAGTTTACTTTGAACACATTTCCGTTCAATGTGGTCTTTAGCCTGAAAAGCAATCTTTTTTCGGTGAGTTTTTTTGTGAGAGTTTTTTTTTCTCAAGGATTTTGACACCCACGTCTTGTTTTCTGGGTAAATTTTGACTGTTTTCTTTGGAATTATCATATCTTCACAGAATGTTATATAATCAGATAAAACATCAGTGGCATCGTGAATATTATCACAAATCTAAAAACATGTCCCAATCTGTACAATCAAAACAACCTTGCAACTGCTCGACACTGTTACATGTCCAGACTTTTACATCTTTCTTCACAACTTGTTCTGTTTGTATCTTGGGTCTGTAAGCGGGAATGAGGTGAATGGTATTGTGGTCAGATGTTCCTAAAGGTGGGAGAGATACAGATTTATAAATATCAAATTCAGAAAACATCTTGTTTAAAAGTTGGCAGACTGGATCGCAAATTCAATGAATTGAAGTCACCAAGAATGAAGTTGGGTGCTTCAGGGGAGATCATCTGCAGGGCGTGGACTGTGTCGGTGATTTCTGAAGCAGCGTGTACGGCATTGGCACAGGGTGGCACATACACAACAGTCAAAAATAGCTGTCCGAACTCACGGGGCAGGTATTTTGGCCTCAGTGACACCGACAACAGTTCCACGTCAGTTGTGCACCGCCGCTTTCTGACTGTCACACTGTCACTGTCACTGTCACACACCACCGGTCACTCACATCACCGGTCACGACAGTCTGCGTGCAGTAAAAAGGAACACCATTCCCCCTTGAGTTCCCAGTCCCAATTTTGGCCCTGTCAGCTCGAATGGGAAGGCCAAAACCATCAATAGACATACTGTCGTCGCTGATTGTGTCACGCAACCAAGTTTCAGAAAAACACAGCACACACGCATCCCTGAACTCTGTCATAAAACGTACATTTGCTTGAAGTTTCATCAAAATTGTTATTGGGGCTTGGTCGAATGGATCGCCCGTTGGAAATAATGATAGAAGGGAGCGGGGGGCGAATTTTGTTTCTTCTCAGTCTCCTCTTCACCCCTCCTCTCTGACCCCGTTTCTGATTCTTTACTTTTGTTTTTGTTTTTTGTTTTGTTTTGCTCTTTTCTATCACTGCTGCTGTCGGGAATCGTTTAACATGGGAATGCATCAAATCGGTAGGCGCTTGTGTCTGTGTGCAATCTGAAATGCAAGATCGACTCACGACTCTAGCGAGTAGGGCCACCGTTACTTTGCTGGCCGCCATATTGAACATGCCCAGCGAACACTCCACACTCCAGCACAAGAAGAAATACCACTGTTACAGCTAATGTACACTTTCGAAAACTTCACAGACGTCATAACTAGACGACGCACAGCGCTGGGAACAGCTGGCCCAACAGATCTCTTGAACCACGTACAAATCTTCTTTTTTTTAAAGCACAGAGAACAAAGCCACGTCGCGTCGCCACTACTGTAGCGCCACACCGTGTCGGAGGACGCAGGCACACACTGACCAAGACTCACTAGGAGATCACGAGAATGCTCAATCCGAAATGGCGCAGTGTTTTGAATCGCCGGAAATGTCACACATCACAGATCTATGAAAATTAGGTGTAAATGACACAGTAAAATATGATATCCCGCGGGGTTTTTCAATACAGCAGTCTTATTAATACAAAATTGCCCCTTGTGGGATGATTAAAGTTTTTGAATTGAATTGAATTATCTCTCACTTTGCTGGAAATCACAGCCAGCCGATCACTGAGAATCAAACATTTACAAAACAAAGATAATTACGTGTGCAGACAATAGTCGCGACTGTGTAAGTAAGTAAGTAAGTAAACATGGTGCTTAACGTCCACAGAAACCGTACGGCTTATTAGGGACGGGGAGAAGAGGGGGAAAGGGGTATGGAGGTGGGGTGAGAGGGAGATTATATACCTATCGCTACAGAATGACTTCTGCATTAAGATGGGCAGCGATGAGAGCCATTTTAATGTTTCAGTAGGAAGTGACGGACAAAGTCACAAGACAGTGTCCACAAACCACAACCTTTTTTGAAGAGAAAGGAGAGCCGAAGCGGTATCGAACCGAGGTCCTTCCGCTTACCAGCCTAACGCCTTACCGCTAGGCCAAACCGGCTCACTGTGTCCCACACTGTGTCTTAAATACTGATCACAACAGTCCAAGGAAAATTTGTTGTTACTGATTAAATGTCTTCTACAAAATGATTTTGGTTCATTCCATTCAGTTAAAACAAAATCGGGACACATAATTATGCATGACGACCAAATAAGGTTAAATGCCGATTGGCTAAAGAGTCCATAAGTCCGGCTCTCGTTTCACATGCATGAGTCATCAACAGACTCCAAAATACCTATCTGTACCAACAATGCAACGCAACGGATATATGTTCTTTTACACTCTACTCTTTCTAAGTTCAATTTTACTGTCAAAATGAATAGAAACGGAAACCAAACCAGCGGTAGTCGTTCACATAAATGAATATGAGCACAGATTTTGTTACAAAGCTACTATTTCAGATGATTTCGATGCTCAGTTGCTTGAGCTCTACAAAAGTCCTTCGGATGAGGTACCCCTCGTGTATCCGTATGCAAAAGGATCACATACGCACGTTAAAGATCCTGTATTCCATATCGTAGTTCGGTGGATTGCTGAAATATCAAAATAATGCACTAAAAGTGTCAGAATCTTCAGAGTGTCGAAGTTGGACACTATACGGACGAAGATGTGTCGTTGGGCTTCTTGCTGTTCGTCAGCAAGCTTACGGATATACCTCACAGAACAATGATCTGAAATTCCTCCTCCTTCGCTTTCTGTAAAAACGCTCTTAGTGTGTTCTTTGTCTCGTGTCTGCCCGTGTCAGTAAAAAAGGACAAGAAACGCCGATACGTTTGATGGTGAAAGCACTGGATATGGAACTAATTCCTTATAGTGCGCATTCAGATGCGCGGCGTACAAAGGCTGTCACAGACGATCGAAGGGTGTTGTTGTCATTGCACACTCAAAGCTAAATCCATACCAGTATGATTTACTGTACCGTGCTTGTACGTATCTCACACAATGGCTTGTCTTCTTGGTTTACCGCGATAACTCCCTCAAACCCATCAAACGCGGGGTAGGTCAGTGGGCCATCCGTCAAGCTATCTGTTCGTTCACCAGATCATTTTCTCCCCCAAGACTACCCACTAATGAATCTGTATCTCCGTTTTATGCTTGTCTTGACAACTCTCAATTCATCTTAGTGGCCCACTGACCTACCCCGCGGTAAAGGGGGCGGCGGGGGTGCAACTCTGTGTTCGACCGGCGGTTTCACGAGAGCTCATTGTTGTTTTTCGACTTTCAAGGACTTTATACAGTTGAGCAGTTTGCAAATGTATGCAGAATGTTGATATCGCGTGCATGTTGGCTGTAAATATACTGCTGTTTCGTAATTTCGTCGTAGTTTTCAATGACTGATGTGGGATATCCACGGACGTGAAAAAAACTCAGACATCCTGCTACATTGCAGGAGAAAGTCTTCGTCAGAGCTGATTGAGCGTATGGAATGCTTGCTTTTGTCTTATGGTGATGAGATGAGTGGAAATACAGGTAGGAGTGGGCATCAGTAGGTTTGTAGAAAACAGATGTAGTGAACTGGCCATGTCTGATGTTGACTAGGATGTCCAAGAATCCAACTGAAACAGGAGAGATCTTGTAGGTGAATTTGACTGAAAGACGCAAGTTTTAGACAAAATGGATGAAATCTAGGAGAACAGACTCATACATCGACGAAGCTCCACAGCTGCCATCAATGTACCTCTTGTACAGTTCTGGTACTGGTCCTGTAAAGGAGTCCAATATGGGGTGTTCAAGGTGGCCCACGAATAGGCATACACAACTCAAATCTTTGCCGGAAAACCCAGCCTACAGCTGCGTTTTCGAACCTGAAAACACTAAACTTTTTAAGAATCGAGGTCGAAAATTCCACCTCTCGGCATCCGCATTCCACCCCACTGGGAGAAATCCAAAATTAACCTAAATTTGTTCCATATATACTGCAGAATTACGAGCTCTTCTTTTGGCTCAGTTCCGAGTGATTAACCAGATAAAAAGTAAGAGATTACAACCAACCCGGAAAATACAAACAGTTTATTTACAGGTGATTAACGAATATCCTTATTGAAAAAATCTTCACAGATGGTTCGAAAACAGGGCGGAGTCGCTGAGGCGAGCTGTGCCACCAAACGGCCTCTGACAACGTTTTAATTGTCTGGCTTCTGGACGACAGCGCCATATATACAGCTGAATCTGGGCACTCTTTGTGCTTCAAAGCAGGGTATTGTTCTAGAGGGAGAGCATTTGTGAAATTATCGATGGCTTCATCTTTACAAGCTAATTTTAACCTGAAGTGTGACCACCCTACTTTGGTGCTGATTTTGGAACTTTATATAAATCTGAGCAAATGGGAAGAAAATTGTGTTTATCTTGATTCCCGGGCATATGGGCATTAGAGGAAATTCGGCAGCAAATTCTGCTGCTAAGGATGCCCTTGTTGGCGACATCTCGGTTGAGCTCATCCCATTCTCAGACTTAAAATCACGTGCAAATAGATATATATTAGACCTGTGGCAATCTGAGTGGGATGAGTTCCCGGGAACATAAAATATTGCCAGCAATACGCTTGTCCTCGGACAAACAGAAAAGAAGAGCCCGATTGCACATTGGCCATTATTTTATTACTCATTCCTTTTTATTGAAGGGTGAGGAACCGCCAATGTGCATCGGCGGATGTGATGAATTTTAACTGTTGAACATATTTCACTTACTTGTTCAGATTTTATTGAAATAAGAGAGAGCCAAACAGCTCAATCACTGCGTGTGTTGTTTCAGGATATTTCACCTGAGAAGATTTTTACCTTTTTGAAAGAATCAATATTTTAGGAAAAATTTAAAACTGAGATGACTTTTGGTTATATTTGTGTCTTACCTTTTAGGTATGGTTTTAAAATTGTACATATACCAGTTTTAACACGTATACGTTTTTTTAAAGTAATATATGATGACAAAATGTGTATCGCCCTCATACAGCCGCGCTGGTTGACAAGGCGTAAAAACACCAAGTCACTTACTTACACGTCACTTCACGCAAAGCCACATACGTAGAGTGCATGCATGTTTAGCTGTAACCTGCCACCTGCACGTTTGGGATCTTCACGTGCGCTGCGGTAATACCGAAATGAGAGTCAGCACAGAAAGTTGACCCTGGAGAACAAAATTATCCCGCCGCTCCTGCCGAGACACAGAACCCGCGACCTGTCGATCACGAGTCCGGCGCCGCTCTAACCACTGAGCTATCCTTGCTCCCGAAGTCGAGCGTATGAGTGCGCGCGCGTGCGTGCGTGCGTGTGTGTGTTTGTCTTGTGTGGGTGTGTAAAGCCCGTTCTTAATTGGGCGAATGTTTGTTCGCGAACCTAGCTGGAAGTATTCGGCGAACCTAGTTGGTTCTTAATTGGGCGAACTTTTCTTCGCGAACCTAGTTGGAAGTATTCGTCGAAGCTATATTCGGGGTCCAAAAAGCTTCGCTCAACATGTTCTGGGAACATTCGCCCTATTCGACGAGCATTGCCTGTGATTGGCTGAGAGCAGAGCTCTCCTGTGGATGAAGACAAAATAAAAATGATGACGGTGTCGCTAGGTTCTTCACTCGCTTCGGAGGGAATTTGTTTATTTGTTGACTTGTGGGAGGCGCAGCCTTGTCTCGGAGACCCAGAATAAAATAGCAGTTCGTTGAATTACTCAGTGAGGGATGATTAAAGTATATTGACTTGACTTTAGCCTACATTTTCGATCATGCTGTCTGCTGCGCGTCTGCCGCAAGTTCGGGCCGAAGCTTGCATCTCATTACAAGCCAGTTGAGAACAAGTAAATTCTTCGAACTGTCCGAACCATGTTCGACGAACTAAAAGTTCAATTAAGAAACGAATCATAGTTCGTCGAACTGTCCGAAGTATGTTTGGAACGGTTAAGTGAGAGAGAGATTTATGGGCGCGCGAGCGCGTGCGCGTTCATCTTTTTAATCCGTGTCTAAACTATGTTAGCGTTGGGAGAATGTGTGTGTGTGTGTGTGTGTGTGTGTGTGTGTGTGTGTGTGTGTGTGTGTGTGTGTGTGTGTGTGTGTGAAGAGAGAGAGAGAGAGAGAGAGAGAGAGAGAGAGAGAGAGAGAGAGAGAGAGAGAGTCCATGCAGTACACTACTGATCATTTGAGTATCTGTTTATTTTGCTTCGTGACCGTATTTCAAATTTCCTGTGTTTACAGAGGACGAATAAATATTTTTATTTTTGATTTGACCGACCAATAAAAATATACTCTCGGTAAAACTAGCTGTCCAGAATTCAGCTTGCTGTAATACCTGTATACACACGTAATGGTCTAGCCACTAGTCCATATTTTTTATTAGCTTTCCCAACTGTTGACATACGTGTCAAGTCCGGCGGAATACAAGGCTCCCAAACAAACCCGTCCATTAACAGACCTGTCCCTTTTCCAGTTTGTCTTTTCACTACATTTATATGTACATGTTAGTGGTTCAGCTACCCAAAACTCTACCCATTCATTAATCTACCTGTCCATTTTCTTTTCCATTTTTCCAGCTACCTGCAATACACTCCGGTATTGGTCTGGCTACCCACATATCTACCTGTTCATTATCACTCTTGTCCATTATCATATATTTCGTTACATACACGCACATTCATGCAATGCTGACATAACCGTTTTCTGAAATTGTATTTTTGGCTAACTGCAAGCCTGTCCACTTACCTAGTGATCTACCGACCAGCATGCTTGTTCATTCAACTACCAGTCCATTTCTTTCTTGCCGCAACGCGAATACCTGTCCTCTCAGCCACCCGTTTCAAAGTTAGAAGATGGTATACCTAAACATAAACATACCCTTTCCTCAGTTAGAAGATGGTGATCGCTTGTGTCACTCGCCTGAGGTGTACTCGAGCTCCGCTGTGTTTCGTTCTTTTCTGTGGATGTAGTGTTTGTGTGACTGTAATTTTGGTGTGGTTACTTCATCATGTATGGAACTTTCATTTGGTACCCAATTACAGTCACACAATCACTACAGTCGCCTATCAGAATATTGCTACTTTGCATTTTGTTTTCTACAAGGCTTTGTGTATTGAGCCGTCAGTGTCAGCCATTCAGTTCACAAGCTACCTATTTCTTGCGCGTGCAAGGAGACGGCTTTAAACGGGAACAGATGTTTGCCAAAGATGAGCAATCCAAGCGTGTACTCATACAATACAATCGCACTCAGCTCGTTTGACCCCAGACCTGATTTCTCACCTTCGCTCACTGCATATCGGCGTTGATTTGCCGAGAAAATGGTCTCGACGCGGAGGAACAAGGAAGCAAAAGCAATCCAAACAAAGCAATCACCTCCCTCCCTCGTCACTCTGATTGATTGATCAGCGACGATGAAGACTTAGTAAAAGATAGTAGGTCTGATATTCCTGTCCGGATTACCAGCTGACATACCGTAGTCCAGCCGTGCGCCAGTCAGGTGCGAATTTCAGCAATCTGATCTCCATCACTACACAAGACATTCACGGATCCACTCGTCAGTTTCAAAGTTCTATTAAGGTACTGTGTTTCAGCTCGCAATCATGTCGCCAGATCGCCACTGATATTCATGAAATGATCTAATGTTGATGTGTTGATGTTGACGGAAACGTGGCTGTATTGTCAGGGTGACGAGGGCTACATCGCCGCTTTGATGTAGGTTACAACTGTTGTTCGTTCCTCGCGTATGATCTAGAGGAGGTGGTATCGGCTTTGTCACGAGGACATCCCTGTCAATTTTCATATTATTCAAACCCCTTGATTACAGATCTTTCGAAGCAGTGGAGACGCGGCTTTCATTTGATCATGTTTCTGTTGCTAGCGACCGCCACCAAGTAAATGAAACAAACTGACCAACTCCGCCAGTCAACAATGACCCAGATCTGGCTAGCTTCGTCGTTGTCTACAATGACGGGCTTCGTCGAGTTCTTGACCGCCAGACGCCAGACGTGTGAGAGACCGCCCTTCCGCACCTTGGATGACCGAGGAGATTAGGGAGGTTCGACGGAGACGGAGACTGGCTGAGCGACGGCGGAGAGTGACCCGTCTCACAGTCCTCAGGCCAAGGAGCGGGCTGCCGTGAAGGCGAGTGTTCAGGCGGCCAAGAGAAGGTTCTACTGTGAGAAGATCGACTCCAGTTCTTCCTGCAGGCAGATTTCCGCTGGGTTCAGCGAACTGTTAGGCAAGTACAGTACCGTCCCTCTCCCATCATCATTCCCCGTTCCGATCTGCCCGATCGGTTTTGTGACTTTTTCTCCGACAAGACTGACCGTATCCATAACGACCTGGACTCAGCCACCGACCTTTGCCATTTTTGATGGTCCACTGCTCTCTCAGTTTGAACCGGTGACCGAAAAACTAATACGTGAACTCATCTTTAAGTCACCGACTAAAAGTTGCATGCTTGACCCTATCCCACACCAAACAGTGCCTTGATGCCCTTGTTTCGTTGATCACGTTTATTGTTAATGCTTCTCTTTCTACAGGTATAGTCCCTCCCCAGTTCAATCAGGCTGTTGTAAAACCTCTCTTGAAGAAGCCTGGACTCAACTCAGATGATATGAAGAACTTTAGACCCATGTTAAATCTGTCTTTCATCTCAAAGATTCTTGAGAAATTTGTCCTGATTCAGTTGAAAAACAATCTGTCTGGCAATAATCTTCTTGAAATCTTTCAGTCAGCTTTCAAGCAAAACCATAGCACAGAGACTGCCGCATTGTGTGTCCATGGTGGTCTGCTTGGTAGCGCGGATGAGAGACTAGTTTCCCTAGTGGCTCTGCTTGATCTGAGTGCTGCTTTTGACACTCTGGACCATTCGATATTGCTGAAACTGCTTGAGACAACCTATGGTGTTAGGGGTACAGTCCTCGACTGGTTTGTCTCCTACCTGAGTGGCCGTTTTCAGTCAGTCATTGTTGATGGTGTTGTGTCCGCCTCCCGCCATCTTGTGTACGGCGCGCCCCAGGGACCAGTGTTAGGACCAGTCTTGTTTACTTTGTACTCTTAGCCTCAGATGTGATTTCTGTCCATAATTGTGACTATCACAAGTACGCCAGTTATACTGAACTGTCCAAAAGGGCCCCACCCGATCAGTTCCTTTCTGCTCAATCCTGTATTCAGACATGTATTGATGATGTTCTGCTCTGGATGAATAGCAACAAGCTTAAGTTGAACACAGATAAGACTGAGGTTATCCCTGTTGGCTCTGCATCTCGTCTTGAGTCGGTCGACAGTGAGTGCGTAAACACTGTTCCTTTCAAAACGTCGGTTAAATACCTTGGAGTCCATCTTGATAGAACGCTGTCAATGCAGCAGCACATCAGTAGCATCTACCATGCGTCCTTCCTAGAGCTCCGACGTATCGCGTCAGTCCGACCGTACCTGTTCCAAAGCGCTGCTGCAAGTCTTGTTGTGACAATGGTCATATCCCGCCTTGATTATCACAACTCAGTTTTCATAGGTCTACCAGCAGATCAGATTGCTCGGTTACAGTGGGTGCCGAATAACGCAGCACGGCTCATAATGAAAAAAAGAAGACGAGATCACGTATCACCGCTTCTCAAGGAACTTTACTGGCTACCCGTAAAATTCCGCTGCCAGTACAAGATTGCGACTCTTGCTTGCCACCTTATCTTTCTTCCTCTCTCTGCACTTATGAACCGTCTCGCTCTCTCCATCTCTCTACACTTATGAACCGTCTCGCTCTCTCCGATCTTCTAATGAAAAGATGCTGAAAATTCTAAAACGAAATATCAAATCATTAGGACAACGTTGTTTCAGTTTCATAGCACCATCTATCTGGAATTCACTGCCGGCCATTCTAAGGAATGTACCAACATTATCCCAGATCAAATCTCAGCCAGAAATCTTCTTGTTTGCCCAGGTTTTCCAGTAGAATCTAGTACTTTGTCTGAAAAAAGGTGTGTCTGTGTGTGGCTGTTGAATGTTGATGGATGCATTGGGAGAGAGCATGAGAGGTCCAGGCAAGAGAAGGAGGCACGGGGTGGGGAGTTGAGATGACAGACTCAATTTGGTGTTGTTGTTGTTGAGATCATTTATTAATTGTATCTGAGTAGTCGAGCGGAGACTGGTGTGCGCATGTTACTGTGTGGTATATATATAGATATAGTTACTGTTTGATAGGCGATAATGGTAGACTACAATATTTAAGATTCTGTTTGTTTGAAATGTATGTTAATGTGGTTTTTGTCATAAGATGTTTGTACAGCGTAGTGAGTTAGAGAATAGCGCTTTATAAGAATGATTAATTATTATTATATTAGCCTCTGTAATCACACGGAATCCTCTCTGAGATCCATACGGATTCCGGAAAATGATACGATTATTGTGTTTGTTTTGAAACACTGATTATTGATGCCGTTGTTAAAAAAGAACCACGCCGCAACACGCATCCTGTCGGATCTCTGGCACTTAGGTTTCAGGGGGCATTTTACCACTTTTCATACAGACATTCATATCTTACCGACTTTTCAGTTGACTAGGCGTAAAAGACAAGAAGTTCCCTCCTTCCTTCCGACTTTTCTAAGTCAGACGAGGCGGCAGCTTGTCAGAACTGCACCAATATGAGATGGTTGTTCCGGAAGGTAGCAGCCTGTTTCCTTCTCTCTTTTGAAAATTAAAAGCATTGCTAGTCGACGCTTCTTTGCTTGTTGACGACTGTGCCTTATGTGTCAAGGCTACTTGATAGGCAGCGTGGAAAGAGAAATGGAATTGAGTCTAAACGTTGTCAAGACATTAATCAAGGAAAATGGATTCCAAATGTTTTAATTACCACAAGCATAGTTACCTGAGGTACTTGAATGGGTCGTCGATGTCGACAAGGTATCCCTTGTTATGCCTGAGCAGGAAGCTATCCTCAAAGGTCTCCAGAGCCTTGCCTCCAGGGGGCGCTTTAGGGCCTAACAATTTACTCAACATAGACAGCAGGTTCATGGCACTGGAGCCTGCACACAGAACGAACGAGAAAACTTTAGCCACTTATTTGAAAGTGAGATGGGCGAGAGTGGAGAATTGTTTTCCAAAGTGGCGTCACACTTTTTGTTACAAACCCGTAATACGATTTGTTCGTTTTGTTTTTTAAACTTCGTGTACCTATGGAATATATAATTGTAATTAGCCTTTAATTCTTTAATCCCATACGCCCTTGCATGTAGGAATATTTCTCTTTTTGGAATGACGTAATGACTGAAAGTCATCATAGGCGTGACTGCGGAAAAGAAAACGTTAACATCCTTAAAACGTTAAAATTCTATTTCTCGTAGTTACCGGAACTACAGTATATATGAGATACGCATGCCCAGATCCGCCATATCGTGTATACTTCCGGCTGGCGTATCAAACCATATTCCAAGATCTCACAAAAAAATTCCTAAACCAGACGCCATCCTACAGGACGTATATTATCATAAAGGTAGGAGGTATATTATCCAAAATTGTACAATCTGATTTGCATTGATTGTCAAACCAAAAATCAACCCGATTTTTCAGTCAGATTAAAATAAAAAAAATCTTACTTAATACATGGGCGAAAATGTCGTAGAAGAAAACCTCTTCAGAAAGGAACCGATCTTTTCGACAAAACATCCTCGACAGGAGGACCCGAAACCGGAAAGCGACACGGCATCAGAAACTTCTCGACACGATGAAGACGCCAAGAAAACTGAAAACATGTTCATTTCTCGACACGAGAGAACAACAATCCCGTACAAGGAATGGGTGGGAAATGCGCCTCATCAAACAGCTCGCACGAAAGATGCAAGTTGAACAAGCTGAGGAGCAGGGATTCACGGATGAAAACTGGATAAATCCAACAGGAATATGAGTCTGGAGACGAAACTGATACTGATCTCTCAACCCAAATAGCAAACATTTTGACTGCTATGCGAACAGGGAAGCTAGCAGATGAAAAGCTGAAAGAGAAATGAAAGAAATACAAAAGGGCTTGCCAACTGCAACATCACTGTTCCTAGTCCGAGAGGTAATTTGACCTACCGCGCAACCCCCCCCCCCCCCCCCTCCCCGCCTGTACTCAGCTAGTCTTAAAGCGTTTCTTAGAGTGTGCCAAACACATTACAACTTGTTCATTTGGATCACCAGTTATAGCCCTTGACGAAAGGGTACCGTCATTCACACCGACTGAAGCACAATTGAAAAACACCTGATATAAATCACCGAGAAGATTTCTGAATTGTTTCAGAATCATCTGTGGAAGATTTCAGGCGATCAATGTATTTTGTGAAGCCTTGATAACGGTCCCGATGATAACCATGTTCTGGTATCAATTCATCAGGCACTTGGTTGCATGCATCTTCCATTCAATATGATGAGTCGGCAGGTTTCTCACGTCTCCATCTACAAATATTGTGACGCTTTTCCATTCTGTTCTAGCAAAAAAAAAAACAAAAAAAAAACGGAAACAAATGATTCACCAGATAAACCTCAAGTGAACACGCACTTGGACTTTTTTCTGCATAATACAGTTATCTGTAGACAAAACCAATACTAAACTTTGATGAAATTATTTCACAATGTACATCGTTCTATTTTAAATTAAGAAATCAGTAGATCTATAAGGGTTTGTAACAATAAAATCATGTTACTATGGAAAAATCGGAAACAGGAGTAACTGCTAGCGTTCTAAAACAAGATCCAAATATACAAAAACATTGTGCTTTGTCCTAATAAATAGTGTTATTTTGAACCTTTTATGTTTTGGATCATGTTACGATGGGTAAAAACACGAATTCTAATAGTCTTGGATTCGGGGGATATGGGAGATAAATCTAATACTGTGACAGTCAGACATGTCACAGCATCACAAAACTAAGACCCTACTGTGGCATTCTGAAGAATCAATGAAATTATGACACAGAACTTTTACAGAAAAAGAAAGGACATATTTTCCTCATTTCTAAGATTTTTCACATTAGAAGTATCATATTTACTTAAACCATCACTGTGAACCAGCGTGTCGCTATATTATGATTCTGTTTGCATTAGATAGTGAAAAAGGCATTTAGACACACATTCATTACTGATCAATAATAATTAAAAAAATCTCCGTGATTTAAATCGGGTGTTTTTCAAATGCGCAAAGGTGTCTTCAGTCGGTGTGAAAGACGGTACCCTTACATCAAGGGCTGTAACTCTGGTGCATCCCTAAAGAGTTTTTGGGCAAAACGTGTAACTTGTTTGGCACACTCCAAGGAACACATTAGACTAACTTAGCTGAGTACTGGAGGGAGTGGGGGTGGGATGGGGGTGCACGTTAGGTCGTTACCTGTCGGACTAAAAAGTAAACCCTGAAATTTGGGTTCTCATGGAGCACCCTGCAAAACATGTCGATCTGCTATGACGGAATGAACACAAGCTTTTCGATGAAGGCACAGGTTGTGCACACAAGTCAGAAGAAAACAACAACCCTCTATTCTGTATAATGGCGAACTTCAACACTTTGAAGACACTTTTAGTGCATGCTGGGTTATTTTGGTGTTTCCACCATCCACCGAACTACAGGATCTTTAACATGCGTATAATTATGATCTTTTTGATAGCGAGTACGCACAGAGGATCTCTCACCTGCAGGACTTTTGAAGGGTCAGCACAGAATTTGACCCCGGAGAAGTCGCGGGGCGGACGCCGAAGCCTAGCACATATAGCTAACGTTCACCTATCCAAGTGGTGACGCTCGAAAGCAAGTTCTGCTCCACCGATTAAAGCCACACGATTCTTTCGATGATGCGATTTTGTTGTGCGGTTGAAATCGCAGCTCAGATTGTTCGTCTGCAGGCCGCAAGCATGTCGAAGGCACGTCACTGAATTTTACATGTTCTATTTCAGCGAGGGAATTGCGAGTGGAAAACACGTGGGGCAGACTGCAGACCAGTCAGTGAAGATAGCATGTGAAAAGCTCGACTGAAAGCCCGGAGGTCTAACAAGGAGATGAAAAGACGGCCTGAAAAAGACGGCCTGACCGAACGGGTACAACAGTGCATACCCCACAGGACAACAGGACCGAAACGAGACCTCCCATGGGTGGACTATGAGCTAAAGAAGCTTATTCGCAGAAGAGATAGGATCCACAAGAAGTGGAAGAAAACTGGCGGAGACGAGCTCTATGCTGCTTTTCGGGCACTCAAGAGACAAGTCTAAGGCAGACAAAGGAAACAGTCTTGGGCTCATGTGGATACCCTGATTTCAGGAGCTCCAGATCAACCACAACCTACCAAGCAGTTCTGGGCCTTCAGAAAGCACATGAAAACAGACAGCCAAGGAATTTCCCCACTGAAAGGAGGCAAGCTGATCACAGGTGATGCAGAGAAAGCTGAAATACTGAACTGGCAATTCCAGTCAGCCTTCAGCACAAAGGAAAAAATTACTGAAGAGAATTTGCAACAAGGTGCCCCATGCCTCAGCTTGACCCAACTCAAACCCTGTGTGAAGACATCAACATCACTGTCAGTGGAATTGAGAAACTCATAAAACAGCTAAATCCAACAAAAGCCAGCGGACCAGATGACATCAGCCCCAGGGTCATCAAGGAAGTTGCAGCCGAGATCGCCCCATTACTAACCCTGATCTACAGATACAAAGCCTCTATGAAGTCTGGCATTGTACCAAGGGACTGGAAATCTGCCCACATCGCCCCCGTGTTCAGGAAAGGGGATCGATACAAGCCTTAAACTTACCGGCCCCTCTCCCTCACCAGCGTATCTTGCAAATTTCTCGAGCACATGGTAGTCAGCACCATCATGGGATATGTGGAAAAACACCAAATCCTTCTAACAAGCATTAACGAAAAGTGGGTAAGTGAAGGCTGGAGCTGTGCCGGTCGGGGTTCATCCCCTGGGACCGCTACGGTGTAATTAATACACCGCACTCTCTCTCCTGTCTACATTTTTGTTCTTTCTTTCTTTTTCTTATACCACTTTATAGGACTCTGCAGACCCCCCCCCAAAAAAAAAAAAAGAAGAAAGAAAAGTGCAGCGTAATCTCCGAGCAATTTTCTGCTCGTTGGAAGGTGGCTGCCTAATACAAAGAAGGAGGAGAAGAACAAAATTACGGACTCGTTGATTCAAATGGGTTATCTTTTCTTTCGTTTGACTTTGTTACGTAAATTTCAAACTCACTGCGGCAGCAGCAGGGAGAAACAGTTTATCTTCGCTCTCGCAGCGTGAATCTGTCGCCATACGGGACACCATTTTATCTATTCGGGGCGAATTAAGAAGTAAGTAAGTAAACATGGTGCTTAACGTCCACAGAAACCATAAGGCTTATTAGGGACGGGGAGAACGGGGGGGAAGGGGGTATGGAGGTGGGGGAGAGGGAGATTATATACCTATCGCTACACTGTCACCACCAGAATGATTCCTGCATTAAGATCGGCAGCGATGAGAGCCATTTCAATGTTTCAGTAGGATGTGACGGACAAAGTCACAGGACAACCCTTTTGAAGAGAAAGGAGAGCCGAAGCGGTATCGAACTGAGGTCCTTCCGCTTACCAACCTAACGCCTTACCGCTAGGCCAAACCGGCTCACTGGCGAATTAAGATCGAAGCGACGGCCTTTTGAATGACCTGGCGTAAACATACGATCAGACGAGCGCCAAGCGAGGGGCGAGTACCGTGTGAATTCTTCACGCGGTGTGCAACCCGCGGATCCAACTCATGGCTGACCGCAGGTTGTCGTAAACAGGGATTGTAAAGCCTCGTGTAGCTTTGAGTTGTGACGCTGCAGTCAGTTGGTAGTGGTAAGTGATTATTTTCGTTAATTCAAACACGGGTGCGTAAATGATGGCTGTTTAAATTAGCTGCTATTTTTGTTCTCAAAATCGACATGAATCTCATTCGGGCTGACAAAGAAACAAGATTAAGAGTGTAAAATATTGGACAATATAGACCCCACAAATATCCTACTCAGCAAGATGGGAATCACAAATTCTCACAAATGCAGTGCATGCCATTCAGGTAGCAAAAACTAGCCTACTTAGAGGACGTTTTCTTCGTTCGTGCGCCAATGTCAGTAAAACCAACTATTGATATGGAAACTTGTGGAAAGAGAGATTAGAATGAGAACTGAAGAAAAGAAAAGAAAAAGTGAACATTACTGAAAACATAGCATTAATGGGATTACACCAAACAATTTACTTGCATCAAAACGTAACATTGTTAACCACTTGATTGTGATAGCAAAGATGTGTCTCAGGAAATTCAGGTATGGCGAGGCATGCCAGCTTGACCTCATCTTTGAAAAAGAGCTGCTTCTCAGGAAACATCTGCTGTACCTTCGTCCCCCCCCCCCCCATCGCCTCACACACACACACACGCGCGCAAGACGCACACACACACGCACGCACGCACACACACACACACACACACACTTGTACGCATAGACAACGCTTTTTGTTTTTTGATATTAAATACGAGATAAATCATGCTCAAAATAACTAAATATGCACAAATTGTGTTCATTAATTGAATAGGAAGCACATCTTAGAAACTCTATGAATGTACGTGGACGCCCATCAATATTAAATCATAAAGTTATGCTACTTTCCAATGTACATAAAGCTACCCTAATTTTCAACGTACGCACAAGACCATGTTGAAATGCATGCATACAACTCTTGTGGAATACGCAGTGCTTGTCGATTCACAAAGACACACGTGCACACCCTCAAGCACGTTTACACAGACAGTGACACACGAATGCACGCAGGTAAACATTACAGTTAATGCAATCTTTATATTTCCGACAGATGTGTAGATTACACCTATATACATAATAATTAAGACAGGCCAGTAATGTCGAGAATATAGCCCACGAGAGGGGTAATAGGGATATATGAAACAACCACATTTAAATGTAACTATTATGTAAAGAAGTCTGAGCAAGTGAATGAAAAGTATATTGTAATGGACGCATGCTCTTCTGAATAAAAGCCTCACAATGATGTGATTGGCAAAATCAACAACAACAACAAAAACTATCCCTGAAACCATCACTAACGCAAGAAGGATTATTATAGGTTAACTGAAAATAAAATCAACAAAGCACTTAAAAAGAAAAATCTCATTCGGGTTGAAAGCTCCAAAGCTAAGATCGTGCCGGCTGTATTAACCTACAGACAGGGTATACGAAACTATTTACATGATTGTTGTAAGAGAACACTTAGTTCCGCATAAACGGTAAAATGGATAACGTGCTGCACAGAAAAATACAGACCTGACAGAAAGTGAAACATTTTAAAGCATATTTCAGTAAAGATGGTGGGAAATCCCCACAATCCATTCCATGAAACAAAGAAAGGTGTAAAAAGCAGCAGACCGGATCTTGGACGGGTCAAAGGAGTCAGTCCTTCAAGTGACAGTCCCTGTCAAACCAAGGAATGGGTAAAGTACCCAAACAGATTTCGAAATCTGTACAAGACACTCCCGTAAAACAAAGACGGGCAGACCGGGTGGGGCAATGTACTCAGCATGAATCAATTAGCACAGACCAGGCATACGCGAGTTTACTGTAAAGCACGGTAAAACAACAGTCCGTAAAACAGTGCTGATTTAAAACATACAAAATTGATAAAATACTCCACCCCAAGACCATCCAGTCTTGTATATTGTGACTTTAAACAGAATCAATGAGTTGAGTATTTTTTACAATCAACAGATAGTTCAAACTGTGTAAATGTTAGCATGGTTAACAAGCTACAAACGAACAATTTTTTTCCTTTCAGGTCACTCTCTTGTTCATTCAAATGAAGATGACGCTCAGAATCACTAACCATTACGCTGACTATGGACGGCCGCTGACTCGAGGTAGAAAATTGTGTCATGGCTATGTACAATCCAGACCCTGCACAAAAGATAGAACACACACACACACACACACACACACACACACACACACACACCACACACACACACACACACACACATTCGGAAAACATCAGGGGTACATTAAAGGACAAGTCCAAGGTTGGGGGTGATTTTTGACACGATTTCCGTTAAAATTCGCTGAGAACAATGATGTAGGTGAAATTGTAATCTGAGGGTTATAAATGCATGAAAACAGACATTTTCTGTCGTACCGAAAGCGTCGCCATGACGTTGAAAATCATGTGACATATGCGCTCTACGTCATTCTGGGGGATCGCTGCAAAATGGCTAGTAGCCACAGGTAACCGACTTGGAAAATTCCAGTTCGAATCTCCAAGGATAAAGCCGACCCATTGTCAGTAGTTGGCCTTTTGTTTATTTCCTCCTTTTTTTCATCTTTCTCGAACTTTTTAGGTGCGTGGCGTTTCAGTCTTTTTCGTTCTGTTTACTCTAGCTTTCACAACAGGCTAGACCTCACCCTGCTTTTTATTGGGTGTTTTATTTTCCCAATTTATCCTTGTTTGTTTCATCATATGTAAAAATGAAAAAGTTTTGTTCGTTCTAGTTCTAGTTTCGATGTTTAACGAGACCTCTCATTCTTTATTTGTGTGGGGTAGTTCGTGAGCGTCTGTTGCCCTGCCGTGTTGTTGTCACTGCTAAGTGGGTTGTATCGTGTACACGGATTACGTGTATCCAGCCTTTGTCCCCGTTGCTCGCTGACTTTTACCTTGCCCCCTCTTTCTTTTCAGAAGTGTTTGTTGTTTTCTTTTCTTCACTTCTTTTTCACATCGTTCTTTCTTTTTTATCTTTGGTTATGGCCATTTCGTACCCGTTTGTTAGCTTCCCCTTATTTGGGCAGCCATTTTGTATTTCTCTTGTCGTCTGCATTTGTTACATCCCGATGTTTTGTCATCGGTAGTCCTGATTAGCGTTTTGCTTTATTAGTCTGCAGCCTTTTTTTTTTTTAGATGGAAGCCGGGTTGGTGAGGGGTTATTTTAGAGTTAGTTATGGAAAGTTTCGCTTTCCATCTGTTTGTCGTTGGCACAGTTATTGTTGCTCTGTGTTCTTATGACTGTAGTCGTCCACTCCTTTGTTGCAGACAGTAGTCTATTGGACTGTTGTGATTTGGTGTTGTTGTTGTTGTTGTTGTTTTTGTTTGTTTGTTTGTTTGTTTGTTTGTTTTTGTGGGGAGGGGGGGGGGGGGGGTTCCACCTTATGCTTGAAAGGGAGGCAACCGTTTTGGGGGTTTTTAGGTGGTTTCAGCTGTTTTGTTTCTTTCATTTGGTGTCATTTGGTGCTCGTGCGCTTGACTGATTAGGGAAGCCATTTTTCATTTGCCACCAGCATCTGTGGTTTAGTCTTTCTTTCTTTGCCACAGGCAATTTTTTGGGCTGTTTCTTTCTTTCTTTGCCACAGGATATTGTACGGTCTCTTTCTCTCATGGGCCCTTTTCTGCCGTAGGCATTCGTGTTAGACTTTTGTCTTTGCCTTAATTGTTAGCGCTTATTTCAGGTTCAGTGTATCTCTCAGTTTTTTCATGCTGTGCGCTTGCTGCTCGTCAGCTTCATCCTTGGAGATTCGAACTGATTTTTTTGCAAGTCGTTACCCTGTGGACACCCTACAAATTCGCTTTGAAGCAAACCCCATTTGGTATTCCGCCCTAAGTTACGAGTCGCACTCAGCGAAATGCTCGCACACAATTGGGGTGACTGAGGCAGCATAAAAGCAGCTGTTTGAAATTTTACAAATTTGACCCATTTTCGACTCCAGCGGGTCGATTCCGCGAGAACTCGTGCATAGTTATGCTTGGGTTGCTTGTGATGTAAGTTTGTTGCTAATACAGTAGGCCGGCATGGTAGAGCTTTTTGTCAACTACACGCATCACATTCAATGAACAATCTAAGAGGCAACCGCACTGACTCCCCAGACGACGTCACTTCCGAGAAAGTCACGTGACTGATGGAGAACCCGAGACAGCAGTCTCGGCCAGCCTACAGAAAATAAAATCGATTAAAAACACAAAAAAAAATTTTTTCTCTCCATTTTTTATTTCATTAAATCTCAGACTAGTGACTCATTTGTCAATCATTTCGATGGTCATTTTGCATACTTAAATACCTTGGACTTTTCCTTTAAATACACATATTCATTCTCTCACAAACGTTAACCATTTACTCCATTTCCATTTGGGACGATTACCTGAAGACTTTGTGCGTGGAAAGAAAGGGGCTTGAGGAAGCCAGAGAGAGAGAGACAGAGAGAATTTGTTAACGGTTTCAGGTCATCTTCCCAAGGAGAGAACAATTTTAATATGCATACACTTTCACATTTGTATTACAATGTTGTTGTACACACACACACACACACACACACACACACACACACACACACACACACACACACAATATATATATATATATATATATATATATATATATATATATCAGCATCGATCAGAGACTTGTTATCCTCGCAACATTGCCATATTTGTGTTGGATCTGTTCCGCCCCCCCCCCCCCCCCCCCCCTCACCCCCCCCCCCCACCCCCCCAACACACACACATATCAGCATCGATAAGAGACTTGTGATCCTCGCAACATACAGGTGTTTGAGTCTGTTGAGAAGTATAGAGTAGTCAGTTGTGTTAAGGGTGGCCGAGAGATCCAAGAGTGTTAGTAGAGAAACACTGCCAGAGTCGAGTACAAGGAGGATGTCATATGTTATTTCAGTGAAGTTTCAGAAGGGCTGTTTCAGTGCCAAGGTGAGAGTGGCAAGCGGACAGAGAAAGAGACATATAGATCCAGCAAGATATGCGAGAAGCTGCCGGAGAACAAATTTCTCTGCGAGTTGTTACAAGAAAGCGACGTTGGAAACAGGGCGGATTTATTTTCTTTCTCAAATTATATGGGCAAAGTTCACCCACCAATCACCACAACCAGCCAACCAGTCAATACAGCAGGTATTCACCCAACACGGATCAACAGTTTGAAAACGACCGAATCTTCCCCGTGCTTGATTGAAGATAAAGGCGATTTTTTTTGTTACCTGAACTTGATATCATTGTAGTTTTGTGTTGGTCCTGTCCAGCGCAAGGTCACAGAAGTCCTGTTGTGCTGAGCGTGCGTGTGGAAGGCTGTGGTTCCCTCCACATCTGTGCCCGCATTGCAAACCGCCACCGTCACGTTGTCCATTTCTTCGAAGAAACCCACCACAGAACCTTCGGAATTGACGGCGCTGACAGCAAAGCCGGTCAACCTGTATTGACTCCCGGGTAGACTGCTGATAGTCACTGCACCCACAAAACAAAAAGCCCGTCAAAGAAGTGCTTCCGTGGTATATTTTGCTTTTCAAGTATAGCACCATTTTCACAGAGCATTCAATATCAAGAACTTATCAATTCTGAGAACATTTGCATTAGTACCTATGTGCTAACCAGCAGTGGGTTGCTGCGCACGCACAAATCAAGGTCTCTTCTGTTGAGAACCCAATTCGCAAATGTTCTCCCTTTAAAGGGACTGGCCCACTCAGATTTGGCTAAAAAAACAATTTTGTGCATGATTTAAAAAAAAGAGAAGTTTTATGTACGATTTTTCTGTAGCATTAATTTCTGCTTTGGCCCTTTTGAAATACGGCAATTTAGCAATAACTGTAATTGTCTAAAAATTGATTGGGGATCTCCCCACGGGTGCAGCTATTTACGGAATGCGTATTACGTCATTAAATTCTGTTGTTTTACACACGTTTTTGCTGACTCGGCCTACAAACAATTGACAATGGCGTTGTCTCAGGCACGTAATCTGCTCAGGCCTAATAATTTGTCTGGCGACTTAACTGATGATTTTGTGAATAATTTTATATTTCTTTGAATAAATCTCCTAATCGTGCAATGTATACTTCACTATAGTGGATGAGACCAGTAGCTGCCGTTTACTAATAATGCTCAGCGATGGACCGAGCAGCAAAAGAGTTGGATGACAAAAAAATTCTCAGCGTATGCTACTACAGGAAATATTTCAGACACCATTTTCTAATAATAATAATGAAAAGAAAAGAAAAACATACCGGCCGGTGGCACACCAGAAACAAACACGTCACGCAAACAGGTAGTACTTAGTAGAATATTTAAACGTATGGTTCCGGCATAGTTCAGGAGCTGTGTGAGAGTCGAGGTGGCCGTCCTGGGCTGTCCGTCCTAACGAGCCTTCTGGCTTCCGTGGACGTAAAGATTTATTGAACCATGCTTCGGCATTGGTCACAGCTTGTCCCTAATATGTCAGTCGACATCTGAGGACATTAAGCATCACTTCATCATCATGTATGGTTCCGGTAGACTACTCCTATCAATCAAAAAAGAAGTATCGGGAACCTTTCACTTGTCCAGTTTTGCAGTTACCTATCGCCGACGTCTAACCTTGTGCACAGCTCTCTCCACCCCTCCAACTGGTCACCCAGGTTTACCAGCCGCGACCTGTATCTACGTTGTAGGTCTCTTGCCAGTCGAGGTAAACGTTCTTTTTATTTTGGTCCTCCGAAGATAAATGGTAGTAACTCCAAATTATATCTACTTTCATTGCATAATCTTGAAAAAACCGGAAAAGAACTATGAAGATATAAACACCACTGTTTCATTCTCAGTTCTTCGTTGCTTTCGTTGTTTTGCTCCATATAATAGCACATCAAAGAATGTATTTATTATCTATTAACACAAAAGAAGGCGGCACAAAACAAAACGCACGTCCCGTCCCATGTTCTCTTGTTGTGTACATATTCTTTCTTCTTCGTTGTCTTCTTTTTTCAATAATATCCAGGATCAATGTCTGATCATTACTGATATTTATGGTATGCGAGAAAAATTCCTAGCCATTCTTTTCAGTTTTGTTATTCTTACCATCAGTAACTACTTCTAGAGCCATTGTTTCCTCCACCCCCCACCCCACCCCCTTTTTCAGTCGATATTTATGCCAGGACATCGCCCAAGTCGACGTAACTATCAAGATCAAGATCAAATTACTTATATCGTAATGACGTCAAACTGATTTTGCCATCATCAAACACATAGGCTGGCATGGGGGAATTTCGTCCACTCGCTCGATTAGGGAAACTTCTGCCACACAAACACTTTGTGAACTACACTCAATACTATGCATCAGCCCCTACAAATGAACTTTTCCAAACTGTAACACCAGTTTCATAATGGATCAATCTACAAACAAAACAACAAACGAGTGTGATTGTTACAAGTAGCGTATGGGAAAACCTGTTCTACTTTGGGAGCCTTGCTATTCGCTTGGCAACAAAACCATAGTGTGGGTTGTACGAAAAAGTAAGGACCGACATACTGTTGGCAGACCTTGTTTGTTTTGAAGTTCAGTGTTTGCCATGATCTACCCACTTAAAAATCCTCCTAATTTTCGTCATTTTGATGACGTTTTTTTAAATCTACGTATACATTCTTAACATTAATTTTTTTAATTTTTACATCAGCTTCTTCTTGTCTGTTCTTCTTGATGATGAAGTGATGCTTAATGTCCTCAGATGTCAGTTGACATATTAGGGACAAGTTGTGACCAATGCCGAAGCACGTTTCAATAATTCTTTACGTCCACGGAAACCAGAAGGCTCGTTAGGACGGACAGCTCAGGACGGCCACCTCGACTCTCACACAGCTCCTGAACTATGTCTTCTTCTTAGATTCCTTCTTCTTTATGTACTTATCGTCTTGCACCTGACGAAGACAATTTTCTGTCGAAAGCGCTTGTTTCCTTGTTTCCTTGTATTTCGTGATGTGAGTACATTTCCCTAAATCTGTTCTATCAGTTTTGCCAACCTCACCAGCAGTTGTTCACTCATTCTTCGGGAGGAGAAGAAGAAAAAAATGTTTTCTTTCATATTCATGAGATTACACGGGTAGTTAATAGTCGATTTCCGGAAATAACAGGGGAGATAATCCGGAAGAGTGAAGCCCCTGCGGTAGGACATCATTCCAGACACGGACTTGATCTATATACTGGCATAATTATATATATTGGTCCATGATTTCAGAATGGAGGCGGCAGTCGAAAAGCGCTGGTCTGTGACAGTATCAGACCTTCAGGCATGGACTTACAGTTTACTCTATACTGGACTGCCAGCTGCGCGCTATGCGCGAGAAACATTTTTTTTCTTTTTTCTTTTTTCTTTTCTTTTTTTCGCGTACTACGGTCTTTTTGATGGAGCCACATGCGGTGTGTCCGTTTGGAATGGAGGACCGACTAAATCGACTGCGAGGGTTCATTATTTACACCGTGTTCTAGATTAAGAAGAAATGCAGAAACACAGCGTGTGTGTACTGTTAATAAATACAATATTCACTGAATTTGTTCAGATTTAGAGGTGGTAAACTGTTAGAGAATAATAATGACTTGAAATTCAGAAATCATCCAGAAATAGATCTAAGGATAGATCGAAGTGTGCAACTAACTCGTAACTCATGTAAGTAAGCAGAATAATCTGCGAGAGAAATCTGCATAAGCAGACCAAAACAAACATAATAACAAAATATAATGCAGAATTTGGTATATCCAAGGAGGCGGTCGGAAATTCCTGGGACATTTTAAATGCCATTTTGGGTCACAATTATCATTCAAATCAATCAAACAGCTTCATATCTAATGAATGAAGCCACAATTTGCTAAAAAGTGAGTTTTATTACAGTCTGTAAAACAATTGTTTTGCCAATATCAGCACTGAGAAGCCTGCACGGTGTTACTCCGAAACCAGATCTAGATCAAACGTCAATGGCGAATAAACACACTGAACGACACAAAATGTAATAAAACTCACTTTTCAGTTAGGCCCCATGACCTTTTACACCCATTTCCAGTAAATTATGCATTATATGTTGTTATTATGTTTGTTTGGGTCTGCTTATGTAGACTTCTCTGGCAGATTATTTTGCTTACTTACATGAGTTACAAGTTAGTTGGGCACTTTAAATTATACTTAGATCTATTTCAGGGTGATTTCTCAATTTCAGGTCATTATTCTCTAACAGTTTACCACTTCTAAATATGCATAAATTCAGTGAATATTATATTAATTAACTGTACACACTGGCTGCTGAAGTGCATGTAAACAGGGTGTAGTGTTTTTGTTTTTTGTTTCCTGGTGTCAAATGTCTTGATGGACATACCACTTCACGCTGACACACACAGAGCTGTATTAATTATGAGTTTATACAAAAAATTACCATCACCTCAAAATTTACTATATTCGAAGCAATCTTTTGGTGAAATGTCTGGAAAATATTGTCGACTGCTATCCCCAATCCAATGCGAGTGATGGAATAGCGCAACCGGCTTCGCCATTTCTGGTTCTGTATTCGATCCTCTGTCCGTAGTGATCTTGTAGCGCTACCGACGATGCAGCATGATGATTTTTTACATTTTTTCGTCTTAATCAAGAACACGGTGTAAATAATGAACGCTCTCAGTCGATTCAGTCAGTCCACCATTCCAAACTGACACACCGAAAAGACCGTAGCGTGCGGAAAAAGAAAGAAAAAACAGTGTTTCTCATGCAATCATTTTTAATACTATCTGACTCTTTATCAGCTTTAACAGCTACATTTAACTCAAAGTTTGACCACCCTATCAGATTCTACAATTATATATGAATTTGTCCAAGGATGGGAAAGATATTGTCTTTATGCCATGTGGGCATTAGAGTACAATTCGGCTGCAGATTGGGCAGCTAAGGATGCCCTTGATGGCGACGTCTTGGTTGTATTTACAAAAAGAAGATCCACAGGACCGAGATGCTGAGGTAATCCAACAGTTTCCTCTACCTCTGTGTGTGTGTGTGTGTGTGTATGTGTGTGTGTGTGTGTGTGTGTGTGTGTGTCTGTGCGTGTGTGAAAATATATTTTTATTTTGTACATTGTATGTGTTTATACATTTTTTCTGCATCTTTTTGTGCGGCGCATTGTGCCTCAGATTTGGCTAAGGATCATGCGCCATAGAAATGTCCATTATTATTATGAAACATTGGCATAGAGGATTCAATGACTTGATTTAATACTTACAAAATGTGCAAATTATAGTTTTAGTCAGTCATTTTCATAAAAGAATTTTGTTTTAACGAAAACCACACACGAGGGAGAAAAACTGCAGTCAAATCTATCCAAACAACATAACATAAAGCAGATAAGTATCCTACATCTCATACACATCTCTACATAACACCGTTTAACTGTTGTTTAAAGTCTTTGTTGTTGTTGTTGTTTTAGCTTGAAAAAGGGGCTTACCCTAAAAATTTGCATGCTGCGGTTTGTTGTAACTGCGTGTGTGTGTTTTGTTGTTGTTGTTTTTTACCCTTTTATGTGTTTGGATCTATATTCAGAGCTAAAACAGTATTGTATGTGGTTGGGTGATATTCACACAAACCTGGCTACTGAAGGATAGAAGAAATATATGTGTGTCTTGTTGCTGTTGTTGTTGTTGTGGCTGCTGCTGGTGCTGTTGTTGATCGATTTTATATAGCGCATGTGATTCTCAGTGAGTGACTGTAGCCTTTTACTGCGTGTTTTGAATATCCACCGAAGTGGTGTACTTACAGCGCTGTTTGGTTGTTACATACATAGACTGGATGTCTAGCACATTTCATCGCTTGAACATCAGTCTGTGATACTGGATATCTGGCACATTTCATCGCTGGGTCAGTCAAGCTGTGCTGACTCGATTCCCTGTGCTCAGCACGCGTCTAGCGGAAGTAATCCCATGACCATCTTTCGACAAGAGGTCTCATGTGACGGCCAATCCAAATGATTGCGGAACTAGCCTTTAGAGGTTCAGCGGAAAAAAAGATTAATTTTTATATATAGTTATTTTAGTCATGATTCGTCTGTTGCACTTTTTTTTTTTTAAACTGCCGGCTAATATCAGCAAAAAAACAAACAAAAAACAATCATTATGAGTTAGAAATAGACACCTTTTCTCACGGACTTTTTCTCTCTCTTTTTGTAGAACGCTGCACAACGTCATCAAAAGTTCACTCCACAGAAACAAAAACAATCCGTGACAAAAATGATTGCAATCCTCTGTGATCTGTGCGCAAAACAGAACTTCTGTTAGAATAGAATATCCGTGACGCCAAAGACACTTTCAAAATGAAGCACGGGCAAAAGAGCGCACAACGCGGTCATCAGCTTGTGAAGCAATAGTTATGGTGTCCAAAAAGGTCAAATTATAAAATCGATTTAAAATCAACAGCATTCTCAATCAAAAAACCTTTACTGCAGATCATGTTCGTTTAACTTGCACACAAGAAGTTTAGCCTGCGAAGGAGAGTTTCTTTAATAAAAGAATTAAGAACATGCTGGCCTTCGTACAAAAGTAAAATGACTGTTGCTTCTATTTGTAGACGATCCTGTCGAACTCCTACGACCACCACTAGAAATTGTAAGATTTGTTTTCAAATTGCTGCAGAGCATTTAGTACACATCTATAGGTCAACACGCACGCGCGCGCGCGCGTGTGTATGTTTGTATGTGTGCGTGGGCTTACCGTTGATAACAGAGTCCCAGTAAACGTTGTCAGAAAGGTCGATACGAAACTTGTCATCGGTTGCGAGGCTGGCATGGCAGTATCCACCACATCGCGTCATGTTCAGGTGAAACGGGGCCCGATGCAATGGCTGGCGACCACAGTACAAACGGCTCATGAGGACCTGTCCATTGACGATGGCTGCACCCGAACTGAAGGCACTAACGGAACAAACAGTTAGGAGAAGTAAGAACAGCCTCAGCTGCAGTTCGAACTGATTCATACTGATTCCAGTAGACTGGTGTATGACCCGATGGATACACCGTGCTGAAGTAACACTTTTGATCAGAGAAATGCGCGTCTCCAGTGAAGAACCATAAATGTATGAAAGAAACTGTGTCGATTCCTGAAGCGTTATCGTCACCAAGCTGAAGAAGAAGAAGAAAGAAAAAAGGATCGCTTAATGTGTTCACATACCACAGCAAAGGTGGCAAAAAGCCGTGGTTACTGATGGCAGAAGCATTAGCGTCAGGTGTGTTGTTAGCGGACAGTTTACTCCTGTCATTCGCGTCACTTCCTGGACTAGCGGTGGGGACGTGCCGCGGGCAGTCACGGTCTGCACGTGAGCGCGTTCACGTCCCCCATCCTGCAGGCGGTACAGTCACGTCTCACCAAACCCCTCACACAGCACCTTTCCAAATATTTATGACGGTTCTTGCCTTAAATGTCACCCAGACGGGTCTTGCATTAAATGTCAAACCTCACGTTAAATTTTACCCAGAACCGACAGCCAAAGAAGGTTCCAGGCTGACCCGCCCTGTTTGTTTTTTGGTTGTTTTTGTTGTTGTTGTTTTTACTGCCGCTGTTGCTAAGTCCTACAAGCTTTCCGCCTGACCGCCATGTTGCACTGTGTTGACTGGTGGGATGCACGACGCATGGAATGTGACTCCACACACGAATAACATGTTTGTGTGTGTGTGTGGGGGGGGGGGGGGGGGGGGGGGAGGGTATCAAGCATAGGTGTAGAAGGACGATTTGTCGAGTTTTCTATGGACGTTGTATGAAGCCGGAAGAAAGGAAGAGAAATGAAATTGGGTTTTACGCCCAGTCAACCATGACGGTTATATCAGGGCGATGTGAAGCCAGAGACTCGTGACATTGATGACAGTGTGCAACCTAACCCCCCCCCCCCCCTCCCCGCCCCACCACTTCCCCCCACCAAATTTGATGTCTTTAACTTTCCTTATGTTCTGAATTCTACACTCGGGCTGAAATGTTAGGCTGTTTCAGCTGAATAGATATGCTCTGAATCCATTTAGTGACTGACGACCATAGCTATCGATGTTATATATATATATATATATATATATATATATATATATATATATATATATATATATATATATATATCTGAGTCAAAAGTAAACCTGAAAGAAAATAAACTGCGTTTCACATTTAGCTGCAGGGTTTCACATTTAGAAAATCATTTCTTTGTAAGGAGGCTGGTTTGGGGTAAAGCGCCGAGAATGGTGTGGGGCGCTTTACCCCAAAGTCAAAGAGCCTAATTTTTATTCTTAAGTCTGTTCTTAATTCGGCGAACATTTGCTTCTGTATTCGGGGTCCAAAAAACTTCGCTCAACACGTTCCGGGAATATTCGCCCAGTTCGACGAACCTTGTCTCTGTTTGGCTGAGAGCAGAGAACTCTCCTGTGGATGAGGAAGAAATAAAAATAAAAATGGATGACGTTGTCGCTAGGTACTTCACTTGCTTCGTACGGAATTGTTTTATTTGTTGGGAGGGCGGGGGGGGGAGGGGGGGACTTCTTGTTGTTGACTTGTGGGAGGCACAGCCTTGTTTCTGGGACACAGAATGATATAGTAGTTAGTTGAATTACACTGTGAGGGATGATTAAAGTATATAGACTTGACATTTTGGACATTTTGGATCATGCTGTCTGCTGCCGGCTTCTGCTGCAAGTTCGGGCGGCCGAAGCTTGCATCTCGTTACAAGCCCAGTTAAGGGCGAAGTATAGTTCGTCGAACTGTCCGAACCATGTTCGGCGAACTAAAAGTTCAATTAAAAAACGAATCATAGTTAGTCGAATTGTCCGAAGTATGTTCAGCGAACAAACACTTCGACCAATTAAGATGGGTAGATGTGGTAACAACAAACCAATGTTTCATGCATAATTATATCTGAAATTTGCAAAGTCAAACAGGTGTTAACAAACCTGCCTCTAACTGTCAAATAATTGTAAAGGATAAAGCAACATTTCTTGTTCATCATGATTGTACTAAATACGTGCGCCTAGTTTTTTTAGTTGTGTTCTGGAACAGCCGGGACAATTCCTCTTCAGTTCCATTACTTTACAGCTAACCTGTGTTTAATTTAATTGGTAGTTTTCAATTAAGGTGGTGGGGAACTCGCCGGTACAAAACAGCTTAGATACTTCCAACTTGCTCTTTCAACAGACTCTGTAGATAGTTTTCAACCATATTAAACGGCATTTCAGTTATGGAAGGGACCAACATGTCATGCATGCGTGCATAAATTTCATTGGACCACTAACGCTTCACTGTTCATATTATGAGCCCGGCCCAGTGTGAATTGCTTGCCGCGTATCCAAATAACAGATCCCACTTAATAATTATTATTAAGTTGCAGAGGGTGGCTGCACAGTTTACAGGAACGTAGCTTGTACTGCTTGTCACTAACCAGAGAGTGACGAAATTCAGGGGGTTAGATCCGCGGGATGAGATTCCATGGAGCAAGATTCCGCGGACTGAGATTCCATGGAACGAAATTTCACGGGGCGAGATTCCACGGGGTGAGATTTTTTGGAGTGTAATTCCATGAAGCGAAATTTCACAGTACTGGCACAGTACTTCCTTTCACTGTTATTTCCTGTATGCACATTTTTCTTCGGTACTATTTGCACAGAAAATAACTTCTCTTAAAGCTTTCACAACATTTTCAGTAAGTGTAACACATATACACACTCTTGCTATATCTACCCCTTTTGATTTAAACAGGTTGAATTGTGGCACTTTGGAGAGTTTATCAACCATAGAGAAGGTGGGGGGGGGGGGGGGGGGGGGGGAGCTCAGTGGTTAGAACGCCTGACTAGTGATTGAAAGGTCGCCGGTTCGAATCCCTGCTGGAGCGGCGGGAGAAGTTTTCTTCTCCAGGGTTAACTTTCTGTGCTGACTCTTATTTCGGTATCTGTTCCACCCCCGTGTTACCGCAGTAGCACGTAACTTAAGGACCCCGGTCATTCTGCCAAAAGTGCAGGTGGCAGGTTACAGCTAAACACGCATACACCTTACGTATGTGGCTTTGCATGAAGTGACATCCTTGGTGCATGGTTGTATCGGTGTACACAGAACTTGCGCGGACTGACGGCAGCAGTTTCATGTCACGGCACTAGCCATGCAGGTGGCTGTATGGATATTTGATGGATATTCAAAAAAATGCGCTATGAAAAGCTAGTCACTCATGTAGAATCAGAGTACACCACTTCAGTGGGTGTTCAAAAACGCGCTATGATGAAACGCTAGTCACTCACTGTAGAATCACATGCGAGCGCATTGAGTCTGCTCAAGAGAGCGGAGAATAGCGTATAATAATAAGCAATCATCAATCAAAATAAATCGGTTTCAGATTATTGACTTCCTGGTCACTGAACTGAGATCCGCTGTTCTTATCGGCCATTTTTACCGAAACTGATTTTTTAAAAATCTGCACGAAGGGCCAAAGTTAGCTGCGCGGAAACCGGACCCCGCGCGCGAGACGAGCTGGCCAGCGGTGCAGGACGCTTCCGGATGGCCATCTGGTTTGTGTCGCCTGCAATGGAATCTACCCCGTTAAGGAGCGAGGCAGCATTGGAGTGATGTGGTGAGACCTGAAGTGTAGAAAGAGATGTTAAATTAAATAACTGTTACTTCGCGTAAAATGTCGTTGCTTGTTTGCTCATACAGGGCCGGACCTGTAGACGGGAAGGGGGGGGGGGGGGGGTGTCCTGAAGAGGCATGGGTAGAATTCTAGTTTTTGTGCGATACATTGGTGGCCTCTCCTGGCCTCTCCTGGCCTGTTATAAGTTTTGGTCTTGCGTTTTTGGTTTAAGTATAACATGCTGGATCAGCTGACTTGACTTTTTACATTTCTCGCCGCGTAGACATAGGTCTTAAGGCTCAATACGAAAAAGTAGAATCTCTTTGGCAGGAAAGTTAACGACAGGTGTTCTTCTTCATCGCTTTTATATGTGAGCAAGTGCTCTTTGTACACGTTTTTACGGCAATCCCGCCCCGGTTATCAGATCCATGCAATTTCATTACTGTAACCCGGGAACCGAAGCAGACGACGCTTTTGTTTTGAAGCACTGTGTGTAGCGTAACGCCACATGGCCTTCACACAGCCGACCGGCGATAGCCGCTGGTGCGCGCCATTTTCAAATCTGTTTTCTCCCTTAATATTTTGACCGCTTGTTTGTTTACCTACTCCTTTTTATGCACCAAGCCATGTGTAATATAATTTGGCATCTTAGAATGTGTACACGTTTAGACGCAGGATCGAACTTAATTAGCCGATGCCTCGCTAGATGATGATGAAGTGATGCTTTATGTCCTCAGATGTCAGTTGACATATTAGGGACAAGTTGTGACCAATGCCGAAGCACGGTGCAATAAATCTTTACGTCCACGGAAACCAGAAGGCTCGTTAGGACGGACAGTCCAGGACGTCCACCTCGACTCTCACACAGCTCCTGAACCATGTGCCTCGCTAGGTGGTGGTGGTGGTGAAGTGTTGCTTAATGTCCTCAGATGTCAGTTGACATATTAGGGACAAGTTGTGACCAATGCCGAAGCACGGTTCAATAATTCTTTACGTCCACGGAAACCAGAAGGCTCGTTAGGACGGACAGCCCAGGACGGCCACCTCGACTCTCACACAGCTCCTGAACTATGAGTGCCTCGCTAGATGATGATGATGAAGTGATGCTTAATGTCCTCAGATGTCAGTTGACATATTAGGGACAAGTTGTGACCAATGCCGAAGCACGGTGCAATAATTTTTTACGTCCACGGAAACCAGAAGGCTCGTTAGGACGGACAGCTCAGGACGGCCACCTCGACTCTCACACAGCTCCTGAACTATGTGCCTCGCTAGGTGATGAAGTGATGATTAATGTCCTCAGATGTCAGTTGACATATTAGGGACAAGTTGTGACCAATGCCGAAGCACGGTTCAATAATTCTTACGTCCACGGAAACCAGAAGGCTCGTTAGGACGGACAGCTCAGGACGGCCACCTCGACTCTCACACAGCTCCTGAACTAGGTGGTGGTGAGTGAAGTGTTGCTTAATGTCCTCGGATGTCAGTTGACATATTAGGGACAAGTTGTGACCAATGCCGAAGCACGGTTCAATAATTCTTTACGTCCACAGAAACCAGGAGGCTCGTTAGGACGGACAGCTCAGGACGGCCACCTCGACTCTCACACAGCTCCTGAACTATGACCCTGAACTAGGTCTATTCACGGCTTTTTATAGCCGTCGTCTGCACGGCGCGTTCCGCTCTGTTTAGTACTTAGTGAATAGTAGTAAATCGTTGTTTTGACTCGATTAAAGTAATTCTGTGTCGATCAATGCTCTGTCGTATAGTATTTTGCTTAGCTGACTTCATGTTTAGTTTTTATTTTGCAGTGTTGAAATTTACTTATTAAGTATTGTGTACTGTAGAAGCTAAGTTGTATTCATAGACTACTTGATATCACTTCATCAGCGATGTTGCGAATGCGATTAGATAACGCGCCCCAGGCGAAAGTTTACGCCGACTGTTTTATTGCTAGTCTTTGAGGGTGTCTTGCTTCTCATACAGAGCGTTGTATTATAATTGTTGATGTACCATTTTAACCGTGGGAGCGTGCTCTTTATTTTGATGTAAGTTTTATTGACAGTTATATTTTGTACATTGTGTTAGCTATGATTTAGTTGTACGAATCTGTTTATAGACAGGCTCAAGCCACGCTTCCAACGCTCGGTTTAAATTAAATAAGTCATGTCTGTACATTTTATTTGCATGGTTTAAAAGGTTTTAATTTTAGCTTTCATTTGATGTTTTTCATGATTTAATTAGTTTAGTTATTGTAGAGGAATTGTGTTTGTGCGGGCCAAGGAAACACAATTGTCAGCCATTTTGTGGTCCGGCCAGAGGGCTGATTTCAGTGATTGTAGTGATAGCGTGTTTTCCTTGCGGCCCGCGCCGCTCTCTTATCTATGCGTGCGAGTGAGGATTTTGGGTGTGCTGAAAATTGTCTGCTGCTGTGAGAATAAAACCTGATTGCCGCACGCCTGCTATGGTCTCAAATTTGACTGACTCCGCTGCTTGTATTCTACCACTCCACTCCATTACATATAATATATATAGCGCTATTCTCTGCTCTCGAGCAGACTCACTGCGCTCATGTCGCGTGTGATTCTGAATGAGTGGCTTTAACCTTTCATAACGCATCTTTTTAATATTCACCGACAGCGCTGTTTGGTTGTTGCAAGCCGGTGCCACGTGAAATTGCTGCCGTCTCGGCGCAAGTTCTGTGCGGGACACCAATTCGCCATGCACCAGTTTACAGTGTCATTTCATTCATAGCCGCATAGGTAGGGTGCATGCGTGTTTAACTGTAACCTGCCACCTGCACTTTGGGCAGAATGACCGGTATCTTTTACTTGCGGTAACACGCGGGTGGAAAGGGGTACCGAAATAAGAACCAGCACGGAAGAAGACCCTGGAGAAGAAAATTCTTTGGATCACGAGTCCGACGCTCGGCTAAGCAGTGAGCGATCCCCTCTCCCAAGGTACTATCCAACTCTTATCTGGCTTCGTTCGAATATAAACCCAGCAGTTAATACTGGAAGCGGGGAAAGCTCGGTGGTAGAGCGCCGGACTCGTGATCGAAAGGTCTCGGGTTCGAGCCCCGACAGGAGCGCGGGGAGAGAATTTTCTTCTCCAGGGTCTTCTTCTGTGCTGGATCTTAGTTCGGTATCCGTTTCACCCCCGTGTTACTGCAGTAACTGCTGTAATTCTCTTCCATCAGGTTCTCCAAAACATCTTCTTGACAAACTCCAAAAGGTCCAAATTTCTGCAGCCAGACTTGTCTTCAAAGCTCGCAAGTACGAATACATCAAACCCCTCCTTCAGAAACATCACTGGCTACCAGTAGTCTCAAGAATCCAGTATAAAGTTGCAACTCTGTGCTACAGTTCTTTCACTGAAAGTTACCCAGTCTATCTTTCTGAACTCCTGACTGTCTATCATCCATTCAAACAACTTCGCTCCAGTTCTGACACCAGAACCTTTCGCATATCTTTCACAAAAACAAAGACCTTTGGACAACGAACTTTTTCTTTCACGGGCCCGACACAGTGGAACTCGTTAGCGTATGATGTTTGTCACTCAGTATCAACATCTTCTTTCAAGCAAGCCTTAAAAACTCATCTCTTTAAATCTGCATGTAATTAATACCCCCCACCCCCACCCCACCTGTGTGTGTGTGTGTGTGTGTGTGTGTGTGTGTGTGTGTGTGTGTGTGTGTGTGTGTGTGTGTGTGTGTGTGTGTGTGTGTGTGTTGTGTGTGTGTGTGTGTGTGTGTGTGTGTGTGTGTGTTGTGTGTGTGTGTGTGTGTTTGTGTGTGTGTGTGTGTGTGTGTGTGTGTGTGTGTGTGTGTGTGTGTGTGTGTGTGTGTGTGTGTGTGTGTGTGTGTTGTGTGTGTGTGTGTGTGTGTGTGTGTGTGCAATATCCTGCTGTACATTTTTGTATTTGCAGTATATCTACTGTATCATACATGTGTGCTAAAATCAGAGTTTGGTCATGTTTGGTTACTGACAACTTTGGTTTATTTACTGAAATTGCTGTATGTAATTCTTGCGTGGTTGTCAGTCGTATTGCCCGAAACCTTTTTTATTTTGTCCATTGTATGTGTTTATAAATTTTTCTGCAGCTTTTTGTACGGCGCATTGTGCCCTAGATCTTGCTAGGGATCATGCGCCATAGAAATGTCCATTATTATTATTATTATTAACACGTGAGAGATCCCGGTCATTCTGCCAAAAGCGCAGGTGGCAGGCAACAGCTAAACACACATGCACCCAATATATGTGGCTTCGAAAGTGACAATGTAATTTGGTGCATGGTTGTATGGCGTACACAGAACGTGCGCCAAGATGGCAGCAGTTCCACGTGGCACCAGCCATGTAACAAATAAACAGTACTGTAACAACTTCGGTGGATACTCAAAAAGTCGCTGTGTAAAACTACAGTCATTCATTCAGAGTCACATACGACTAGAGCGAAGTGAATCTTCTCTGAAGCAGAGCAACGGCGCCATAGTAACGTTTGGGCTCATTTCGAGACGACTGTTTGGATGACTTGAACGACATGATGGATCTCATAAGGAGCAACTATTACGGCAAGGACTTCAATATAATAATAATAATAAGGGATACTTAGGGCGCCTAACCCGCACAGGCCCAAAGCGATAACTAAGCTGAAAAAAACACAACACACACACACACACACACCCACACAACACAACCAACACACACACACACACACACCCAACATACAACACAACACACACAACATTCACACACAAAACACACAACACACACACACACACACACACACACACACACACACACAACACACACACACACACATCACACACCACACACACACACACACACACACACACACACACACACACACACACACACACACACACACACACACACACCACACACACACACAACAACACACAAACAACCACACACACACACCACACACACACAACACACACACACACACACACACACACACAACACACACACACACACACACACACACACACACACACACACACACACACACACACACACACACACACACACACACACACACACACACACACACACACACACACACACACACACACACACACACACACACACATTCAGGGCAATGGGACTGAAGGAAAGGCCTTTAAGAAGAGAAAGGTTTTCAAGGAAGACTTAAAAGAATTGACAGAGGTAGAATGATGACAGATACAAGGAGTTGGTTCCAGATAACTGGAGTCTGGTAAGAGAAAGAGCGCTGACCACAGGACTTTTTTTCGGAAGGATGGTATTCTGAACACTCGGGTGTCTGCAGAAGAGCGGAGCTGCCGGGAAGGAGTGTAAAGGTGAAGAAGTTCTGAAAGGTAGATCGGAGCCTGATGAGAAATGAAATATAAACCTTATCCAGCTACAGCATTCCTGAGATTGCACCAGGACTCTCGTCGGGTGTCACGATATGGTCAAATAACATTCACGGTCAAATCAGCAACAGAAATTACCCCCAAAATCTAAAACTGCCATTGATCATACATACACAAACTAACGCCGGTCAAAATGTCCCAGTAAGTAGTATGAATGAACACATTTCAATTTGATGCACTTGGAAAACTAGCATACAAATGCAGAAAAAGAAACAAAAACAAACGAACAAACAAACAAAAACAAAAACAAAACCTAGGTGGGGCAGTTACAGAAAAGGTTAAGGAAACAACTTACTGGTCTACGAAAATCTTTGACAAAAAAGGTATCCTGTATTATCTTGGCATCGAACGTTTGTGACAATTCAGAGCTCATGACTATGCCCTTACAAAGTGATGATTTATTCCTAGGTGTACTGAACAGTTCGCAAAAGGGACCGACGTCTTCTACTATGACACACAAAAAGAAATAATGCATGCCATGCAGTGAGAAATAAACAAGAAGTCTGACGAAGAACAAAACAAAAACACAAAACAATTGTGTTAAGCGGCACACGTTTAGAGAGATACTCTTAACAAGCTTTTCAAGGAACACACACACACACACAACTCATTGTGACAACTGACGTGGTAGAAAAATGTGTACCTGGTATGAGGAGTGCCATTTCAGCAGGTCAAGATACAATTAGTGAGAACAGTTTGAAATCATCGCAACCATATACAATTTTCTCACTTTCCTACGCGTTAACCTTTGCTTTGAAAACACACACACTCTCTGTCTCTCTCTGTCTCTGTCTGTCTGTCTGTCTGTCTGTCTCTCTGCATTCAACGTACTAAACGTATACCAATAGCTAAGAGCAAGTAAGTGACCTGCTGTTATATCAGGAAAGCAAAGATCAAAACATTTTGAGTAACTTTAGATCGATCTCCTCGCTCTCATCAATTATATCAAAAGTACTTGAACATCATGTCCATAAACATTTCCTATGTTACCTTGAGCGAATAATTTATGATTTATTAATTAATAAAAGATTTCCGGAGATAAAGGAGAGGAAATTTAGGGGCATTTTCTCTACTGTGACAGTTGCTTCCTCTTATGGTGAGGACAAACTGACATGCCAATCTCTCCTGGGAATACGTTTACAAGAATAGAAGTGGTAGCGAAAACACAAAGATATTTTCACACTTACGCGTTTTACAGACGTGCGTGCGTGCGAGTGTGTGTGGTGTGTGTGTGTTGTGTGTGTGGTGTTAGTGTTAGTGTGTGTGTGTGGGGGGGGGGGGGGGAGGCCTTGTGTAAATTGTTTTGGTAGGACTGTAGTCTACGTGTGTATAGAATGTTGCATAAAAGGTTAATATGTATGATGTCAGCGATCAGGGCGTTGATGAGCGCATGATAAATGTACATTATTATTATTATTGTTGCTGTGGTTGTTGTTGTTATTATTATTATTATTATTCTTACATGCACGCGCCCACAAACACACACAGAGGCAGACACTGACCCGTACATACGCACATGTACACACATACACACCCGCACCCCCCCCCCCGCAACAACAAAAAACACACACACACACGCACGCACGCGCACGCACACACACACACACACATGTATACACACATTGGCATGCACACACACACACACACACACACACACACACACACACACACACACACACACACACACACACACACACACATTCACACACGATGAAAGAATGATTAGATATCACTGATCTGTTCTTTGTGCAGACCTGATGCATGTCAATGCACAGTGTTAGCATCCTTTCTGTTCTCGCTGACAGTAGAAGCACTGGGGAGTCATATCCTTTAGTGACTTTTGCAGATGATAAAGAACGGGTTGGAAAAGACAATAATGATGAGGACGCAATATACCGCAAGCAGATCGAAACAACAACACAATTAATATAACTACTTGGGTGCTTTGATAATAAACTAAACTGGAAAGAGAACATCAACGCTGTGCTGGAAAAAAAATGAACTCGAGAATGTATTTTGCCTGTGAAAGGTAAGAGCGTTTGGGGTTATTTTCACTGTTACAAACCTTTTATAATGCTGTAATATATAACGGCCTTGTGTTTCGTACAACGTCGCCTCCGCTGGCTAGGACACATCCGCACGATGCAGGACGGTAGGATCCCCAAGGACCTGCTGTACGGCAAGCTCGCAACAGGCAAGAGAACTCAGGACCGCCCCAACTCTGATTAAAAAATGTCCGTAAAAGAGACATAAAGGCGGCCCTTGACATGGATGCTGATGGATGGGAAGACCTTTCCCAGGATCGTTCCCGCTGAAAAGAGGAACTAAATTGCAACCTGCCCAGAGGGGAAGAAAAGCTACAGATGGCGTCAGATGAACTAAGAGAGAGACGCAAGAACAGCCAACAAGTTTCACCTGCAGACACAACTTTCAAATGCAGCCACTGCGGCAGGGACTGTCACTCCCGCATCGGCCTGCACAGCCACAACAGGCGCTGCTCCAGTGCCAGCTGATCGTGTCTTTTCAAGGAGCAGATCCATGGCCACTCGTGACCGACGGATGCCACAGATATGTTTAGTACTTTCTGTTGGGTTGGGAATATTTCCAAATTTGGCAGAGGAAGGTTGGAAAATATTGGGAGGGGGGGGGGGGGGGGGTGGGGGGGGAAGGGGGAGGGAGACAAAACCTTTGGACAGTATTAAGACTCACCATGAAAAAAGAGTGTACAAAAAACTAATGTAATATATTAAACGACTCTATACATCCAACGAGAAACTACATTGACAGCAGACGAAGCAACACGAGTGGTTGATTTCTGCTCTCAAAAACAAATACAAGCCTTGTTTCTACCCTCTGCTCTACTGGTTTTTAATGCAAATTATAATAGCCATTAACCGTGTACGCATGCGCATCAGGACATCTGTTGAGGATAACTTTCAAATTGTGTACCCAACAATTTTATTTAATTAGAGTTTTCTAATGCACTCATGCTTCACCACTCTTGACTAAGCTGCATTGGCTTCCAATAGCTCAAAGAATTGAATATAAAGTCTCTTCCATGTGCTATGATGTAATCTCAAAAACTGCCCTGCCATACTTGTCTGACCTGCTTCACCTGTACAATCCATCCAGTTCACAGCGTTCCTCTGTTGACACCTACACTTCCTGGATTCCAAAACGAAAGAAAAGGTTCCAAGGGCAGCAGCTGGCCCTGTCATTTGGAATAAACTCCCCTTCTCTGTATGCTAACTCAACTCAAAACCACACTATTCCTCTCAGCCCATGGACCAACTCCTAAATTTCTTTTGTTTCCGCTGCCAACCATGAAAACGTAGAAGTAAATGTAAATAAGAATACTGATGAAAATGAAATAAAACAATAAAAAATAAAGAAAAAGAAAAAAGAAAAAAAGAATAACCACAGACAAAAGGTCAAGGGGCATATTCACAGTAAACGCACAGGTAAACAGACGCAACTCATAATAGTTATAGCAGCAACCAAGTATTACAAATAAATGCAGCACTAAAGACCCTGCTGCCCCACTGTAACTAATGATACAATTTGATCAAATCAATTCACATCCCAAGTATAATTTAATAACTAAGAATACATATAAAGTCATATGTCTATTTGTAAAATTAGCTACACACACCCACACGCACGCATGCACGCACGCACGCACGCATGCACACACACACACACACAATTAAGTGATAAAGACAATGAAGAAATTGAGGCAGGATGTTTAAAAGTTATTTTTGAGCAGGTGTTTTATGAGGACAGTTTGAAAAGAGGAAGAAAGACCAGTTCAAATCCGTCTCTTTATATGCTTATTTAACAAAACTTCACAAATATTCTAATAAAAATCAAGGAGAAATGATTTATTCAAGGAGAAATGATTTATTCAGTTACTTGTCAGTTAGTGTTATTTTCCCCTGAGAATGCAGAAGCATACATATAACAGAAACTGAAAAGAAAATATGATCAACAAAATGTAAAACCACAAAACTACATCAATCACTGTATGAGGATTTCATTTTGTGAATTGCAGTAACCTTTTTTCTTTAAAGCACAATGCATACATGCAGCTTGTGTGTGGGTATGGGTAGGTGATTGTGTTGTTTTAATTGTTTTACATTGTTGTAGCTAATCTGTGGCTGTATTTATTGTACATTAATTTTTAAAATAAGCAGAATGCCAGTTGTGTGTGTGTGTGTGTGTGTGTGTGTGTGTGTGTGTGTGTGTGTGTGTTGGAGGGCGGGGCGGTGTTGTGGGTGGGACTGGGGAGGTGTTGTGGGCGTGTAAGTGAGAGAAAGATAGATGTATGGGTGTGAGTGTGTCTTAATAGCTGTATTTTTAATCTGTGCTTTAATTGACTTGCACATTTTAGGAGTGTGTATGTGATATATCTGTATAGTAATACTAATAGTGGTGTGTGTGTGTGTGTGTGTGTGTGTGTGTGTAGTGTGTGTGTGTGTGTGTGTGTGTGTGTAATCAATAGTTAATGCACTAGGCCTACACTATTTATTATTTATGTTTACTCTGCTTGTGGCCGTAAATCAAATTTCCTGTGTTTACAGAGGACAAATTCATATTCTTGATTCTTCTTGACTCTTAAAAAGTTACACACACACACACACACACACACACACACACCTCTCTCTCTCTCTCTCTATATATATATATATAGATATAATTTACACTGTTATTCATACCTCTTTAAGTTTGAAGAAATTTTGATAATTTGAATGAAAAAATGAAGTGAGAAGCCAAAAAGTAATATTCACATTTTGTACACTAAGTTAGTAAGTAGCAGTGGGTGTAATATGAAAAACTGTATTCTGAGCTACTCCAGGCTTTTTAAACAGAATAAATAAGTAAATGTGTGCTTGTCAGTGGAAACAAATGTCATCAACACTGCTGTCTCATTCCAACCTAATATTTACAATCTGCCATATAAACTAATAAAGGCACAAACACACTCAGACACAGTTGGGAGATTTTGGTCAGGATTTACAAAGTTGAGAAAATAAAGGCATACTGCTAATACGGTTTGGGCGCATGTCCGTAAAGAAACAGTAATGATAGCACATGGGCTGGGTGATTTTGTTGTGAATTCTTTTTAAATATACACCCCACTCCCACCCCAATTTCAGTAAAAGCATCGGAATACTGAAAGAATTCTGTCCGCAATAAAGTAAATAAAATAGTAAGAAACAAAGCTGTGCGGATTATAATGGCAAACATGTTGTCACTTTTTTGACCAGTTTCAGCGGCGACCACCTAACTTTCCGCAGTTTCTGGTCGGCAGTTAATGTGTGCAACTTGAAGTCCCGTCCCTCCCCATCCTTTCTTTTGTAGTTCAAATAGCACACACAGTATCCTTCCCCATGGTAGTAGTATTTTTTTAATACTGCGGTTGATCGAAACTATCTTCGCTCCGGCGACACCCAGCAGGCCTAACCAGAGATACTAAGCAAGTGTAGTGTAGTGTCTCTGGCTGCCGCTAACTGGGGCAGTCAACGAACTTCCGCCTTACGCAGGGGCAGAGCACTCTAAATTGTTCTCTCATGGGAATGGTCAGGCTATTGATGTCGGGGTGCGGCACACGTGCCTGTCAGTGTGTGTGTGTGTGTGTGTGTGTGTGTGTGTGTGTGTTGTGTGTGTGGTGTTGATGACCTTCAATTATGAAGGTACTATTTAAATAATTTGGTTGTGCCGGGCTTTAATTGATGAGGTCGAACGACTTTAATTTCCCGTTGGGATGAATATAGTAGTATTGCCTCTGCCTTGTGCATCATTAACCATACCAAATGGACCTGGTGTGCTTGATTTGCTGAGCGAGAATTGCCAGTGGAATGCAGTCGGCAACTGACTGAAACCGAGTAAGGTGACTAATCGTTCCGCTAAACTGGCTGACCCAGCTGCTAAACAAGTGTAGCAGACGTATTTGTTAAACTGGTAGACTTCCTCCTCTGTAAGTACTGCCATGGGTCAGTAACTTCACTTTCCGACACGGGATTGCTCCAGGGACAACTGAATTGACGCTTCGAAAGCTGATAGCCTATCTGTCAGATTGATGGACAGAATAAGTTCATATCATATGTAGGTCTCTCTCTCTCTCTCTCTCTCTCTCTCTCCTCTCTCTCTCTCTCTCTCTCTCTCTCTCTCTCTCTCTCTCTCTCTCTCTCTCCCTCCATCGCTCTCTCTCTCCCTCTCTCTCTCTCTAGTGACACACTACACACCACACACACCACACCACACACACACCACACACACACACACACACGCTACGCACACACACACACACACACACACACACACACACACACACACCACACACCCGCACACACACACACACACACACACACACACACACACACACACACACACACACACACACACACACACACACACACACACACACACACACACACACACACACACGTCCGCGCGCGCTTGTACAGAGGGAAGGTATGTTCAAGTTGTACAATATATATTGTAAGTAGTAAGTTGGTGTTTTACGCCAGTCAACCAGTACGGTTATATATATATATATATATATATATATATATATATATATATATATATATATATATATATATATATATATATATCGGTCAGCAGTTACTCACTGTCTGTCTTTCTGTCTGTCTGCCTTGGAAGTAGCATTAAAAGGTCATAAATATAACGATTATTGAGTATTAATAATGACATTATAATGCTGTGCATTAGACTTTTGTACGCCTAATTAGCAATGTGACTCAGAAGCTCTACACCACTGCGATGATTTAAATAGTGTTTCATTTAATCAGAAGTAGTAGTCATTATCAGTCGTGGCCATGGGGTCCTGCTGGAGCTGGTAAGCCACGCACTAATGAGGCATGGACGAAGACATGCTTACTGCATTGCGTGTCTTTATGAACCTTGCCTTGCCTCTGCCCGAAGGACGCTGCGCGCTACACCTCACTTACATGCGTTTGGCTGTCCGCTCTTCGTCCTGAGAGAGACCTACGTGCGTGGCTCATCTTAAATGAAATGCCTTCTGAAATCCACTATTGATGTCATCATAAATTTTCAAGTATTGGATTGAGGTATTACGAAATACAAAATGTGACAGTTTGATCTTATTGCGACTAAGGAAGTGTACTGAAAGAAACAGCTTTAAAAAATAGAGTCAGTTTGATTACATCGTCGTCAAAAATGTTAGGCTGCATGCCTACTGGTTTTCTCTATAAATCTTTGGCCAAGACTTCTTGAGGTTGTTTTTCACCACAAGTCCTGTCTTCCCTGTGGTCAAAGATGACAGATTTAGCCTACAGTCTTTGCTGTGATTGGAGTCTTTCCTATTCCCCTGGTAGTTTTATATCGTCCATGGGGAGTGCCCCCCCCCCCCCCCTTCCCCCACCAGTCACCCCTATGGAGCGGACAAATCACAGTCTGCAGTGAGAAAGGTCAGCCGTGCCCAACGGGCTGTGGGTGCGGCAAGGTTAGGAAGGAAATCAGCTCAGCTGTGTATGAAGCAGGTAGAGAGTCGTGGTCCCTTCATTCTTGGAGCTGTGTATGAAGCTGGTAGAGAGTTGTGGTCCCTTCATTCTTGCAGCTGTGTATGAAGCAGGTAGAGAGTCGTGGTCCCTTCATTCTTGGAGCTGTGTATGAAGCAGGTAGAGAGTCGTGGTCCCTTCATTCTTGGAGCTGTGTATGAAGCAGGTAGAGAGTCGTGGTCCCTTCATTCTTGGAGCTGTGTATGAAGCAGGTAGAGAGTCGTGGTCCCTTCATTCTTGGAGCTGTGTATGAAGCAGGTAGAGAGTCGTGGTCCCTTCATTCTTGGAGCTGTGTATGAAGCAGGTAGAGAGTCGTGGTCCCTTCATTCTTGCAGCTCGTAATGGTTGCGAAGTTGAGAACAAAATAAACTGTTGCACGTGGATCGAGATTGTAAATGGGTCCTTGCCTGATGCTGGTCACAGATAAGGGTCATCATGATCTAAACATAATTCATAGACAAAAATGAAAAACTGAGAAAGAAATACGCTCAAGAAATATAATTGCCTGGCATCAAAAGCACACAGTTATGTAAGGGTCAAAACCTTTCCGCCCTTCGCTCTTCTATTGACATTTAGGTAAATTCAATAAAGTATGGTCTGTCAGTAAACAAATAATGATAATGCCGGGGTACATAGAGCACAGACCTTATTGACATTTTAGGTCAATTCAATAAAGTATGGTATATCAGTAAACAAATAATAATATTGGGTACATAGAGCACAGATTTTATTGACATTTTAGGTCAATTCAATAAAGTATGGTCTGTCAGTAAACAAATAATGATAATGGGTACATAGAGCACAGACTTTATTGACATTTTAGGTCAATTCAATAAAGTATGGTCTTTCAGTAAACAAATAATGATAATGGGTACATAGAGCACAGACCTTATTGACATTTTAGGTCAATTTAATAAAGTATGGTATGTCAGTAAACAAATAATTATAATGAGTACATAGAGCGCCTAAACCGCACAGGCCTTAAGCGCTAACAAATTCTTTAAATCAACATATTTTGAAACAAAGATCCAAAGCACATTACACACACGCACGCACGCACGCACGCACGCACGCACGCACGCACGCACGCACACACGCACGCACGCACGCACGCACGCACGCACGCACGCACGCACGCACACACACACACACACACACACACACACACACACACACACATGTATCTCAGGGCCTTGGGACTGAACGGAAATGTTTTTTGAAAAGAGAAAGGTTTTCAAGGAAGATTTGAAAGAACTGAAAGAGGAAGTTGGCTCGAAGCGGTTGGAGCCTGGTAAGAGAAAGAGCGCTGACCACAGGACGTAGTGCGGAAGGATGATATTCTGAACACTCGGGTGTCTGCGGAAGAGCAGAGACGCCAAGAAGGAGAATAAAGGTTAAGAAGGTCTGAAAGGTAGACAGGGGCTTGATGAGAGATGATCTTAAAGCAAAGCAGACAATTTGTATTCAACCCTCTGCGCAACAGGTATCCAGTGAATAGAATAAAGCATAGAAGTGACGTGGGCGGATGTGGATGTTCTGAAAATGATTATGGTAGCATTGTTTTGTAACTTTTGGTTAGGACAGTCCTCCAAAAGCGGGTTGCAGTAATACAGTCTTGAAACAAACGCACACACCATTGGTGACATTTTCGGACAGATAGTGGCGTATTGCACTGATCCGACGAAGTTCAAGATAGTATATACGACCAACGGAGGAGAGTTGCTGCTGGAAAGAGATAGCAAGAGAGGCACCTAGGTTGCGAACTGTGTTGGTAAGTCTGGTGTCAGAGCCTTTCAGCTTTATGGACTGTGGAACAGTCAGAGCTAAGAAACGTCTTTGTGGCAATCTGAATCATGTCTGCTTTATCATTGTGTAGCTGCAGCTGATTTTTTTTTTTTTTAAACTGGGGGCGTTGGGGTGGGGGGGGGGGGGGGGGGGGGTTATCCATGCTTTCACGTTGGAAATACAAGAATGGTTTCAGGAAGCTGAGACTAATGTTTTCAGACTTGTACAATTGAAAACAAAGTCAAAAACTGAAACTGTATCAGAAACTAAACCGAATGCATTCTCGTGTTTCCAAAATAAGGGCATATCAGCATGGGATCCACAGCACCGACTATGTTATTCACTGTGTGGTCGTAAATATTGTTAACGTTTCTTAACTAGGTCTACTTTGGAGAAAATAAAATATGCACACTGTGTGGCCGAATGACAGTATCAGGCACTGACTTTGGTAAGGCCAAAACATTTATCTATAGCAAAGATCTGCACAGTTTGTACAAAGAAGGACCCAACCGATAAGTCATTGCGCATGGTTGCCGCATGGTCCAAGAAAGCTGACATCCCAGTATAACACACACACTTTCAACTTTTCGGCGCTGCTATATACTAACACTAGATTATTTATGGCGTTCCATCTCGTAAGAGCCCGAGACGCTTACAAAGGCATACAGATGCGCGCATTTCATCACAAAGGCATACAGATGCGCGCATTTCATCACACACACACACACACACACACACACACACACACACACACACACACACACACACACACACACACACACACACACACAGATGAGCGCACGCACGAGTGATGTGGGCAGATGAGACGATCTGAGCAGTTGTCATCTTTTTGAATTTTATCAAGGAGAACCCGAGGAGAGCCAACAAGGAGAGCATTATATAATCAAGCCTAGAGAGAACAAGAGAGGAAACGAGAGTTTTGATGGCTGGTCTCCAGAAAAGCCAGCTGACATAGTTTGCTCACTTATTCTTTCAGTGCAAGCTGGCTGTCAAACATGACACCAAGGATAAGCTGTACTTACCCACACGTAGAAGAAAGATTACTCCCAGGAGTAGAGCCTATCAGAAAAATATCTCGTGACTTCTACAATTGTGTGTATACAAGATGAACAACAACGGAGATGAACGTTGAGGTGAACCAGTAGATATGCAAACAGCATCAGACAGACAACCTGTCACACGCACTCTCTGGGCTCTCTCAAGTAAAGACACTATAATAATAATAATAATAAACGGTCATTTCTATAGCACCGTATCTCATCCACAAAGGAAAGCACACCGCGATTTACAATATCCACAGAAATGTACACACAGATGTATTCATTTTTATATGAACACTTGCTGGGCGCCTTCTCTCAAGATAATACTAATACTAATACTAATGACGATAATAATAATAATAAAGAGGATTTCTAGAGCGCCCATCTACCACACAAGGTGGGACCACAGGGCTCTTTACAATAACACTAACCACACACACACACACACACACACACACACACACACACACACACACACACACACACACACACACACACACACACACACACACACACACACACACACACACACACACACACACACACACACACACACACACACACACACACACACACACACACACGTAGAATGATGGGATAGGCAGGGCTGTGCAAAACAGTTTAGAAATAATTATTAAACAGATGCGTCTTTAGGGCGGCTTTAAAAGAGGAGGCAGAATCAAAGTGGTGGAGTGTTTGAGGCAAATTGTTCCAAACAGATGGGCCAGCATAAGAAAAAGATCTTTCACCAAATGTTTTTGTGTTTACACGAGGGGTGACAAAGGTTCGTGTGTCAGATGCAGATCGTAATTGTCTTGCTGGAGTATAAGGTTGAAGGAGATCGAACAGATACTGAGGGGCTGTTCCATGATTCACAATGGCTACTGTAACACTATTCTCTGCTTCCGAGCAGACCCACTGCGCTCTGGTCGTATGCGACTCTGAGTGAGTGACTGTAGCTTTACACAGCGCATTTTGAATATCTTCCAAAGTAGTTACAGCGCTGTTTAGTTTTAACATGGCTGGTGCTACGTGAAAAGACCACCGTCTCGGTGCAAGTTCTATGTACTCCATACAACCATGCGGTACCAGTTTACAGTGTTACTATTCAATACCACATCGTAGGATGCATGTACGTTTAGCTGGAACCTGCCACCTGCAGAATGACCGGGATCTTTTACGTGCTACAGCGATAACACAGGGGTGGAACGGATACCGAAATACGAGTCAGCACAGAAACTGAGTTGACCATGGAGAAGAAAATTCTCCAGCCGCTCCTGCCGGGACCCGAACCTGAGACCTTTCGACCACGAGTCCATCACTCTACCACTGAGCTATCCCCGCTCCCAACGTCAAAAATAACATATAATCATATTGTATTCCTCGGACACCAAACCGGCACGTACGCACGCACGCACGCACGCACGCACGCACGCACGCACGCACGCACGCGCGCGCGCGCGCACACACACACACACATACACACACACACACACACACACATGGGCACACAGAAGGAATGTAACGGGAAGTGTGTGTGTGTGCAAAAAAAGAAGAAGAAGAAGACGAAAACAGTCACTTGTGGTATGGTTTCTAGCGGTGAGTTTTTAACGCAGGTTTCAAGGAATGGGAGGAACACAGTAAGAGAAAGAGCGTTGGCCAAAGGTTTATGTTTTAACATAGGGAATACAAAGTATACGTATGTCTGCAGAAGAAACAGCGAGAAGGTGAGAAAGAGCCAAAGGATCCACAAAGCCAAGGAAGGCTTAACTGAAACTCAAATAAACCCTTTTTCAGTAACGGATTGGAGTGTTTAACTTTGATGAAAAGTCAGCAAATAGAATTCTTACATGGGTTCTCTCTCTCTCTTGTCTGTCTGTCTCTCTCTCTTTTTATTTTTGAAATAGGTGTGGATTAGAAAACAAATCTAAAACAAGAATGACTGCTAGCGTTCCAAAACAGAGCCAAACGCATAAATGGTTAATAAAAGAACGCTATTAAATACATTATGACAAAACACAACATGCGAATTTTCGGAGTAAGCCCCTTTTTCAAGCTATACATTTAAACAACAGCCTGTTAAACTGTGAAAAATGAGATCTAGGACATTTTATCTGCTTTTGGTTGGTTGTTTTGTTATGTTGTCTTGGGTTGGATTGTGTGTGGCTTATGTTTAGAACATTCTGTGTGGCATCCTCCACCCGATCGATTCCCATGCCACTAGGCAAACTGAAGGGGGTCCAGAAGGTGTTCCGTCTGTTTCAAGACTTCGGGTTGACTTGGAACTGGCTTCGTCGATCAAAATCAAACTTTCGATGTCAACATCAGTGAGGTTTTCGGTTTCAGCCAATTTCCAGAATTTGTATGAAAGCATGCAGACATCGTCAAACCCCGGGCCCTTTGAAAAATACCTCTCTTGACCCAAATGTACAAAAACCTGTATGTCTGTTTAAAATCCGTTCCTTGTGTTTAACTCATTGAGAAAATTGTCCTTGACCAACTTTTCTGTCGTTTGGATCAAAACAATCGTTGGCCGTATACCTTCCAATCAGCTTATCGCCCCAAACAAAGTACTGACTCCTTCGTGTTCAATTAAATGACATCCTAACTGCTTTAGATTCTGGCTCTAACTCCATTCTGACTCTTGTGGATATATGCGCTGCCTTCGACACTGTCGTTCATAACATCCTTCTAATCGCCGAACACTTTCGAACAGATTTTTACTGCAATAATCTTTGAATCTGGCAATCCATGGACCTGTTGTGTCTGATTCTATAAACTTGTGTGATGAGTCCTGTCTCTGTCTGAACGTGTCAAAAACGAAAGATCTCTTGGTCGATTTCGCAGGCGCGCGCGCGCGCGCGCGTGCGTGCGTGCGTGCGTGCGTGCATTCCGAGTTATAGCTCAGGAGCAAACGAAGTAACTGCTGTGTTACATCTTTTGCCCACTCTGGCATAGGTTACCTCCCTTGCATCGCCCTTGTTACCGGCCGATAGTCAGCACGCACAGGCAGCTGGGACTAGAGCTGATGTAAGAAGGTGGCTGTTTGGAAACCTGCGGCAGGTGCGCCGCGCTGCTTGACGTGCACATTTCCCTCCTGCCATTCTCAGTTACTGGTCAGGGCTCCTTTCACCTTCCTCTAATTGTCAGTATTGTACAAAGAAAACTTTGAAAGTACAAGTAAATGGACCCTTCCCTCAGAGATTGGGTAGAGGGGGTGGGGCGAAGTGGCGCCGAGCACCAGCCCCCCAGTCGGTTTTATGTCTTGGGGATAAAAATCATTCCATGCACATACTGAACTGTCACAACATTTAACACTTATGGTAAGTTCGCTAGGTCAATATAGATCTCTAACCGACTGGTCGCTTGGTCCAAGGATGCTCTAACTGACTCGTGAGAAGTTCGCTTTGTCAGATCATTCCCTGATTGACCAGCCGCAGTAGTTGTCAGTTACTAACAATAGACGACACATAAATAACTTTGTTGAAAAAAAGATTTTAACTTGTTTGGAGATTTACTGTATGACATGCAAGCTTGCCACCACAGTTAATGAAATAGTCAGCAACAAGGGATGAATAATGTCTATATAATACATACAATTTTATCGTTCCCCTGAAGAACTTCATTCAGCGGCAGCAAGAACACAACAAAACATGAGGCATCGCATATTATGTCACATTACTAAAACGTCACACTTACGCAATAAGCACGTTTTGTCACTACAGCACGTTTTGTCACTAAGGTGGAAAAAAAATAGAAGAAAAAATATCTGCACCGTGCACGTTTTGTGACCAACGAGGTGGTAACAAATCGTGCAGGCATTGTACCTTCTTTTTTTTAACTTGGATATCAGTACATGTGATATTGTGTGCGTCATTTGTGTGTGTGTGTGTGTGTGTGTGTGTTGTGCGGGGGGAGGGGGTAGCTGCGTGCGCGCGTGCCTGTCTGCGCGAACGCGTTGGTGTGTTTTAACGATCCATCAGATGGATACTGCAGACGCAGAAATACTGAATACCCAGTGCTTTCAAGCGCTCTCTCTTTTAAGAAATGATGTACATTTGGAGGACTGTCATGCACCTTATAATACTTGCGAGCCAGTCGACAGTTACCGTAAGAGGTTTAGGTCTCTGTTGTTGTGTCCCTTGTTATGTGAGTGACATCTGTTGATTGCTGTTGAGGCTCCTTTCCCTTTCTCTCTCGGCGGGGTGTCATTGTCGGTCGAAGGATCAAAGGTGGTTGGGGTCCGGAAAGGCGGTTTGCAAAAGAAGTTGGACCGCCTGGGTCTAACAGTAACTGGGAAAATAATAATAGTAACGAAAATATGTTTGACACATATTATGCTATAAAATGTACATGGAATGAAACGTCACATCCAAAGTCAGCCCACGTTTACCTTCTGTCTCATCAAACTATACCAGCCATTCAATCAAACAATAATATTATACCTACGGGACATCCACAAGACACAATCAAACCACATTTTCACTCAGTCTCTATATCTATAGTCATATTTCACACAGCTCACAGAGCTACGGGCAGCACTGATTGAGGCGGGGATAATAAAAAACAACACAATGCACCACAACACACACGTGGGCAGCACGCGCTGCCACGGACAAATGCACATCAA
>JABMCL010001663.1:40000-72500 GCA_018857735.1 Alviniconcha marisindica | reverse complement strand
CACCTCTGCCTGTCGCTTCGCACACTAGTGCATTTCGTTATACGCCTACATCTTTCATTATAACAACCAGAAGCATATAAAACTGCAGAGCAAACCATTGCTACAAGTGTGTTCCACGCACCACGTGCAGTGTGGTAGGCTGGGGCGTAATGCGCTTTTGGCCAGCCGGAACAAAGACGATTAGAGATCACTCACTTCTGACAGACAGCGCTGACAAGGCGGAATAATTACAATCGATTTCTGCATCTTGGTCTTTCATTGTCGCTCTCTCATCTTTTCGCACAGCTTAGCAAGGGTGGCTAAGGTTGTTTGCTTTCCCCTAGATTTAAATTAGAGGCTGTACCTTTCGTGGTTGACGATTAAAGGATTCGCCTAATTTTATCTGAAAATACCATCGTAAAGGTAATAGGCATCAGTAGCATTCATCCGTCTGCGCCAACATCAACATTATAATCGATAAAACAATTAAACATTGCATACATACATACATATATATATATATATATATATATATATATATATATATATATATATATTATTTTATATATATATATATATATATATATATATATATATATATATATATATATATATAACATTGTAATCTTAATGGAAACACCATCTATAATCCCCTCCTCCTTCCATGAACTTCAACTGAATGATGTCATTCCCACCCACCACAAACTTCGCACGATCAATCCCACCCATCGATCACAACCTTTAACCACCCGTTACAAACTTCAAGTGATCAGTCCCACCTACCATGTACAAAATCATAAATGGCTTTGTGGATACTAACCTCCATCATCACTTCCTTTATCCCGCTTTCCCTCCCATCGCCCCATTCCCCTCCCCTTCCTGGGCTCGGTCACATCAGGTGGCTCCTGGAAGAAGAAGAAAAATGCTTTAGTGATTGCACTTGTCTGTCCACTTTCCTTTATGCCATAGAAGCGCACCTCCAGACGCACGTGTTTGGAATTCGCACAGTATATGAGAGAAGAAGATCATTTTCTCCAGTTAAACAGTAGACCATCCAGGGAGTCACAGCACCTAAACTGATTAGGCTACTACCAGAACTCATTCCCCCTTTTATCTTTTAAATTTGGAACATGTGAATCGGGTCTTATAAAACAAACAAAAATTAAAAACTGAAGGCTCGACGATAAATAATTTCATTTCTTGACTGTCCAAGTCACCGAGAGAAATAAGTCGCAGGATAGTTACCCAAAGAAAGGGACTGTGAAGGAAACACAAGAAAAACTAAGAATGTCGCGGAGAGGGAAAGCGAGAGAGAGAGAGAGAGGGGGAGAGAGGGAGAGAGAGAGATGGTCTTTTGTTTGCTTTTTTGAGCGACCTCATGGCCTTTTTGTGAGAGAAGAGGAAGGCTGGGGAATAGGAGTGCAGTGTCGTCTTGTTTCTGGGCGCAGTGGAGACGGGCAAGACTGAGAGTGAGGCCGCTGCATGGAGCCGTGGACAAACATCGCAGAGGACAAACATCCACAATCCAGTATTGACACCAACATCACTGACCTTGCTCTCTCACACTCACCACTGTGTGCACGAGAGAGAGAGAGAGAGAGAGAGAGAGAGAGAGAGAGAGAGAGAGAGAGAGAGAGAGAGAGAGAGAGAGAGAGAGAGAGAAATTCAGTTAGTGCACAAGGACAACGGTTTAGGCAAAAATTCCTGTCGACAAACCGTGTCCTCCATACAATCACTTAATAATGTGAACATGAAAATGACAAAGATTATAAATATAGTACTCATAATAACAGAGAGAAGAAAATCACACAGTACCAACTAGCTACAATTTATAATCACACTTAAAGGAATACAAACGTATGTTGTTGCTGTTGTTGTTTCGTGTGTTGTTGTTTTTAAGTACGTCTTACACAGAAGTCTAAACAAAGGGGCAAGAGGACAAAATATTCATCCTGTGGAATATTCTTCTTGTAAGAGGTTACCACACGACCATGGGGAAAACTGATAACCATCAAGCACGTTAAACGTGGAGGTGTGGGGGGAAGGGGGGGGGGGGGGGGGAACTGGAATCGAAGCAAGAGAAAGCTGAAGCGAAATGAAGATGACTGAGGTGATAAGATCAAATATAAATGTTGCAGCATTATACAAACTAGTAACTTATTAACTGCATAAAGGATTAACTGTCTGTCCTCTTCTTGCTTCTTTCTACTTCTCTTTTTAGCCTGTCTGTATTTGTTAGTGTCAATTATTTTGCTCCTGACGAAGTCAATTTTTGTCGAAACGGTTGAATTGTTTTGAATGATGTGTCCTGTCTTCTCTTGGTTTAAGCAATGTTATTAATGAAAGCATACCAACAGAGAATGACAATAGTTTTGGGAGCGTCAAACAAGTAAACTTACGTGAGACGCTCAAAATGATAAATATATAATATGGTGGATAGGCTTACACTTGATTTTCAAGAGAGAGAGAGAGAGAGAGAGAGAGAGAGAGAGAGAGAGAAAGCGGTGGCGGAGGGGGGGGGGGGGGGGGATGAAAGGTGGAAAAAGAGAACTGGAAAACTTTAATAGTCAAGGATAGTATACTGGGTCCATTTGGACCTATCTAACAGCAAGTCCTTGCTATATTACAAACATCAATAAGCACGACTATACTAAAAAATACTTCACATAAGCACGCATAAACAATAGATTAATGCAGTTGCACTGAGTTCCTACAAATATACAGAAACATCGAAATTAATTTCGTTCATGGACATACACGTGTACAACACTCATTTTAGGCAAAAATGTGACTCAAACAAGTCAATCCAAGTTTGACGAAAAGCTATATTTGGAAATATATTTGTCCAGATTACGTTTGAAACAAGGAACATAAATACAGGATTTTATATTTTGAGGCAAGGAGTTCCAGATGAACGCTCCAGCGAAGGATATGCTACTTTTAAACAAATCAAGCCTGGGGCTTGGCACGTAAAGGTTATTCCTGGAGTTAGTGTAGTGGGATTGGTGACTAATAAAGGAGTTCTGCCAGGTAGTCTGGGGAATTGTTATTAAGAACGTTATGTATGAATATTCCTTTATTGTAAGTGAGTTGTTGCCGTAGATTTAAAATTCAAGTGCATTCCTTTTTAGCTCTGTAGATAGGGAAGGATCAGGAAAGATTAATTTACCTGCCCTTCGATGTAGAGAGTTAAACTGTTTTATTTGTTTAAGTGTACTTCGCTACATCCATCTTACACTACTGGCAATAGTCGATGTGAAGTTTTTACGTGAGTGTTGTAGATGATTTTTCTGGTATTGACGTTGATGATTATGCTGCAGCTGAGAAAGAAGAAACGGTTTATTTGACATGATTTTGCATATATGCGTTCGATCTGAGCTAGCCATTGAATTTTTTTGTCGACAGTGAGACTTAGTAGGCGATGTTCAGTTACATGTGCGATATTCTAACCTTCCAGTGACAAGTGTGAGGATGGTGCTTTTGTCGTGTAGTAATTATCATTGATTTTGTTTTTACAGGATTATTGAACAATTATAAAGGAAACACAAGAAGAAAATGGCTGTAACAAAGTACACACAAAGAAATAAACGATACCAGAGAAGAAAGAAAGAAACAACAAACAGAAAAACACTCCAGTTCACACACATCCAGTAAGGTCTTAACAGAAAGATTTACACTGTCAACAAAGTCAACAAAATCCATCATCAGTAGATCAAGGATGAGTAATACAAGCGAGTGTGAAGCAAAGCATAATACATGTATAAACGCACGCATACATTAATAATCAGGAAATTTAGAAACTATAATATTTTACTTCGAAACCATTTGTGAAGCTGCGTTTTTTAAGCTTGAGAGTTGCAGGACGTTACTTGGAGAGAGAGAGAGAGAGAGAGAGAGAGAGAGAGAGAGAGAGAGAGAGAGAGAGAGAGAGAGAGAGAGAGAGAGAGAGAGAGAGATGATTTATTCATTTAGGTCATTGCCCCTCATGAAAGGGTGCGGGTGGATGACCTACCACCTTACAGTACATACTATAATTGTGCCTATGAGCAAGAAAACCAACAAACTAACAACAATGTACTTGACTCCATACTGACAATGACAGTGTGGATGAATTATGAACTTAAAATGCTACGCAACTTAAAGGCTTTGTATAAATACACTGAAAAATTTCTCACAATATTTTCATTGGTAGATGCCAGCAGCAGGCTTAATCGAAAAAGACTTGGAAATTTGAAGAATTTCGACGGGATAAATTGCACTCTTAAAGCACTTAGCACAGAGCAACATAGAACAAAATGTAATTCAGTTTCTTGTGCTACTCTACATAATGGACAAATCAGGTCATTATCAGTGTGTCTTTTGTATCGGTAATAATGTACAAAAATGTCTGAAATACCCAATCGAAATCTTGTCATTATGAATTTCAAGCGCCTATCAATATTCATCTTCAGATATGTTTTCGTATCATGAATGGTGCAAAATGTCCTATAAACATTAAATCTATCGCTAGTCTCAACATGGGAATGCCATTCTTGCCATCGACAAACAATTAATCTTTCACGAAAAACATGTAAAAACTGGTTCATTTCTTCCACACCTTGATTCAACCATACAAAACCAAATCCATATTGATAGAACTTACAACGAACATTTGAGGCCCAATTTCTTTTACCTCGTTCCTCTCTCGGGGATAGCTCAGTGGTTAGAGCGCCGGACTCGTGACTGAAAGGTCGCGGGTTCAAATCCCTGCAGGAGCGGCGGGAGAATTTTCTTCTCCAGGGTCGACTTTCTGTGCTGACTCTAATTTCGGTATCCGTTCCACCCCCGTGTTACCGCAGTAGCACGTAAAAGATCCCGGCTATTCTGCCAAAGGTGCAGGTGGCAGGTTACAGCTAAACACGCATACACCTTACGTATGTGTCTTTGCATGAAGTAACATGGTGCATGGTTGTATGGTGTACACAGAACTTGCGCCGAGATGGCTGCAGTTTCATGTGGCACCAGCCATGCCAGCGCTGTAAGTACACTTCGGTGGATATTCAAAAATGCGCTATAAAAAGCTTGTCACTCATGTAGAACCACATGCGAGCGCAGTGAGTCTGCTCAAAAGAGCGGAGAATAGCGCTATATAAGTGATCATCAATCAATCAATCAAACATGTAACATCCTATAAGCTTTGCTTGGTAATTTGGACGCCTCCATTCTCGTTAATTTTAACCAGTAACGTATGCATCTTACTGCAGAGTTCACAAATAATGGATACCTATTTGTTTCACCATAGACAAGGTCATTTGGCGTTCGCATCTCAACTCCTAAAAACCTTTTCAGCGCAAATAAGTGTACCTTTTCGCAATGAACCGCTGCTGTTTCAAGACCCCACAGCTCAGCACCATAGAGAGCGATGGGTTGCACTTGAGAATCAAATAATTTCAGAAATAATTCAAAACTATTATTATTCAACATTCGCAACTTCTGCATAATACATAATACTGCATTCTTAGCTTTACTTGTAAGATCATAACATGATGCAGTAAAACTCAGTTTCGTGGAGAAGAGAACACCTAAATATTTATACGCATTCACAACTGGCAATACAACACTATCATACGTCCATCTTTCCCTTGCACCCAGGTAACCACCCTTTCTAAAAACAACTATGTTACTTTTACTCATATTTACTTTTAACTGAAGCGAGGAGGATGCTCTTTGCAAACTGTTCAACTGTGTCTGTAAACCAATAACCGAACAACATCATCAGTCAATAGCAAAATAAACAATTCAAAATAATCATTGATAAACGATGCACCGTGTCTACCATTCTGAATAACTTCTAAAGCCAGCTCGTTTATAAAGAGAGAAAATAAAACTGGGCTACAAACATCCCCCTGTTTCACCCCAAACGTACAATTAATTGTAATCACTCATCTTAGATCAACATCTAACTCTAACTTTAACACTGTTGTACATGATTTAATGCAACGATACAGTTTTCCATTGATTCCATTTTTCAAGAGAATAGGCCAAAGAAGTTTTCTGTTTATAGAATCGAAAGCTTTCTCAAAGTCTATAAAAGCAACATACAATTTGCGGTTCAAGGAAAACTGTTTCTGTACAAAGGCAAATAATGTAAACATATGATCAATTGTTGAGTAGTTTTTCTTAAACCCAGCCTGATGTTAATAATCCGAATAATTACAGAGGTATCTCGTCAGGCGATGCAAGCTGCAAACTTTACAGTACAATTATTAACCTTAGACTGCAAGAGTGGGTTGAAGTAAACAATATCAGAGAGAGAGAGAGAGAGAGAAGAGAAGAGAGAGAGACGAGAGAGAGAGAGAGAGGAGAGAGAGAGAGAGAGAGAGGAGAGAGAAGAAGACAGAGACAGCAGACAGACAGAAGCAGAGCGGAGAGAGAGAGAGAGACAGACAGAGCAGAGAGAGAGAGAGAGAGAGAGACAGACAGACGAGACAGAGACACAGACAGAGAGAGACACAGAGAGAGAGAGAGAGAGAGAGAGAGAGAGAGAGAGAGAGAGAGAGAGAGAGAGAGAGAGAGAGAGAGAGAGAGAGAGAGAGAGAGAGAGAGAGAGAGAGAGAGAGAGAGAGTTTTCTGGTTTCTCCTACCTAGCGCAAACTAACAAACTTTTTGTTTTTTGTTGACCTTTCTGACCAAACAACAACTGCATGCAAACGTTTTGATCATGATTTGTTTGTACAGCGCAGTGAGTTTACATCGGGTTTGAAAATGGCTCTTTTATCATTATTGTTATAAGCAAAAGAAAACGAAAAACCCAACAAAACAAAACATACTCACACACACACACACACACACACACACACACACACACACACACACACACACACACACACACACACACACACACACACACACACACACACACACACACACACACACACACACACACACACACACACACACACACACACACACACACACACACACGCACACATGCACGCACGCACAGAGAGAGACTCGTTGAAACAGGTGCTCTGACGCACAATCAGAAGAAAAAGAAAAAAAATTAAACTGAAAGTCTGTATAAAAGAAGAGGAAAAAATATCATGCACGAGTGGATGGGGCGCCCTCCCTACGTTCATACAGGTGGAGGAGGGGGTGACGCAGGGCGCGGAGGGCAGTGACGTGACAGCTGACGTCAGTGGTTCCACAAGGCCAGGATGGTAAATCAATAGTTTAGGACGGCAGACAAAGGCGGATAATCCGAACTGATCTTCTCCCCATGGGGCCGCTAAATCCTCTCTTCAAGTACTTCCCCCTCAGTGGGGATTTCTTACTGGATTACCTAGCGTTGATAGCAACTTGCGCCGACCCAGCACGTTGATCTCAAGTAGTTTCTTTCTTCCCAGAGCAACGGTCCAGCTCCCCAAAAGGTCATTCCTGTTTGGGGCACGGCATCGTGACTGTCAACACTGGGTGTCAAGCACTCGGATACTTAACGCCGGCCAACAACAAAAACGACTGCGTGAAGACCCAGTCACACTTTCTTAAAAGTATAATTGCATCGTCGACGATCAATCAAAGCACAGGTAATAAGTAGTCTGTTTTATTGATCATGACACTGTCAGTATGGCAATATCATCCAAACATGATTTGGATAAACCAAAGTTGAATGAACTGACTGAGAAAGCAGAAGTCACTTCGCCGTTCGGAACGGAGTATGTCTGTGTTACCTCAGCAGCCCGATGTTCCCTCAGCCATACGTTCTTGAGCCCGTTATTCCCTCAACTGATCCTGGTCATAGGGCTTCAGGGGTATGGGGTTAAGGGAACATGGGGCTGGGGGAACATGTGGAGGGGGGTGCATGGCACTGGTGGAACATAAGGCTAGCGGAACAGGAGCCTCGGGAGGCATAGGACTAGGGGGGCTGAGGAGAAGATGTGGATGGCACTGGCGGAACATTGGGCTGAGGGAACATAAGGTTGACCTCGAAGTTAGAAGGGTAGATTGTCCGGCAGTAGAAAAAGCATGTCAAACTGTTCCGCTTAAGAGAGCCTGTGACAGTTCTAGATTAGCATACAGGACCTTAGTTTATACGTCAACGGTCCCCAATCAGAGGGGGTGGGGGGGTGGGGGTGGGGGGTGTAGCGAGTGCACTTGCACACACACACACACACACACACACACGCACACGCACGCACGCACGCACACACACACACGCCGTGTGCATATTGCTGTGCTTCACTGGTGCCAGTGAAGGACGGACGACAAGAGACAGGTAGTGTTGCTGCAGTCAGCACAGTTCGTCCGCCAGTGCTCATAACTCAGTGCCTGTCAAGCCGCGTAACTAACCCATCCGTCAAAGCCCCCCACCCCCCTCCCCACCCGTTGATCCCAGTAGTTTCGGGTGGTGCAGATGGGCCCGTGATGGAGTTTTCGTCACGCAACGAAAGCAGCGATGACTGACAGTGTCGTTACCCTGAGGCTGTCGCTGGCCGGAACACACCCAGACCTCACACCACCTCGCACAGCCAGCGTATTGCTTTTCATATTTCAGTTCTGACAACTGACAGCTCGCGTTCAGCGGCACTCGCTCTAAAAACCTGACCTAACTTTCCTTCAGCAGTTAACTAGCTAGAGTGACTGAGACATTTCCACGTTTGAAAATACACAATGTACAAGAGAGCGGGCCTTTTAATTATGAGAGGAAGGGAGCGACTGAAAAGCAATTTCACATAATTATATTAGAGGTTTAAAAAAAAATCCACGAAGTTAAACGATTTGAAAAAGTTCATGACTGATTGTGTGTGTGTGTGTGTGTGTGTGTGTGTGTGTGTGTGTGTGTGTGTGGTGTGTGTGTGTGTGTGTGTGTGTGTGTGTGTGTGTGTGTGTGTGTGTGTGTGTGTGTGTGTGTGTGTGTGTGTGTGCACGCGCGGGTGGGTGGAGGCGGTGGGAGTGTGTTGATCCTTCGCAATTCAGAATACTGAAAAGATTTTGGAAATCATTATATTTACTCAAGGCTGAGTAAAAATACCGGAGTAATCATATGACATTTAGAAACAGTGTGTAAATCAGCTATGGGCAGGTTCTGAAAACTGAATAAAAGGAGAAAGCTTTCCACAAAGAGTTCTAACGCTGAAATACTGCTGACGCTCCTGTACTTCGCATCCTCCTGCACTTCTAACGCCCATGCACTTTTAGCACTCCCCTACTTAACATTCCTCTATTTTTAATATTCCCATACTTTAAACGCCCAAGTACTTCCCACACACCTCTACTTCTAATACGCTTCTACTTCTAACATTCCTGTACGTCTAACGCCCCTGCACTTCTAACACTCCTCTACTTCTGTTACGCTTCTACTTTTAACACTCCTGTATTTCTAACGCCACTGCACTTCTAATACTCTTGTACTTCTAACGCCCCCGCACTTCTTACACTTCTCTACCGTTCCTGTGTTTGTTTTTCCCGCTCCTGTACTTCTATGCAGTAAATTACACAGAAACAACACTACAGATGACTTGCGGTAAATTACACAGAAACAACACAATCGATGCCACAACTGATGAGCTGTGGTAAATTACACAGAAACAACACAATTGATGACATGTGATAAATTACACAGAAACAGTACAATTGATGATATGTGATAAATTACACGGAAACGACACGACTGATGACCTGTGGTAAATAACACAGAAATAAACCACCTCAATGTGCATCAACAGACAGAGAGATAATCTTTGTTTTGGGTTGTTGTTGTTTTGTCTGTTTGTTTTGTTTTTTGCTCCCAGTCAGCTATGATGGTGATATCAGAGCGAAGCCTTAATATCAAGAAAAATCAGAAGTGACATGGGGTAACGTCTGGACCGTAGGATATCTAAGTGAGAACTGAACAAGAATTGTTCCATATGTTGTGATGTTAAACCTTAGAAATAATACTAATGATAATAATAAGGAAATTTGTAAAGCGCCTACCCCGCGGCTAAAAGTGCTGAACAAATATAATATAACGTACATAACTGAAATCGAGATAGAGAATGTTATCGGCAATTTAACAAACAGCTAACACATAATGTACACATCAACAAGGGTTCAAACATAACTATAAGTGCAAGATGTACATACACACACACACACACGCACGCACGCACGCACGCACTCATGCACGCACGCACAACTTTACAGATGGTGCTTCGCTTGAATGCAATGTTTATTAAATGAATGAGTAGCGTGTAAACTTACTAAAGACTTTGTTGCGTGTAAAGCTGCTCCTTTGATTAAACGGACTCGTTTTTATGACGTTCATTGTTTGTTTTTCTGACTTTCAAGGTTGGTAGGTCATTAAAAAGTGACTGTGTGCTTTGCGCCATGGCTGTGGCGTCCCAGCCCTGCAGACGTTCAGAAGGTTTGTAGTGACGGTCGACCTGGGCATAGCCTCTCCTTTACAAGAGAAGTCAACAGTTACACTCTAGATTCAGTTACAACCTCTAAAATGAAGAACATCTGGGAGTGATCCTCCAAAATGAGTGAAATTGTTTTAAAACCCAGAGGAGCAGATCTTGTCAGGGGTGATGGACATGACGGGGCCCGCAGCGCAGACTCCAGACTAGGTATGAGTGAGTTTCACAGCCACACCCTGCTCCTGGCAAGGCATGGATCCCGTTGGGAAGGTGGGTGGCGGAACTGTACAGTGATTGCGAATATCTAAATACTCTACGAACAAGGCAAGTGGCAGAGCATTTGTGGTAAGTGACAGTGACCTTGGCTTTGTAAGATAGGTAGGGCTTTATCGTGAAGAAGTAGTTGTTGTTGTTGTTGTTGTTGTTTTGGGGGGAGGGGGGGGGGGTACCAACTCATTGGGGTTTGTCACTGACAGAATGCATCACTTTACTGGCAGTTAATGTAGATTTTTCTGACAGAATGTCTACAGTGACGACAGTGCCGTTAGAAACTTGGAGATAAAACAAATGGGAAGAACGTTCGATGTTGTGACTTTGGAAGCCCATTTGAACAGTTGCTGGAATCTGTGCATCTTCGTCCCCCAACCCGATTGGCTCTCTTCAGTGTTTTGGGTCCCACGAAAAGATTACACACGATCATTTTGGGCCACAAAGATCCAAACTTTGAACACATAACTCTCTACTTTTTCTAATCCTCTGCCAGGAGATCCTGTATACAGCTTGCAAATATTATTTGTAGGTGAAAGCTATTATATAGGATCATTATTTCAAATTCCCTAGGCCAGAAGGTCAGATCTTGACCATATTTCCTGTAATTTTAAAAATAATTGCAGATAATTTTTAGACAGCGTTATTCTCTGATTGACACAAGAAAGTAACTTAGTTTTTTACGCCCCTGATCTACACAAATTCACTGCGCTTTACAAAAAGCATTCTTATAAAAAAAAGTTTTAAAAGGTGTGGATTTGTTTGACCCAAAGCGAAGTTCGTTCATTCCGGGCAGGGTCTTTGCTCTAAAACATTGAAATCGTGTGTTTTTTTTAATTAAAATAAACATAAAATAAATGAAAAAAGTGTTCGACGTCAAACATCAAACTCTCCGTGGACGTCTGTCAAATATGCATGAACTTTAAACGGATCGTCTCTGAGTTTGAACCTCATAAAGTTGTAGGAACGAATTTGTTCTTAGGGTGAGAACTGCTTCCTACGTCAGAGAAGCAGAACCATGACAACTGTTTTTGTAATAGTTAAGAGTTAAAAATCTACGGTTAGTTTTAAACAGTCTGACTTTTTCAGGTTGATTTGTTTCACCGGTCGCTCTGCTTGTGGCACATGGTTTTAGAGACAGAGACGTAAACATTTCAATGACTCAAATCAAGCGTATTTCATTCATTTTTACTATGTTCGTTCACTGCACGGGCAAGGAGTATCCGACAGATTAAACAAGAAACGTCGATAATATACCAAAACAAACCCATGCCCCCCTCCCTTACCCCTCTTTAGTGTGATTATTAAATGAACTATGAACAGTGACCTAGCCTTTCGACAAACCCACGATGGATTTGTGTGTAATGCTGCCGTATGTGTCGTGGAAAATGTAAAAAGGCCTGCCCATTGAGTTACATGCCCTATTTTTGCGTTAAGAGAAAAAGGACGGCAAACAAGAGCGGTCCTGTTCAACCCTGATGGATCTTGGCTCGGTCGTGGTTGTTTTCACGAAGCAGTCTAGCCGGCTTGCTGCCTCGCCCTGTCTCACGTCACCTCTTCACTCAACCATTACTCTTTGATCAGACTGGCCATCCACCTCGCCATTGACTGGTGGCTGTTGCCGGATTTGTCGTGCAATATTATCACAAGAGTGCCCAGAGCGTAACTTTCTTACCATTGACAAATTTCTGGTAAACGTGTTTTATTTCGAGCATTTGTTTTCATCTTCTTTGTTTCACGCCGGCCTCGGGTAAGGTTCTGTGATCCTGATACGGTAATCTCTGGATCTCGTAAGTCTTGCTGCTTGTATTTTAGCTGTGACTCGAGTATCCAGTAGACCGGTGACCCGAGTATCCAGCAGACCGGTGACCCGAGTGTTCAGCAGACCAGTGACCCGAGTGTTCAGCAGACCGGTGACCCGAGTATTCAGCAGACCGGTGACCCGAGTGTTCAGCAGACCAGTGACCCGAGTGTTCAGCAGACCAGTGACCCGAGTGTTTAGCAGACCGGTGACCCGAGTATCCAGCAGACCGGTGACCCGAGTGTTCAGCAGACCAGTGACCCGAGTGTTCAGCAGACCAGTGACCCGAGTGTTTAGCAGACCACAATAATTAGACGGTTAAATCAATTAACGGTTCTGTGGTTCTGTGGCTAACGATTGCGTGTTTGTTTGTTAAACGTTTATTAGCTTTAACTGTCTTGTTTTATATGTACGACTATTTTGATATTATGTATTAACTAGATAAATATTAACATTATCTACAAGTGTGTGTGTGTGTGTGGGCAGAGGGGGGCAGGTTGGGGCGTGCGTGAGGTGAATGAGTGTGTGTGTGTGTGTGTGTGTGTGTGTGTGTGTGTGTGTGTGTGTGTGTGTGTGTGTGTGTGTGTGTGTGTGTGTGTGTGTGTGTGTGTGTGTGTGTTGCTTTGTTGGTGCAGACGGGTGTATATCTCTAACTATGCTAGTTGATGTATGTCAGTGTTGTCGTTTGCTTATGTTTGTATGCTTACCGCTTTTCGAGACACTTTCCTGGCAAAACTTGGTGATTAAAGAATCTGAATCTAATCTGTTGCACTAGCCGCAGGTGATAAAGACCTGGAGCCAGGAGCCATTTTAAAGTTCTATTACAGTTAGTTGTTTGAGTTATTGGGGGAGGGGGGGGGGGGGGGGCAAAGTCTCCAGACAGTGTTCATAAACTACAACTTTTAGACAGAAAGGTGGGGCTCCCAAAACTGATTTGAAACCTGCTTACGAGCAGCCAGCGCCTTACCTCTAGGCCAAAACGGCTCGTTGACCAACAGTTCGGTTCGGTTGTGTTGCTTAATGTCCTCGGATGTCGGTTGACATATTAGGGACAAGCTGAGACCAAAGCGTGAGCATGGTTCAATATTTGCTTTACGTCCACGGAAACCATATGGCTCGTTAGGACGGAAAGCCCAGGACGGCCACCTCGACTCTCACACAGCTCCTGAACTATGATTGACAAACGGTGCGTCTCTCATCATTTTATACCCTGGATTTATTGTTGTTCTCTTTTCAAGTGAGTCAGTTTTAAATACAGCCTTTCTTCAAATCTACCAAGCTTACAGACCTTCGGCACCTCAGACTGATCAGGTGTGGTGCTTATGAAGTCCGGAATGCCTCGTCCGGAACCATCAATGCTGTGTGTATATGGGCCATTCTCCTGAAAATTGGACCAAAGAGGGTGCCGCTTTCCCGATGAAATAAAAATTAAACTAAAACATGAAACTTTTTAAACTACCGCTATATTTCTGATGTAATGTGTTTGGAGAAATAATGAAAATACCACAATGGGTAAATGCATCATTATTTCTTGTGCTGTGAGACTTTTGGGGTAAAAATCGCGACATTTTTATGGCCGCCATATGTGACATGGCTATGGGAAGGTTAGCTGATCGCAGATATTTCCTTAGAATCGTTCATGATGGAATAAAAACAGGTTTCATGAGAAAGAAGGAGGCCAGTTCTTGTATACAAATGGTATTTATTGTGTGTTGCTTGCTATTAACAGCTCCAAACAAAGGAAAGATAATCAGTGTCTCGCACGTTACCGATGATGTCTTCTGAGTGTGTATCATGATACTGTGGCTTGTTCACAACGGAAACTAAAGAAAAAAACTTTTTTCATCACATTTCACCTTATTTTTAATGCTTGTTTGATGTCATGAGAGTAGATACGAAATAAATTACAGTCATTTCTTCAGGGGTGGTTGACATGGTGTCTTACAATGGTGTAACGTACGAGCACACAAAATAATTATTTCTGCTTGTACCATTGACTTTCGACTTACCCTAACGTACCAGTCTACATCAGCTGACTTGCGGCAGCAGCGTTTGACCTCTTTTTGCGCTGTGTGTGGTGTATTATTTTACTAGAAAAGGGAAAGCACTAAGGTGTCTTCAGAGGTGAGGGATGTGACGCTCGTGACACATATTTGTTCCCACTCGGCTGAGTGTTTGTTTGCAACCTTTTGTAACCAAATTTGGTATTGTGGTGCACCACCATGAGCCGGAATGCCATGCGAAAAAATGGGATTCTATCTTCAAGGTCAAGGTTACAGTGTGGGCTTATATAATCAAAATATGACAGTTTCTACTATACTTTTATTAGTTCTAAACCAGTGAGTCTTTTGCAACCAAACTCAATTTGAGTGTAGATCATCATAAGCAAAGAAGTGTCCAGTGAAAATGTTGGATTGCTGTGTTCAAGGTCAATGTCACAGCCAAGGTTAAAAGTTTCAGTTAATGTTAGTTTGGATGATATCTTATTTGAACCATTTGTAACCAAACCCAGTATGGTGGTACATCATTATAAGCCAGAGCGTCATATGAGAAAAATGGGTTTCTACCTTCAAGGTCAAGGTCACAGTAACTGAATTTCGGTTCATACAATCAAATATGACTATTTCTATTATATGTTCTGAACTGCTGATTTTTTGGGGGGACCAACTTAGTTTGACAGTGCATGTTCATAAGCTGGAGTGTCTTGTGAAAAGGTTGCTTTGCTGTATTCAAGGTCAAGGTCACAGTAAAGGTCCTAAACTTCAGTGAATATTTGCCCGGACAATATCTCTGATCGGTCAAACTTAGTATGGTAATGCATCATCATCAGCCAGAATATAATTCAGAAATATCTTTCAAGGTCAAAGCCACAATCGTTTCTACTAGATCTTCAGAAATACTGAAACTTTTGAAGTCCAAATTAGTTTGATGGTACATCATCACAAGACAGGGTAAGACATCGTGAAAAGATTTTCTTGCTTTTAAACAGGGCGTGAAACAGAGAATATGGCTTGGGGGACTGTGGACAAGATTGCTGCCACTCTTGGCTATCCCGATATCTAAAGCAGGGGTCAATACCAGTTCCAATCAAGACAATGTGGAAAGAACATTGCTTTTGTAATGAATATACTTGTGTATTCAGGGGTTTTGGTGAATGGTTCAAGTGTGTTATTCTTATATCCTTTTGTACTTGTGATGATGTCCACATAACATGTGTGACATTACTAATTAAGTGCGACTGGTTATTAACTTTAGAAAGCAAGAAACAAATATCCCTCTGACATGTATATTTATATATACGGTTCAGACCAAGTTAGTGCAATGCACCCCCCCCCCCCCTCCCCCCCAAATTACTTTGGGGGAAAAAAGAAGAAGAAGAAGAAGGAGAAGAAGAAGAAGAAAAGAAGAAAAAAATAAGGAGAAGAAATGTGTAATCTATTTCGTGCATGTCTGTACTTCAAAGAAGACATTTTAAACCGAAATCGTTAAAGAGGCAGGACAACAACAAACAAAAAAAACAACAACAAAAAAATGTCAGCAGTGACAGATATTCCTTTATTAATTAGGAAATATTGTATAATAAAAAATAAAAAAGGCAAGAGTTAAACTGGCCACTGAGCCGACTCTATTCATGCATTTCTGGTGTCTTCTGTAACACGCGAGACACTGACCTATGACCTAACATAATGCACAATTCACCAAGTTCCTATCACCCTGTCAATTTATGTCTTATATTTATGTACACAAGAGATGTCAAACTTTCATTTCCAAATAATAACATTAAAAAATTCACACTTTGAATGTTTACCCTCTATGTCACAGTTTTGACCAGTTTTCAGGAGAATGACCCAGTTATCGTCATGTTTACGTAGCCTGCCAGGCTACGCCACTCCTTGTCGACCCCCATGCCGGTCCTCACGTTTAACGATTAGGCCCATACGTCACCGCCAAGTGAAAGGAAATGGAGTGCGAGGTAGGCGAGTGAAACCTTGCTAGTGATCTATGCCCCGTGCTCCCCGTGCCCGTGTTACTGTACCCGTAGAGCAGGCACCGACGGTGACGCCGCCCAGCAGGGGGACAGGCTACACAGGTCCTCACGGCACGCAAACACAGGTCATGACGCGTGGAAACCGGAGTTGGCCTAAACCCTGGATTCTCATTCACCTCGTTTGGGAAGGCATGTTCCATCGTGTGCCTTATTTGTCGCTTTTATTTCAAAAGTATTCTTGTCAGTAATGACTTCCAGTGGAACACTGGGAGGGAGGGACTGAGCGTGAAGGAGTCACAGTAAAGCTGAGGCAAGTATTAAAAAAATCGATATAGTCCGGTAATGTTATCCACACACACACACACATCCACGCATGCACCCACACCCACAGGCCACACACAGACCCACACACAAGCACGCATCCACCCACACCAAGACCTACACACAAGCACGCATCCACCCACACCCACACCCACACACAAGCATGCATACGCCCACACCCACACACGGACCACACACAAGCACGCATCAACCCACATCCACACAGAGACCCACACACAAGCACGCATCCACCCACACTCACACACAGACCCACACACAAGCACGCATCCACCCACACACAGACCCACACACAAGCACGCATCCACCCACACACACACACACAAGCACGCATCCACCCACACCCACACACAGACACACACACAAGCACGCATCCACCCACACCCACACACAGACCCACACACAAGCACGCATGTGCACATACCACACACAGACACACACACACAAGCACACATCCACCCACACACAGACACACACACAAGCACGCATCCACCCACACCAACACACAGACACACACACAAGCACGCATACAGACATACCCAGACACAGACCTACACACAAGCACGCATACAGACATACCCAGACACAGACCTACACACAAGCACACAAGCCCCCCTCCCCCCCCCCTCCCCCCACCACACACGCAGAGACATACATACAAGTAAAAGTCCGAATTACGGTTTATGTCACACTTCACTAGATGTCGCGAGCCGGAACTGATGCGGAGGGGGGTGATAAACCCGGAAGGCAGAACAAAAGGCAAAATTCCTGGCAGAAGGGACCTTCATTTCTGCGTCCGTCGCATATGTGTGTGTGTGTGTGTGTGGTGTGTGTGCGTGTGCGTGTGCGTGTGCGTGCGTGCGTGCGTGCGTGTGAAGAGAGAGAGAGAGAGAGAGGGGTGGGGGGTGGGAGGGGCGGCGTAGTCTTATTACAATGAACTTATCTTTCGTATGTTTATTTGATTTTTGATTGATTTATTTTTTTATAAATAGAACATATATTACTTATGGAAGAGCGCTGTAAAATAAACAATATCGCACACATATAATTGTCATATAATACATTAATAGGTAGAAATATATTGATCACTATTATCTCCAAAACAAACACTAACAAGAGAGAGAGAGAGAGAGAGAGAGCTGTCGCCGGGAAGCTACTATTACCCCCATCAGGACCACATGTGTGTCTATTGGGACTTCAAACATGCGCAAACGCTGATGTTTGATGACACATTTGTGTATGTTAATATTATGTGTTTTGAAGTCGGTTGTTTAAATATACGCGCCTAGAGTTCATCTGAGAAACAGTCCACACTATTATTATCATTATTCAGTATTATAGCGACTAATAGGTCCTGGGACTTCCCGTAAATTTTCAGTGTGGTGCATTGCATAATAGGCAGGCATGTTTCGTAGAAATTCAACTCAGGTCAAGAATGCCGCTTATTGTCCCTAATATGTCAGCCCGACATCAGAGGACATTAAGCCCCACATCATCTACAGAATACCCCATCGCAGCCTGTGTGATAAGGCAAGCTCTCGAAGTATCGGAGTTGTCTGAACGATGCGGAATCCAGATGCTGCAAATATGCAGTCATGAATACAGGAGAACTGCCGCACACAATCGTACCTGGTTCCACGAGAGATTCCGACATCTTAGCATAGAAATGAAAATGTACAAGTGAATGGTTGCGAGACATATTTGTCTTAATCCTGCCAAGCTTAACTGTCTGCTGTTAGTGACACATGTGACGTCATCATGTTAGTTGTTCGGCACTGAACATGTGGAAATACCACTTCATTTATCATAAAACGACGCTAACAATCACATGTACTCTCTTGAGTTGACACATAACCACGCCGGTGACACTCCTAGCTGTCTGACCACGTGACAGGAAGTGGCGAACGGAAGCGGAAGCCACGACTCAGAAGCAGGCCACCACATAATTGTGGTGAGCCAACACAACAATCAGCAGAGCAAATGATCCCGTGTTTCTCAAAATAAATGTTTCCAAACGCACCGTTGCGAAAGAGTACATTTCAAAATGTCGATGAAATGTGCACGCAGACACAGACACATGACATGCGGCGCGAGCATGCACAGAGAGAGAGAGAGAGAGAGAGAGAGAGAGAGAGAGAGAGAGAGAGAGAGAGAGAGAGAGAGAGAGAGAGTACGCACTCTTTCTGCTTATCAAGGGAATCCCGAGATAATTTCGTTCTCCAGAGGCCCTATAGTTATACGGATAGCCGGATAATCGCTCGTTCATGTTGCAAGTGGAGAGAGAGAGAGAGAGAGAGAGAGAGAGAGAGAGAGAGAGAGAGAGAGCGAGAGAGAGAGAGAGAGAGAGAGAGGAGAGAGAGAGAGAGAGAGAGAGAACAAAATTTTAATCATTTATGTTGAACACATTCATTGAACATATTTATTAGATATATATATATATATATATATATATTTTATATATATATATATATATATATATATGTATAACGCTTTCTGATTTCAAAAATCTGAAACAGAACGAGGCCCAGGACGCTCCTGCAGAATCAACACACAAGGGAGTTAATTAGCACTCGAAATACTTAAGTGACAAGTACAACAACAAAGACCCGAGTCGCCGCGCTACGGTAACTCTGACCTGGCATGCGTGTAAATACACTGTACATAAACTCCATCAGAGGTACATTCTCAAATGATGTACGCTGTGAAACAAAAACAGCTAGGAGAGACTGGAAATGATTTGTTAGAGTTACCGTAGGAGACTCGGATCTTCGTTGTTGTACTTGTGTTACGTATTTCGAGAGGTAATTAAGTCCCTTGTGAGTTGGTTGTACAATCTGATTTCATTTACTGTTAATTAAAACCGGAGAATATAATGAAGATTGAAAGCAAAGTCAACTGCTCATTTTGTCTGTGCGCACACGCCGGTATGGTGCGTGTATGTGTGTGCGTGCGTGCGTGTGCGTGCGTGCTTTCGCGCGCGTGCGTGCGTGCGTGCGTGCGTGTGTGTGTGTGTGTGTGTGTGTTTTTGTTCTTATCGGTGGTGGTGGTGGTAGTGGTGGTCGTGGTGCTGCTGCTGCTGCTGATATTAGACTATTTCTTAGTGCTCGAGGTTGTTGTTTTATGACCATAGACCGTTTCCACGATGAAAGCGGGGAGTATGTGTAGAGTTACGGTTTCTTGGCTATGGCGTGTTCGCGTCATAAACAAAGACTGCGAATAAGCGCAGTCAGTCACTGAGCCATTCATGGTGTGAAGTACTTTTACTCGTGTTTAAAAGGTTCCTGAATTGCATGTATGATATGTCTAGTAAGTGTTCACAGCGGACAGGCAAAGCAGTTGTGAATACAAATTAAAACACACACACACACACACACACACACACACACACACACACACACACACACACACACACACACAAAACAAAACAAAACAGGAAGGTGCAAAACAATAAGATGGGAGGAAGAAAATATGAAAGAACAAAAATGAGAAAGAAGACAAGGACCTTTAAAAAAATTTTTTACTCTGACTTCAAGATCCAGATTTGTGAAAGTATAAATTGTGATAACATGAATGTGGGATTCTGTTTGTATGTGAGCAAATAATATATGTGAGCAAGTGCTCTTTGTACGTTTTTACAATAATCCCGCCCCGGTTATCAGATCCACGCAATTTCATTACTGTACTGTTAGTAACCCGGGAACCGGAGCAGACGACGCTTTTGTTTTGAAGCGCGGCGTGTAGCGTAACGCCACATGGCCTTCACACAGCCGACCGGCGATAGCCACTGGTGCGCGCCAGTTTCAAATCTGTTTTCTCCCTTAATATTTTGACCGCTTGTTTGTTTACCTACTCTTTGTTTACCTAGTCCTTTTATGCACCAAGCCATGTGTAATATAATTTGGCATCTTAGAATGTTTATTCAACGTTTATTTAGACGCAGGATCGAGCTTAATCAGTAGCCGATGCCTCGCTAAGTCTATTCTTTTCATAGCCGTCGTCTGCATGGCGCGTTCTCTGTTTAGTACGTGAATCGTTGTTTTGACTCGATTAAAGTAATTCTATGTCGATCAATGCTTTGTCATATAGTATTTTGCTTAGCTGACTTCATGTTTAGTGTTTATTTTGGGTTGAAATTAACGTATTGTGTACTGTAGAAGCTAAGTTATATTCATAGACTACTTAAAGGACAAGTCCAAGGTTAGGGGTGATTTTTGACACGATTTCCGTTAAAGCTCGCTGAAAACGATGATGTAGGTGAAACTGTGATCTGAGGGTCATAAATGCACGAAAAAAGGCATTTTCTGTCGTACCGAAAGCGTCGCCATGACGCCCAAATCACGTGACCATATGCCTACTACGTCACTCGGGGGAGTTGCTGCAAAATGGCCAACTCGAGCTCCGAAGACGAAACTGATACTTTGCCCGAGAGACCCACAAGGATACAGCCGTATCAGTTTGAGCCTGTCAGGCAGGATTTTGAAAGAGTACCGGAACATCGTGTCAGCTTCGAAGCAAACCCCATGCGGTATTCCATGGGGTTTGCGAAATCGCACTCACTGAAGTGCTCGCTACACAAATGGGCGTGATGCGGCGCAGCGAGAAAGTCAGCTCGTTTGAATTGTATAAATTCAATCCACTTTCGCCTCACTGCGGGTCGATTGCGCGTGAGCTCGTGTATTGTTACACCTGGGGTCATCTACGAATTGATACAGTTTGCGGCAACACAGTAGGCCGGCATAGTTAACTTTTTTGTCGACCACACGCATACACAGTTTACTGAAGAATCTAAGATGGCAACCGCACTGACTCCCCAGACTGACGTCACTTCGGGAAAGTCACGTGACTGATGGAGAACCCGAGACTGTCGTTTCGGCCAGCCTACAGAAAATAAAATCGATTAAAAACCCAATTAAACATTTTTTATATTTTTTATTTCATTAAATCTGAAACTAGTGACTCATTTGTCAATCATTTCGATGATCATTTTGCATACTTAAAAACCTTGGACTTTTACTTTAATATCACTTTATCAGCGATGCTGCGACTAAGATAACGCGCCCCAGGCGAAAGTTCGCACCGATTGTTTTAGTGCTAGTCTTTGAGTGTGTCTTGCTTCTCTTACGGAGCGTTGTATTATAATTATTATGTACCATTTTAACCGTGGGAGCGTGCACTTTATTCTGATGTATCATTAATATTTTGTACATTGTGTTAGTTGTGATTTAGTTGTCTGAATCTGTTTATAGACAGGCGCAAGTCACGCCTCCCACTCTTGTAAATAAAATAAGTCATGTGTGTACATTTTGTTTATATGGTTTAAAAGATTGTAACTGTAGCTTTTATTTGATGTTTTTCATGTTTTAATTAGTTTAGTTATTGTTGAGGAAATTGTATTTGTGCGGGCCAAGGAAACACAAATGTCAGCCATTTTGTGGTCCAGAGGGCCGATTTCATTGTAGCGATAGCGTGTGTTCCTTGCGGCCCGCGCCGTTCTTTTATCTATGAGTGCGCGTGGGGATTTTGTGTGTGCTGAAAATTGTCTGCTGCTGAGCAAATAAAACTGATTGCTGCCGTACGCCTGCTGTGGTCTCCATTTTTACTGACTCCGTTGCCTGTGTCCTGTCCTTCTACGCTCCACCGCTCCATTACATATACACAAGCACTGATTTCCGCGGTAACACTGTTAATGGGAATAGGCCACCACATTTGTTTTAAACTACTGTTCAGGCTCAGTCACAACATACACTCTATTGATCTGTTGTTTCATGATAATAATAGTGGACATTTATTAAGTGCCTTTCCTTACAAAAACCCAAAATGTTTTATAATCTGTGAAACAAAGCAAAAATAAAATGTATAACAATATAACCTCACGGTCATACGCTGACAAATCCAAGGAAATAATTCCAAATAACACAGGAAGGGGGAAGGGTTTGTAGAGGCTACATATACTTACATAACCCGTGCTCTTCCACAATTTATATGTGTATACATGTACATCGTTTTTTTGTGTGTGTATCACGATATGAGCGTGCTACTGTATTCTATTGACGAATGACAGAATGTCTTTTATCGTATGTGTATGCCTACACTATCAGCTGTCTCGATAGATTATGCGTATCATACGTTATTGTAATTATTATTATAATTATACTGACCAAAATTATTTTTGGTAAGTACCGTAAGTATGACAATGACATTCATACACATGAACACAAGCATGTGCAAACGGCTGTTTAACTTCACTAATGTATTCCTCACTTTTAGTTAAATGACAACACAAAACAACTATGGATTGTATTCACGAGATGACCGACATCAGACACAAAAAGAAACTACTGACTGAAAGATTTGTGACCGTCAAAAACACAAATCAATAAAAAAATAAAATGACAGTTTTCAATAAGTTCAAAGTGGTCAGTCAATGGAAAAAGAAAGTTCTACAAATGTCGCTTTATTTTATTTTTAAATGAAATACCTCCACATTAACATTCATCCTCTTCATTGTTGTCACCACCATCATCAGCTGAATCGTCAATCAACCAAGTATTACTATCAGTACAGTTCAGTATTTATTATTGTCACCACCATCATCAGCTGAATCATTCAACCAAGTATTACTATCAGTACAGTTCAGTATTTATTATTGTCACCACCATCATCAGCCGAATCATTTAACTAAGTATTACTATCAGCACAGTTCAATCAGGCAGTTCCCACTTTGAATTTCAAGTGACATATGCACAAACATATATCTTTAATTACTTATATTTCATCAATGTTAATGATTAAGGCTGCTAGTTATTTATGATCAAAAGCTTTTATAAGTATATATTTTAGTAGCAGATAGTAGTTGTAGAACTTTGTAAAATGAAATGTAAGCATTATTTATTGAATCAACAACTGAATTAGGAGTACAAATTACAATACTACAAAGAATGCTTGCAAATGAAATCTTCACACACTCAAACATTACTTAGGCTGGAAACCAAAGGAAAATTTCTCATTAGGTGTGTTTGTATTATTTGTATAACTAATAAAACGGCTATGTACTCACGGCCCCACATCACTCCCCTGCATACATTTTTTTATTTCATGTGGTATGAGCACAAATGCACAAACATACATATATCATTTGTGAGCAAGTGCGCTTTGTATAAGTTTTTACGGTAATCCCGCCCCGGATATTAGATCCATATAATTTCTTTACTGTACTGCTAGTAACCCGGGAACCGGAGTAGACGACGCTTTTCAGTGAAGCAATGCGTGTAGCGTGACGTCATTCGGCTGTGCACAGCCGACCGGCAATAGCCGGTGCGCACCAGATTCAAATATATTTTCTACCTTTACATTTTGACCGCTTCTTGTTTATTTACCTACTCCTTTTTATCCACCAATCCATGTCAGTGTAATGTGATTTGGCATCTTAGAACGTGTACGTGTTGTTTATTTAGACGCAGGATCGAGCTACATCAGTAGCCGATGCCGCGCCTCGCTAGGCCTGATTTGCACATTCTCTGTTTAGTAGTGAATTGTTTTGACTCGATTGAAGTAATTCTGTGTCAATCAATGCTTTGTAGTATAATATTTTGCTTAACTGACTTCGTGTGTAGTGTTTATTTTGGGTTGAAATTAAGTATTGTGTACTGTAGAAGCTAAGTTTTACTGAGAAATAGACTGTCAGTTGATATCAGCCGCCGCCGGCTTGTCACTGTACCATTTTAACCGTGGGAGCGTGCACTTTATTCTGATGTAAGTTTTATTAACAGTACATATTTTGTACAGTCAGTTAAGCAACTAATTCTTAAGATGCCAAAGAAATCCTGTGATGTTGACCCAATCCCTTCCCCCCTCTTTCTTGACTGCTTGGATGATTTGATTCCTGTTATAACAGATGTCATCAACATCTCTTTGATTTCTGGTGTTGTCCCACAATGTTTCAAGCACGCCCTCGTGAAACCGTTGTTGAAGAAGTCTAATCTAGACCCTGAACTTCTGAAAAACTATCGTCCGATGTCAAATTTGCCGTTTTTGTCAAAGGTTCTTGGGCGTGTTGTTCTCGCTCAACTGATGACCCACCTTGAGACTCATAACCTCCTGGAGCCGTTCCAGTCGGCCTACCGGAAGTGTCATAGTACGGAAACAGCTCTGTTGCGTGTGGTGACTGACCTCCTTCAGGCATCTGATGATGGTCACGTGTCTATCCTGTCACTGCTCGACCTTTCGGCAGCATTTGACACAACAGACCATGTCATTTTGAGTCAGCGGTTGTCCTCTACTTTCGGCTGTACTGGAACTGTTCTTGATTGGTTTGAGTCTTACTTGTCAAATCGCACGCAGTCTGTCCTTGTGAATGATGTTCAGTCCGCTCCATCAACCTTGAAGTATGGTGTGCCTCAGGGTTCGGTCCTTGGACCCACTCTGTTCACCATGTACACCCAGCCCCTGGGCGCTGTTATCCAGCAGTTAGGTACCATTTTTTTGCTGATGATTCGCAGCTACATGATTCAGCTGCACCTTCAGAGTTTTCTAGCCTGGTTAGAGACATGACATCTAGCATAGAAGAAGTGGGTATCTGGATGAAAGGAAATAAATTTAAGATGAACGATGACAAAACTGAACTCATTGCCATTGGGTCAAAGTCAAAGCTAAAGCAGGTCAGCACCAACTCGATGTTTTTTTTACGGACTGTGAGATTGTATTCTCCAAATCAGTACGGAATCTTAGTGTGTTCTTGGATGAGTCTCTCTCAATGGAAATGCAGATGAATCAGTTGTGTAAAGTTTTATATTTCCAGCTTCGTAGAATCAGTAAGATCCGTTCTTTTCTGCCTTCATTCTATCCCGTCTTGATTATTGTAATTCTCTTTTGGCTGGTCTTCCTGATCACAAACTTGCAAAGCTTCAACGCATACAGAATAGTGCTGCCAGACTCGTCCTTCGTAAACCACGGCGTGAAAGCGCTACTCCATTCTTAAAAATACTTCACCGGCTGCCTGTTAAAGCTAGGATAGAATACATACAAGGTCTCTACCCTATGCTACCAATGCCTCAACTCTGTTGCTATGCCCTCCTATCTGTGTGAGCTTCTCCAAACTTACAAACCCACTAGAACTCTAAGATCTCAAGACTCTCCCCTCTTAGTTGTTCCGCGTTTCTCTCTGAATACTTACGGAAAAAGATCGTTTTCTGTGTATGGTCCAGCTACTTGGAATTCACTCCCTGTACATGTCAGACAGAGCCAGTGTCTAGTCACGTTCAAAAAACAACTAAAGACGTATCTGTTCACGAAACACCTGTCATAGAGTGAGAGAGAGGGTGGTTAGGGGGGGGGGGTGGGGGGGGGGGGGGGTGGGAGAGAGATTGGGAGAGAGAGAGAGAGGGGGGAGGAGGAGGAGGAGAAAGGGCACACAATAAATGAATTATGTATAATTGTTTTATTACTGGTTTTAAATTTATTATGTTTTATCATATTTTATTTCATTTAGAGAGACGAGAATGAATTATGTATATTTGTTTTATTACTAGTTTTAAATTTATTATGTTTTATCATATTTTATTTCATTTAACCCGAAAACAACGCTGTTCTAGTTATGCTGTTTTTATTTATCTGTGATTAGATATTGATTGTTGTTAAATGTTTTGAAAGAGCTACGTGTTCTCAAAGTGGTATACTCCGTTGTGGATGCACACGTGGATGTGTGTGGATGTGTGTGTGTGTGTGTGTGTGTGTGTGTGTGTGTGTGTGTGTGTGTGTGTGTTGTGTGTGTGTGTGTGTGTGTGCGTGAAAGAGAGAGAGAGAGAGAGAGAGAGAGAGAGAGAGAGAGAGAGAGAGAGAGAGAGAGAGAGAGAGAGGAGAGAGAGAGAGAGAAGTGTTGTGTGTGTGTGTGTGTGTGTGTGTGTGTGTGTGTGTGCGTGCGTGCGTGCGTGCGTGTGTGCGTGCGTGCGTGCGTGCGTGCGTGCGTGCGTGCGTGCGTGCGTGCGTGCGTGCGTGTGTGTGTGTGTGTGTGTATGTGTGTGTGTGAAATGCATTACTTGCAGATTGTTTTAATGTCTAAATTCGTATTTTTTATTCTAATTGCTATGTTTTAAAATGAATCTTGAATATGCGTGAATTGAAATATGTATAGACAGAGAATTTTCTTTTTAAATTGTTGTTTTAGGCTAATTTAAGTAACACATTGATGTGTGTTCTATTGCATTTGTTGATCTGTACAGCGCTAAGAGCTCATATAATTGTTGTTGAGGCGCTATATAAAATACATTATTATTATAATTATATTATTATTATTATTATTAGCTGTGATTTAGGTCAGTAGTTGTACAAATCTGTTTATAGACAGGCACAAGCCACGCTTCTCACGCTTGTTGTAAATTAAATAAGACATGTTTGTACATTTTGTACATTTGTACATTTTGTACATGGTTTAAAATATTGCAATTTTAGCTTCCATTTGATGTTTCTTACGATTTAATTGGCTTAGTTATTGTGGAGAAATTGTGCTTGTATGGCCAAGAAAACACTGTGACAAATGTTGGCCATTTCGCGGTCCGGAGGGCCGATTTGATTGTAGCGAGAGCGTGTTTTCCTTGCGGCCCGCGCCGCTCTGTTATCTATGCGTGAGTATTTGCATAGTTCAAGAGCTGTGTGAGAGTCGAGGTGGCCGTCCTGGGCTGTCCGTCCTAACGAGCCTTCTGGTTTCCGTGGACGTAAAAATTTATTGAACCGTGCTTACTGGACGGCATTGGTCACAACTTGTCCCTTATATGTCAACTGACATCTGAGGACATTAAGCATCACTTCATCATCAGTGAGCATTTTGGATCAGAGTTCAGGAGAGTCGAGGTGGCCGTCTAATGAGCCTTATGGTTTCTGTGGATGTAAAACAACATTGAACCATCGTGCTTACGCATTGGTCACAGTTTGTCCCTAATATGTCAGCCGGCATCCGAGGACATTAAGCTCTACATCATTATCAACAATTTGGGCAGAGCTCAGGAGCTGTGTGAAAATCGAGGTGGCCGTCCCGGGCTCCCGTCCCTAATAAGACTACGGTTTCTGTGGCCGTAAAGCAACACTCAACAACAGCAATTTGGGTGTGCTGAAAAATTTTCTGCTGTAAAATAAAGCCTCATTGCTGTACACCTGCTGTGGTCTCCTCTTTCACTGATTCTGCTGCCTGTCGATCTTCTAGCACTCCACACCATCACACATTAATTCCTTAAATATTTGATCAATGTTAATAATTAATGCTGATAGTTGTTATAAAAGCACTTACAAGTAGATATGTTAGTTCTATTTGGTAGTTGTAGAACTTTGTATCCCCCCAACCCCCAAAAATGCAAGCATTATTAAATCAACAATTGTTATGAGTACAATATCCAGACACATAAGGGTTCAAAAGAATGCAATTTATTAGGACAAAATACAATATGCGAATTTTTTGGGTAATCCTCTTTACCAAGCAACAAAATTACACTTAAACAACAGTTAAAAGCACATATAAATAGATATTTTAGTACCAGCAGGTATTTGTAGAAATGTGTAAAAAAAAAAAAAAATGTTTTTAATAACATAGTCCAAAAAATTAAAACCAGAAAAATAAAACATCAATGAATCAGTAATTGAATTATGAGTACTTACGGAATACACACACACACACACACACACACACACACACACACACACACACACACACACACACACACACACACACACACACACGCACGCGCGCGCGCGCGCGCGCGCGCGCGTGTTTGTATTATTTGTATTACTGATTTGATTTTTTTTAATGGCTCATGCACTATGCAAGACACTAGACAGTTAAGACATAATTATTAGGTTATGTATATATGTATAGCAATAGTTATAAACATTGTATAATCAAATTCATGAATCCTACTTTCACAGATCCATATACTTTGTGTATATACCTTGTTTGTTTTTAACGACTGATGAGGACAAGTCGACTGTACGCTATCGCTGACACTGATTTACTCGGGTAAATGTCCTGAAATGAGTGTTCAAATCCTTCCGAACGTACAAGTTTCACAACCGTACAAGTTTGCCAGATGCTTTCCGCAAGTGCTTGTTCTTTGAAACTGAGAAGCGTTACATTTCATTCCTTAACCTCTTTGCCCGTGTAGTTCGAGCAGTACATACAGTACTTCTTTCCCATTGTGGCCTGTAGCAACAGCTATCACTAGTAATGTGGATATCACTAGATACTTTCAGTATCGCGCCTCACCGAACGCCCCAAACTATCAACATTCGGCTTACAGTGAAGGGGGGCCACTTCTGTAAAATCCTGAAATAGGGACAGGTTTCTGTGTCAGATTTAATCCTTGCTTTTTTGCTTTGTTGTTGTTCTTGTTTATTTGTTTGCTATCGTCGTTGTTGTTTTTATTGCATGTTTATTCATAGATGACTGGCTGAAGCGCAGGTTGAGTTGACAAGACTTAAGACGCTGAGTGTCGGCATACCGGCAATGTTCAGTCACTGCATGGTCAGAAAGGTTTCGAGAGCTGATAGAACGCCTGGTTTATTCCGGAATTAGTACTAGGAAACAGCCGAAGAATACCTCCAAGAAATATAAAATGGTCTTTTTAATGAGGTATGAAACGACGGCGGGGACACTCTTTGAAAGACGAGCTTTTAGAGTCACTGAGGCAGCCAGCTGGGAAATTTCAGTGATAAAACGACAAGAACGTACTCACACAAACTCGAGCAAAACTGCCATTGTACCAACCTATATTACGCTGATATCTAAAGACGTGGCAACGTCTGTATCCAAGTCATGCTATTTGATAACTAACGGTGACCGTGACGTGTTCAAATAACACGTAGACACAACTTCGCTGCCACGTGGGCCAGTTGTTCAATCACGTGCGCCCTGTGATCAGCTCGGATTGTCACGTGACAGGCTTTGCCCGCTCTCGAGTCTACTATGAAACTTCAATAGCTACAACAATCAAAGAAGAAGAAGTCGCAGTTTATCAGTCAGGGATTCAGCTTTGAGTATGAAATGACAACAAAACCGTCTGCACGGTCTTTGATGACAGCCGTTTTACACATGCAGCTTATAAAACAAGAAACAAAGAACACACTCAGCTAACAGTGTTTACAGAAAGCGAAGGAGAAAGAATTTCACTGAGACCATTGTTCTGTGCGGTGTATCCGTAGCCAGGCCCTACTGACAAACAGCGAGAACTTGCCCAACAACATGACAAATGCAAGTGAACAACGAAAACACAGGTCTTGTAACAAAATTCATTAATCTCCAAACGACTTCCGCTTTGATTTTGTATCAATTCAATTTTGATAGCAGAATTCAGCTCATCTCCGTAGAGTCTGTGTGGATGCCTTATTGTCAGTTCATCGATGACATCTCCCAGCTTCCGCTTTCTTAATTCGTCTTTCAAAGAGTGTCCGCGCCGCACCACATAAAAACTACCTTTGGACGATATATATTGAAAGTGTCTCTAACAAGTCTTCTTCGGCTGCTTCTACTGATTCCGAAATAAGCCAAAGGTTCTATCGGGTATCGATGCCTTTCGCTGACTATGCAGTGATCAGAGCCTGCTTGTCTAAAGTATGACATAATTATGTGTTGCGAACTCAACCGACGCTTCGGCCAATCCGACCTATCAAAAAAGTCGTAACCAACTTCGACTGAACCAATCACTTGTCGCCAAAATGCGTAAACAACATGTGCGATTATTACTTGTTTTTCCCCGCCACTCAGTTCTGACCAGTAAGCTGCCGTAATTAACCAAGTCGAAAAAACATTTCAGAGTACACTCCGTTAGTAGCTGGCATATTTTGAAGCAGAGCTGAGGTGCTGCTATATTTTATTTTACAAATATGTAGGCTACTATGTATTCCCTATCATCCTACTATAATTCGAATTTGTAAAGAAATAATTTTTAAAAAATTGGGGGGAGGGGGGGGGGGGGGGGGGGGCATTGTTACGGAATTATACCTGGCTGTTGTGACAACAGAATACTATTTAACATAAAGACTGCGTAGGCCTACACAATATGATGTCGAAACATTTTGCCTAAAATGTATGTGTAGTCAATATTAATAGTCAGAAAGACGCAAGTTTGAATGACACTGAAATTTCATACCAATAGCCCCACCCCCACCCATCGAGTCCTGCTTCGGCAGACGTATGTTTCCCGGCCATTCCAAAAGACGAAATAATCAAGCGGCGGATCACCATAACAACAGAAGCAGGGACAGTGGCAGTTACTATAGACAGGACGCTAGAAATCATAGCAACCACCCGTCCTCAACAAACAATGGCGATATTATAACAGCCAGCTCACATCAAAGGAGAGAGACGATGAAAAGTGTGTAAACGTGAGCGGTGGGCACCCTGATCTGTTCCGGCAGGTGGCAGCACGGTGCGCCGCCTGGCTGGGTGCCATCTTCCTGTCACGCTGACTGTCACGTGTCTCAGCAGGGAGCGTCTCGTCTTTACAGCCAGCTTTATGGCGGCCGTTTGTCACCGCATCGCCTCCAGCTTGCCTGCCTGCCACTCGTGGGCTGTACCTCGCCACTGGCTGCCCGCTAGACGGGCACGGCGACCAGCACCTTGCCAATGGCTGCCCGCTTGACGGGCACGGCGACAGCACCTTGCCAATGGCTGCCCGCTAGACGGGCACGGCGACCAGCACCTTGCCAATGGCCGCCCGCTAGACGGGCACGGCGACCAGCACCTTGCCAATGGCTGCCCGCTAGACGGGCACGGGCACATAGATCTTTCACTGACATTTTGCCCTAAGCTGAAGCTGTAGGGGATGCACCCCAAACCCCGCTTTCTCCCTCTCTATGTCTACTGTCTTTCCTTCTCTCTCCTTGTCTCTGTTAATCTCTCTCCCTTTCTCTATTCCTCTCTCTCCTTCTCTCTATTCCTCTCTCTCTCCTTCCCGCTCCCTTTCTCTGTTTCTCTCACTCTCTGTTTCTCTCTCTTTCTAATCTTTCTCTCTCCTTTCCTCTCCCTTTCTCTATTTCTGTCTGTCTCCTCCCTTCCTCGTGTCTGTCCTTCCCTCTCCCTTTCTCTACCCTTTCTGTATAATTGAAAGAGTACGTCTATTTGCTATCAAACGATTCCTGAATGTTAGCACAAGAACACCAAGCGCACTAGTTTATGGGGAAACCGGTAGATATCTTCTTTATGTAAATGCATACACAAGATGTATTAAATATTGGCTGAACCTTGTAAGAATGCCAGATAGCCGCCTCCCGTCCAAATTATACAAAATGCTTTATGACCTCCATTGTAAGAACAAGAATAACTGGGTCTCTTATGTTTGTTTTACATTGTATCGGTACGGCTTCGGATTCGTTTGAGAAAACCAGAGTGTGTGTAATATGAAAAGATTTCTGTGTGAGTTTGAAAAGATTTCTGTGCGAGTTTAGACAGCGGTTAATTGACTGCTGTCTTCAAGACTGGCACAATGCCATGGCTTCAAAGGACCGTCTTGGTTCTATTCCTCATTTTTTTTTTTAAAGCCATTCTCTTGCAGATTATTTGTTTATCATTAAAAAAGCAGTTTTAAGGAAGCATTTGGTCAGATTCAGATTAGGTGTATCCCCCTTAAAAACACATCGTCTGCGATATTCAGAAAGAACACCAGACATTTTTACCTGTCCATTCTGCGACACGAACGAATCAGAAATTCAATTTGTGTTAGTATGTCAAAATACAAAACGCTAAGAGAAACTTATTTGCCTGCTAAG
>JABMCL010001663.1:30000-35000 GCA_018857735.1 Alviniconcha marisindica | reverse complement strand
TCTTGTCATTCACTGTTTTTTCTCTTGGCTTGCCCTTTTGTTTCTCGTCCGTTTACGATGTACGAGTGAGGGGGATAGTCTCGATGTTTAACGAACTGCTCATTCTTTCTTTGTGTGGGGTAGTTCGTGAGCGTCTGTTGCCCTGCCGTGTTGTTGTTGGCTGAATGGATTGTATCGTGTATACGGATTACGTGTATCCAGCCTTTGTCTCGTTGCTCGATGACTTTTCTTGCCTCCTCTTTCTTTTCAGAAAGTGTTGTTGTTTTGTTTTTCTCTCTTTTCCTCTTCTTTTCACCATGCATTCTTTTTTCTTCTTTTTTTAATCTCTGGTTTATTGGCCATTTCGTACCCGCTTGTTAGCTTGCCTGATTAGGGCAGCCATTTTTGCATTTCTCTTTTCGTCGTCATTTGTTTACATCCCGATGCTTTGTCATCGGTAGTCCTGATTAGCGATTTGATTTATCAGTCTGCAGCCTTTATTTTTCTAGATGGAAGCCGGGTTAGTGAGGGTTTAGTCAGAGTTAGTTAAGATTCATGTTAGTTATGGTTAATTTGGCTTTCCATCTGTTTGTCGGCACAGTTATTTTTGCTCTGTGCTCTTATGGCTGCAACAAATGTAGTCAATGTAGTCGTCCACTCATTTGTTGCAGACAGTAGTCTATTAGACTGTTGTGATTTGGTGGTGTTTTTTCCACCTTATGTTTGCAGGTAGGCCATCGTTTGCGTTTTTGAGGTGGTTTCCGCTGTTTTGTTTGTTTCATTTGGTGTCAGCTGTTTGCTTGCCTGATTAGGGCAGCCATTTTTCGTTTGCCATTAGCATTTGTGGTTTGGTCTTTCTTTCTTTGTCATAGGCATTTGTGGTCTGTTCTTTCTTTCTTTCTTTTTGTCACAGGCATTTGTTTCTTATTTACACAGCCTTTTCTGCTGTAGGCATTCGTGCTAGACTTACTGTCTTTGCCTTCTTTCTTTCTTAATGTTCTCAGATGCTAAATAGCATATTAGGGACAAACTGCGATGTCGACCGAATGGTGCCGTGGCTTCGGCGCGGCCCCGTGAGAGTGCCGCTGTTTTCGCCTAAGCCCTGTACTATCGTTGGTGCACAGGCCAGCCGAGTTTCTGTTTACCTTTCGGCTTTTACTTTTCTCTCGGTTGTTTTCATTGATTTTTTGCCTCGCTTTGTTTTGTTTCTTAGACAAGGCAGGGGTATTTGTTGGTAGTTCAATAGTTGTACCTCCTGTTTTTCCTTTCTTTTCTCCGTGTTTACCATGTCCATTTTTTCTCTTTTTTTTTCCTTTCTCTCCCTTCTTCTTCTTCTGCATTTATTACGAGTTCATTCTTGCTGAGGATTTGTGTGTTCATTTGCCTCTTTTGTTGATTTCCCTTTCTTTCGGAGCGTTTCTTGTGGAAAATTGTTTTCGCCTTTTTTAACTTTAATCTTTGCATTGGGTGCCAAGGTGTCAAAATGTATTTCAGAATCCTTTGGTCGGTCTGGATATATTCCTTGTTGAATTGGCAAGGACGGAGGTTTCATCCGAAGAGACCGTTCCTTCCATCTACCAAGGATCAACCTAGCCGGGCGATGCGTGACCGATACCCTTTAGTAAAAAATTCATGTCTGTGTGGGTGTCCACAGGTTAACCGACTTGGAACAATTTCCAGTTCGAATCTCCAAGGATGAAGCTTTCTTCGACTGCTATCTTTCGGGAAGGTGTGAAAGGAAAACAACGACCCTTTGGTCTGCAGCTCTGCGCATCCCACAGCCGCACCTTCGCGTGGCATTTTCGTTGTGGACCGATTGATGGTGAAAACGCGCCTCATTCGCCATTCGCCTCAGTGGTCTGTTTGTGACGTCAGAGACCTACGTCACGGATCTCGCGCGTATTTCGAGATTAAAACAAGCAGACGAAATTCGGCCTGATCGGCATGCATTTCTTCCTTCGTAAACATACTTACTTTCATGGCATTTACATTTTATTAGATTTAAAGGTCATGTTATGCACTAGACTTTCATAATTGGGTCGATTTTCAACGTTCCGTTGCAAACAAAAACTGCCTTTACAAGCCCTTAAAAAAAAAAAGCAAAGAAATCACAGGTGCTTGTTGTTGTTGTTTTTCTCAAGGGAAATCGCTTAACCGTGCCACACTTCACATGTTTTGAATGACTGTTATTTCATTTATATTCGATAGGTATTCACGCCTGTACATAACAAATGATCACGTGCTGCTAGAATCTTTCACAGATCAGTTTGTTTCAACGACGGCAATTCAGTTTGTCTATTTATTAATTATTTATACTCTAAATGAGTTTATCTAAGTTCATTATTACAGAATGTTTGAACGTGGCCAGCTCATTATTACAGCACGTTTCAACGGGGTCAGCTCATTACTGCAGCATGTTTCAACGGGGTCAGCTCATTACTGCAGCACGTTTCAACGGGGTCAGCTCATTACTGCAGCACGTTTCAACGGGGTCAGCTCATTACTGCAGCATGTTTCAACGGGGTCAGCTCATTACTGCAGCATGTTTCAACGGGGTCAGCTCATTACTGCAGAACGTTTCAACGGGGTCAGCTCATTACTGCAGCATGTTTCAACGGGGTCAGCTCATTACTGCAGCATGTTTCAACGAGGGCAGATTACTACTACATACGTTTCAACGAGGGCAGTTCATCATTACAGTAGGTTTTAACGAGGGTAGTTCATTATTACAGTAGGTTTTAACGAGGGCAGTTCATCATTACAATAGGTTTCAAAGAGGGCAGTTCATCATTGCAGTAGGTTTTAACGAGGGTAGTTCATCATTACAGTAGGTTTTAACGAGGGTAGTTCATCATTACAGTAGGTTTTAACGAGGGTAGTTCATCATTCCAGTAGGTTTTAACGAGGGCAGTTCATCATTACAGTAGGTTTTAACGAGGGTAGTTCATCATTACAGTAGGTTTTAACGAGGGTAGTTCATCATTGCAGTAGGTTTTAACGAGGGTAGTTCATCATTGCAGTAGGTTTTAACGAGGGTAGTTCATTATTGCAGTAGATTTTAACGAGGGTAGTTCATTATTACAGTAGGTTTTAACGAGGGTAGTTCATCATTACAGTAGGTTTTAACGAGGGCAGGTCATCACTAGAGTAGGTTTCAACGAGGGCAACTAACATTACTAGTTGCTGGCTTGTGCATTTTACCTAAGAAACAAAGTAAAGGTTGCTCCTTCACGTTTGTCTGTGACTTGCCAAGAGAGGCGACTGGCTGCCTTGTCCACTGGTCGGTGATCGCGTAGCTGCCATTGTCTACCCGTCATCCGTAGCAACACGACCTCACCGCGTTAGCAAGCCGTCATGTAAACGTAATTACCTATCTTCGTTTTCTGTAGGGAACATTATATATGACTAAACTGCTGCGTGCAGTGTGGACAATGGTCTGTCACGTACTGCTCTCGCCCCCTCTATGGTAGCGCCATATCACCCTCTCTTCCCTGACATATCCGTTTTGGGCTTTAACCAACCGGGAACAGGAAGCAAGACGCAAGTGTTTGACATGCTTCACAGCCTGCCATTGTGGGTCATTTCAATGCCTGTCGCTTAGAGAATAATTATCATGAACGAACTGTGGCCTGCCGCTGTACACGTTTTACTGATACTCTGGTGTTCTTGTTCCATTTGGGACTGAGGCGTAGTAAAAGGAAGCGCTCGACGATCTACCTTCAAGGGACAAGAAAGGGCTATTGTCAATCAAGTCAAATCAAATCAGGAGTTTATTTCAGACACTTCAATGGAGATGTACATAGAACATCAAAGAGGGAACATTTGACAAATTTCACAACGGTTAGACATGGCAACAAACCAAAACATCAACAATAAATGACTGGCACAACTAAACAAAACCAGAGAGAGAGCAGACGAACATTATGCTGTTTCAAAGGAAACGTTAGTGGAAATATTCTGAGAGACGGGGTGGAGCACGGACGAGCTCTTTCGAGCACAGAAAAACCATCTTGAACTAAACTGAACTTTTGTTCCATCCGTCTTCCCTTCACACAGTCAACTAGTCATGTTGCAAATAAATAATAACGAATAAAGTATTCATTCAGCGCAAAATCTTATCTGGGGAGACGCACCTTTCCTTTCATACTGTCAAGTATCCAATATTTATGTTCCAGTCATTTTCCAGCCATCTGTCCCTTTTCCCCGACACAATTTCTGGGCTCAGTTTTTGCGCTCTGGGTGCCAAGTGGGGCTTCTGTTGAGTCGGGTAGACAAATGACTGATCATGTCAAGCGAGAAGTGAGACCCTTTACAGCGGTCGTGATGGAGGTTGTGCCGACAGCCTGGCCATTGCTCAAATGCCGTTGTCGTGGCCAAAAAATGTGGAAGGGTTTGCAGGACAGGTAGAGGACCCAGTGCAGACACTGTTCCGCTCAGCTGTTCCGGTTAAACGCTTGCAGCCAGTAGACCATGTAGGGAACCGCTCGGGTGTCGGTTACTTATAACTGATTAATGCATCACAGACCAGCTGTCACTGGTGTGCATGTGTGTAAATATTGGGCTCATGGATGGGAGTTACCATTATCACACAGGTACGTGTTATAATACTGTTGTACTTCTGTAACGCTAAGTTAAATTATATACCCGACACCCGTACACTCCTTGTGTCAGTAAATGCAAAAGGGGGGAGAGGGAGAGAGCATAGTTCAGGAGCTGTGTGAGAGTCGAGGTGGCCGTCCTGGGCTGTCGTCCTAACGAACCTCATGGTTTCCGTGGACGTAAAGTAATATTAAACCATGCTCACGCATTGGTCTCAGCTTGTCCCTAATATGTCAATCGACATCCGAGGATATTAAGCATCACTTGAAGAAGCAGAAGGAAGCGAGCGAAAGAGAGAGGAGGAGGGAGGTCTAAAGTAACAAACATGGTGCACGTCCACAGAAACCATAAGGCTTATTAGGGACGAGGAGACTGAGTGGGGAAGGGGATATGGAGGTGGGAGGAGAGGGAGATTCATATAC
>JABMCL010001663.1:15000-25000 GCA_018857735.1 Alviniconcha marisindica | reverse complement strand
AGGCGCTCCAAGTATTCATTATTATTCTAAATATTTATTATTATAAACTTGAGGCCTATCGTATTGTCCTTAAGTAGAAGCGTTATGCTGTGTCAGAAAGGGTGATTTAAAGTGTCGTGTGTCCTCTGGGCAGCCGATCCCTGTCTGCCGGACAGTAGCCGCTGGCTCTGTGTGGGCCCGCCACACAATAGACGAAGTCCGTGCTAAGCTCTATGCCCCGTCTGTCGCCATTCTTACCTTCTCACAACTTACCCTTCCGTCTGGCCGCCACGTGGTACTGTGTTGACTCGGTGGTATAAAGCACACGTGGTTTGAATCCGATTTTCAAATGACTGTAAATTGCATCATTTGATAGTAGCTGATAGCTCTCATCAGTCAAGAAACATGAGCTATTATTTTTGTTGTCGCTGAAGGTTTGGTTCGAAATCAACCCGTCTTTCGCGCTGTTGACATGCTTTAGCTTGTGAAGCAAACATGGCGGCCAGTCGTCGGGCTTTTCGCGCGGAATGCTATTTGTGATGTTCTGATTGGTTGGAGCTACTCGGCTGCCTGGAACCCTCTGTCTGTTCTGAAGCGGGCACAGGTTTGGATGGCCGCTATCATGATTAAAAAATAAAAAATAAAAAATATATATATTAACTGTAATCACCATTATCACGTTTCGTAATCTTGGAGCACAGCGGCATCAATTCGTGATGAAGTGAGAATTTTACTGTTCGAAGAGCGTAGTCTGATCAGATCAAACTTTTACAAATTTTGTTTATGTGATCAGATTTTTTTTGGGGGGGGGGGGGGGGGCCTAACTGAAAGCAGCAATATCGACATAAACGGAAAAGAAAAGAGTTGTCAAACATTGCACCTCAAAGTCTATTGATATAATAAGTTGATACCGACATGACGCAGACCATCTTTTATCGTAGCTCCCCACCCGCCGCGAGAAAAAGAAGCAGAAGAAAAAAGCTTTGTATTTCACCGACGACTATGGCCAAAGCGATCCATCACCACAGAGTTTAGCCTGTAGCTTTGGGTGAGTTGCCGCACTGGGGAGCCAGTGTCGTGCCTAAGTTATTGATCGAAACACTCCAACACTGCGGTCAGGAAGTTGAGTAGGATAAGTGACAAACTCGTAATAATGCGGTCGATCAGTTGATGAGCAGAACTTTGGGGACGAAACAAAAAGAATTGGAATTTGTGTTCTGTTAAAGCGTCCTTTGCCTAAAATGATGTCAAATGTAATAATAGTCTGTGACCACATAGTCAATTAAAAATAATTATGTGACATTTATTTTTTTGTTATCTACATATGATAGTCATGTCGGTTCCCCTCTCTCCTCCCCAAGCAATCCGGCAATCATGGAGTTTCTCCCAAATACATTATAAACTTTGCTCTTCTTTTGTCTGTCATTGTGTGTGCTTATGTGCTTTCCTCGCATCCCTGACCTATTGTACATCGATTCTCTTGCAAACTGACCATGACAAGGTAAGACAGATTACTATTACCAAATAAAAGGAATAGCAATGAAGCTCCCGATGTCTTACAGGCGGCTGGTTGCCCAGAGGCAGGAGTTAGCGGATGTTATTCTATCGTAACTGGCGGCCGGGGGAGGTTCCCGGGGTGTACCTGCGGTGGTGTACAGCCGATGCAGTAATCAGTGACGGGTTTCTGCTGCAAGAGAGAAATTGTTGCTTAACGCCCACGGAGGCGAGTATGCCTATAAGGGACGGGGACGAGTGGAAAAAAGGGAAATAAGAGTGAAACCTCGAAACAGGCGCCAACCCGGAAGACCAAAGCTGCCGTGGACCGCTGCCAGAACAACAAAATATTAAGGCAGTGTCCGTCCGGCATTGCGCAGCGACCACCGCACCACGCAATTGCTGTCCCAACTGCTATGCAGAACAGAGTCACAATGTCCGTAGCTCCGCCGTTGGGAAATAACTGAAGCAAAAGAAGTCCAACTCTCGAGCCCAACTCCACGTCCCTGCCCTTGATCTCTTCTGGGCTAACTTGTGGGTCTAGCACCACCTCCCTCCTCTTGATCTCGCCTGGACTCTCTTTCTGCTGCTGGGAGTCCTCAGCTCTTAAAGGTTATTATTCTTTTAACCTGGAATAGGTCGGTGTGTGGCCGGCTTTGCATACTTTGCCTACTGTCATCTCGGTTCATTCAGCTTTATTTTCCTTCGGTCTTCTTCTGGCATGGGTTGGTGTTTAGGGTGGGCGATGAGCCGGATTTATGTGCTGTGATCTGATTATTCTCTTTGGGAGAGTCATGGTTTTGAGAGGTTGTGGTTCAGTTTTTATGAAGTCGTATTTACTGGGGTATTGTGGACCTCCAGCTGGACTTTGGTTCGTAATGATTTTGATTTTCCTACTGTGCTTCACCTAGCCGCTATACAGCTAGCACGGATGAATTAAAGCCCCGGGCTGCGTGCGGGTGGCAGGTGAAGTGTGTTGTGTGCACTTGTCACGGCAACACACAGGGCCTCCTTGTTGGATGAAGGACAGGGTCCTGTCTACCTGTCAGCTCCCATCACGGGTGGGGCATCTTTCGCCTTCCTCAAACCTGCCGCTTGACATCCTTATATCACAAGAGGGACGTACACGTTGCCGTCATTGTCATCTCCTCTGCGCTTGGCAAACGAAACCAAATGGAATTGTACACATTGAACATATATTTTTAAACCAAATTCAATATATATACACACCTGTTGTGCGTGAGTGCATGTGAGTGTGTGTGTGTATGAGAGTGAGTGAGTGAGTGTGTGTGTGTGTGTGTGCGTGCGTGCGTGCGTGCGTGCGTGCGTGCGTGCGTGCGTGCGTGCGTGCGTGTCGTGCGTGCGTGCGTGTGTGTGTGTGTGTGTGTGTGTGTGAACTATTTTGATAACTGTATAACGTTTCACCGCGGATGCTTTTTAGTTTTACTGTTTGTTTTGTTTTATTTTAATCTTCTTTTTAACCTGGAGACGTGTAGCTATTATGACATCATTAATACTCCGTCCAGTCCAGACGTCCTGCACTGAATTTGATAAATATCGGGTCTTTTATGAATATGTGCAGACGAATTATGCATCGGGTCAAAGTTGATCCTCTCTACTTTAAAATTACCTCAATTACTTCAAATGAATTATATTATCTGATTCTGATGACGTCACAAAGACCTGTGACGGAAACCATGGAGCATGAAAGGGGGAAAAAAAGTGCGGTTTTACATTTTTAATTTCATGAAACTCGGAGAAGGTGGCATGAAAATCCACCGGAAATAGGCATCTGTGCATAGAACATCTTGTTCGTATGGCACTGTCTGTCGGTGGATCCGACGTTTTCAAAGTGGCAAGAGAGAGGTCTGAGATGAGCCACGGTCTAGCGCCCCAAAAACTTCCCGTATGAACGAGAATACCATTGAATATCGGCAAAAGAAGCAGGCTATAGCAGATGACCCTCACATCCCAACTGAGGAAATAAGTGAAATATTTAACCTTTCACGTGGTACAATTCACCGAATTATACACGAAAGAATCTGTTTTTTTCCTCTCCAGCCGACAGGCTAAATACACGTGCTAAATAAATACTTTGAACCGCAATGGCCTAACCCACTGAATGATGTTGTCACAGGAGATGAAACTTCGATGCATTGCTAGGGCATGCCCTCAAATCAGGCAAATATGGTATGGCTCAATGAAGCCGGGGACACAATTTCTCAGACCTGAATTTTAGAGCAAAAAGCGGCTCTTCATTAATCGACCATGCTGGACCTCTTCTGGTCGACATTCTGCCCCAAAAGACAATGACTGGTCAACACGGCACAGGAACAACGCTTGCAAACAGTTGTTGTGGCTGTTCAGGAGCAGGGACCTAACGTGGGAAGAATATTTAACTCTATATGACTCCGTACTGCCCACAAAGCAAGGGCCACAGTTAAGTATCTGGAGGGAGAAAACGTGCATGTCCTGCCCCACCCACCATACAGCCCTGACTGTTGCCTTTTTCTGTTGTTTTGTTTTCTGTTTGTTTTAGCCTTGAAAACTGGCCTTGCTGGTAAGAAAAAACAGAGAGACAGAAAGTCGTACTCCCTTCGTAAAGAGCCTATTGGGTGCATCATTTCCCCCCGGAGCCGAATCCGATGTTTGGCCCATACTGCCAAGCAGAGAGCAGAGGGGTTATCAAAAATCTGATCCTGGTGGGGACCATTATAATGTTGGTTGCCTTGGTCAGACACGTGTTTCGCTACCTCAGTAGCTCATCAGTGACCACCGGCACATAATAGTGAGAGGATATCAGCCCGATACTAGCGAAAGTTTAAATGTTAATAATATGTACAATAGTTTGCTTGCTATAAACTGTCACAAATGGTAGGGTCGGGGTGTGGGTGGGTCTAATGAGTAAGGAAATCGTAAATTCTTTTTTTCACATGTTGCTTATTTGCTTCAAAACACCCTATTATACGGAACATGAGCTATTTAATTTGAACACTTGCTAGGACTGCTCCCAACTTGCTGTGGATGCTCATCAAGCTCGTGGTGAGGGTCAGCCTTGCTTGGCTGGAGCCCACTAATATAATATTAGTATGTTCACCATCATTGTCACTATAAGGCAAGATTCACATTTTTTTTTTGCATTCCAAAAGTTTGCCGAAAATCAGTCGCACTCGTGCTTACTTCTGTTGCACCCCCCCCCCCCCCCCCCCCCCCCCCCCCCCCCCCCCCACCCCTCTTTTTTTTCCCCTTCTTCTCCCTCTCTCTCGTAAATTTCAGCTTTTTTGTCAGTTTTGTTTTACTTTTTACCCGCTTTTTGCATGGAGCTTTCTAAATGCAGTATCTATAGCAGGTACTAGAACAAAGCAGCTCCCTACTATGGCAAGAGAATTATGATACTCTGAGTATACTATTTTATAATTAAGTTCAAAGCTAGTTCCCAAGGGCAGTGTGAAGAAAGTAGTTAAGACACGGCTTTATACGTACCATAGATAATGTCGCTTTAAGCATTCATGGCGAAAAACGGGTCTCTAACACCTGCCTGAGTGTAGGTGAATCAAATAATAGTAAAAAAGTACAGAACTGTTCCCGATTTTCGCTGCAATATTCAATTAGTTAATTTGACCACATAAATCAGACAAGTAATGCACAAAATATAAAATAAGCACAAAGTATAGACCCTCTATTCCATTTACTGGATCCAAGCACTAGTAGTTACCGTTGAGGCTTATATCTCCTTGCCTATGTAGACAGAGCACTGAGCACCTTTGGCGGCATTTTTTTCAGACCTAACACTTCCATGCATCCTTCATGGATCCACAGGTCAATAGCATTAGTACGTGCAGAGTTATTTTTCTTTGCAAAGTACTCTCAATTAAAAAAAATTAAAAAATTCAGCATTTCAAAAAAGAATTCTTTCTTAACATTCAAAATTTACTGCTGATTAAAGACAAAACTTTTTTTCATTTAAAAAATTTAAAAAATTCACTTCTGAATATACGTCTCCCTTCATTGGGAGCTTGGGTGTGCCAGACGAGAGCATTCTTCCATGCTGACGGAGTCTACCACCTAGACGGTGGTTTCCTTTCGCTAGTACTGGGCTAATATCCGCTCACTGTTATGTGCCGGTGGTGACTGACTGTCAGGTAGCAAAACACGTGTCTGACCCAGGCAACCCACATAATAATGATACCCACCAGGATCAGGTTTTTGATAAGCATTGTGTTCAGCAATGTGGGCCAAAAGTCGGATTCGGCTCGGGGGGAGGGTGAGGGTGGAACTGATGCACCCAACAGGCTCTTCTGAAGGGAGTAGGACCCCCCCACTCCCCTCCTTCGGATTTACTCTGTTTAAGACCTTCCAAATCTAAATATAACGCCTCAACAGTTAATTATTGGCCCTTTTTCTTCTTCTTCTTTTCTACACTCCCACCTAAAAGTATAGACCCTTCTGTACATTTTGGCCAGTTCAAGTAAACAGTTTCACAAAATCAGGCACCTAATTCTGGTTAACCCTAACACTGGACACCTGAGTGCAAACAGCCACCCCAATGTTGTTGACGGTCAATGCACAGGGGAATAATTGTCCTTGGCCGCCATAACGGCGGGAAATGGGAACTAACAGGTGGCTGGACCACTGTCTTGTTAAAAGGCGTTGAGCGTTGAGCGTATACAATATTATGTGTATATATATGACAGTGTACGCTATCCGATTTCTGGTGAACATCAGGGTTTGAATCAACACACAAGGGAGTTAATTAGCGCTCGAAATAAAATAAAATAAAAAAAGTACATTTATCATGCGCTCATCAACGCCCTGATCGCTCACATGATACATATTAACTTAAACATGATATTCTATGCACATGTAGAGCATAGTCCTACCAAAACAATTTACATAAAGTATTATACAAAAAAAATACACACGCACACATAAAAAAAGTAACATAAGTACCACAACAAAGACCTGAGTCGCCTACGCTAACTCTCACATGGCATGCGTGTAAATACAAGGTACATAAACTCCACCAGAGGTACATCCTCTACATCGGGGTTTGAGCTGAGGAATGCTAACCAACAAACAACACATCTGTGTTTTGCCCTCTTCCTTGACGTGGAGCGGGTTCGGCAGTCTTGTGGAAGAGCATGTTGCTCTCACACTTCAGTGTCAGTTAGTCACAGGGGAAAAAGAGACTGACGTGTAAAGATCTCACTACTATTATGTCATAGAGTAAAACTATAGTCTCTTTGCTAACATCTTCTACTGGAAATTGTGCCTCTTTTCGCCTCCTCGAACGGGCAACAACAACAAAGGTCGTTCGTTCCGGTTAACATGCGTACTTGTTTAACGCCGAGTCAAACATAGTTTGCTGGAGTAGCCACATCATCATGACTATTCCACTACTTCTATCACTATACATTATCTGTATTTCCATAACAGTGAAGGTGGGGCCTACTTGTATTGAAAGGTGGCCATGGAATCTTCAACGTGCACAGCAATGTTAGTACGTGCTGCTTACACTAGGCGACACTGAGACACGCAGTAACGAGCATGCACACTCAGTCCAAGCGTCGACTTCGGCCAATCCTGGCTTTTGGCCTCACTGAACAGAGAGCACATCTCTCTCTCTCTCTCTCTCTCTCTCTCTCTCTCTCTCTCGTCCCTGCTTTATCTCTGCCAGTCTGCTACATCTCCTGCTGCTGTCTACTGTCACTGCTACATCTCTGTCTCCTGTCTCTGCTACAGTCTCTTGCTGCTGTCTACTGTCTCTGCTACATGCCTGTCTACCGTATCTGCTACACCTCTGTCTCGGTGCTGTCACTGTATCTGATATTTCTGTCTGCTGTCTACTCAGTGACTGCTCTCTCTTTCTCTTTCGTGTCTCTGCTATCTCTCCCTCTCTCTGTGCTGTCTCTGCTCACGTGAGCAAATCGGGCAGGCTGCTGGCCGCACAAGTGTTGACTCGGGCAAACCGAACCGAAATGTCTCTTTACTGTCTCTCGACCATGAATTGAACCGACGATAACTGCTTTTAGATTGGTGCCGTTATTATGAGCTATGCGCAGACCTCTGCGGCTTCGTCTCTGAAGCCGAGATACAGACTCAGTCTTCATGAACCATATTTGAATTGTAGTCTCCTACAACGTGACAGAACCCGTTGGATATAGAAACTACATTTCTAAAAGCTATTTTGTCCACCAAGTACAAGAGACCCAAAACATGTTAAAAGCAAGGATTAAAAAAAAAAAATCACTCCTTTGATTTTATATTCAGTTTTTGAACTGAGTTTCGTTAACGGGACTTGCTGAATTCAACGACAAGTATCCTAGCTCGTCTGTTTCGTTTAAGTGTTGCTTTACGTCCACAGAAACCATCAGGCTTATTAGGGTCGGGGAGCCTAGGACGGCCACCTCTACTTTCATACAGCTCCTGAGCTCTGCTCGTCTCAGTATGGTGGTGCACGTATCGCTTATTTGATATTGTATCGGGCACACAAGTTGCCGGTGTGCTTACATCGCCAGTCAGTAATAGCTGGAGACCAACGACCGAGGCCGTGGGAAACTGTAGGCCAGTTGTGGCACCACACTGACTCCGAGCATCGCTTTCCGGCACCTTCCTCCACTGCTAGGAGTTTGTTGTGGCACTTGACGGTGTTTGCGACAGCCAGTCCCACTAACCGTCGCGGACACATGCAGACGGAATTTTATATTGAAAAATAATATATATTTATGTCAACGGGACATTATAAAAGAAAAATAACACACACACACACACACACACACACAGCCACTCGATTTTAAGAAGTTTCTTTTTATCTTCTAACTGTTAGAGAAAGGCCGACTTTTTGGGAGAAATCGTGTTTTGAGAAGGCCCGTTTTTTTAAATTGTCCCTGTGGGGACTGGATACCCATGACTGATGCCGCGCGACACAAAAGCAGCGATACGCGGCGCTGAGGTTCAGTCCTCCAGATGGCAGACGTTTTCACAGTCAAGGCGTGAAGGGTGCTTTGTGTATCGTGTTTCACGTGCAAGAAAGGCGCCGTTGTCAGTTGTGACGTGATGACCATGTTTCCCCTCCTTACGGCCATGTTGTCCTGCTGGCTGCTCTGCGTGATAGTGGGTGCTCGCCAAGGAACCAAGATGGCTGGCCACTCCACCACTCTATTGACCGGCAGGAGGGGGCCGCGTCAGTGAAACAATGGACCGGTTAGGACGGGGGCAAGCAAATTTGGCAAAGAGTTGAAAGGCATGCTGCTGCTAGCCAACAGCGAAACCAAATGCCGCGTCCAGTCTTCCCGTTGATCCGAGCAAACACACACACACACACACACACCGGCAGTAATTTTACATGATTTTGAGTTCTTTCCGTAACTTGTGAGTTACGGCTTTTGGAGGGGCAAACGTTAAAAGCCTCTTGGGTTGTCTGTGCGGAGTGTACTGAAGTTAGCTTCGTTTTTAAATGGCGCGGCTTTTTATGATTTTTCTGCCGCCAGATCTGTGACCCATCAAGTTGCTAGGCTGGTTGCAAAGTGTTAAGCGGTTGACTAACCTGGCGTGGGCTGGGGATCGCCAGCAGGACCTGCCCACTGACTGGGCCCATAACCATGTCGCTTTGACATGGACCTATTCATCGAGAGGCCTCACACGGTCTGTCGTTGATGTTATTTTTCAGCCTGTTTAGATGTTCCACAGCACGCGTCTCTTTATAATAATAATTAATAATAATTAATAGTCCACTGTTAAATATCTTACACACAAAACCGTGAAACTCCCTTCAAAAGTCCATTTTGTTCCTCGAACAAGCCGGGTCTCTGATGTGGGAAATATCATTAAGTATATAGAATGGGTAAAAATATTCAGCAGCTTATTTGGAGTGGGTAAAATAATCGCTCAGTTTTCGAGACTTAATTTTGATTTTAATTGCCCGGTTGATTTGCATTTTCATCTTAGAATACGACTTTCACGAATAACAATTAAAACGACTGGATGGACAAGTCTCACAGCTGGCCTAACGGCTTCCCGCGGCCTCTTCGACCTGATGTTTTTCGGACGACATGAGCATGCCACTTTCGTGTCCGAAAAGGAGGACTGGCGGTGGGTGCAGCACGGGAAGGGGGGCTAGAGCACTTGCCGATGACGCATGCGGCTCGTCCCGGTTATAGTTATTAAAAGAAACTGAGATTAAAACCTGACTATAAAATCAAGGGAACATTTTATAACAAAATCCGGGTGAACAACTTTGGCCTAGCGGTAAGGCTGGTAAACAGAAGGGCCTCGGTTAGATTCCGCTTCGGCTCTGCTCTGTCTTCAAAAGTTGTGGTCTGTGGACACTGTCGTGTTAAATGAGCCGGTTTGGCCTAGCTGTAAGGTGTTACTCGGCTCGATTCCGCTTCGGCTCTCTTTTCTCTTCAAAAAGGTTGTGAATTGTGGAGAGTCTTGTGACTTTGATCCTCACAATTAATTAAACATTAAAATAGCTCTCATCGCTGCCCATCTTAATGCAGGAGTCATTCTGGTGTTGACACTGTAG
>JABMCL010001663.1:0-10000 GCA_018857735.1 Alviniconcha marisindica | reverse complement strand
TTGGGGATACATATGCTGGGCTCTACATGACACATGACTCAATGATTATTCCAACATCAAAGCAACCTTTCTGTTTTTGTTCCCCCCCCCCCCCCCCCCCCCGAGTTTGTTTTTGAAACTCCATCGTCAGTCGACGGCGACTGGCCGGCGAAGCCGTCCATGCAGCGAAGATGCAAGAAGATAGTTTAGACTATGTGAATTTACTTTTTTCTTGATCAAGTTAGTTAAATATACCCCATAACTCTAGCTAGACAAGCGCGGGCGGGCAACCATGCAAGCGCCGGATTGCATTGAAACCTACGAAACCTGTGTATTAATGAGAAAAGCTGTTTCAGTGCTGTTGGGTCGCTATGAGGGAAGGCAAAGTAGGAAACCAGCCTACACATCTCAGCATCAGCAACCCGGGCGGTAAAGAAAAAATCCCGTTATAATGCAGAAGTGACTCGACCACCGGTGGAAAATCCGGTTAGGCTACACGCTTCACGCATCCAAGTGAGGAAACATCAGGACACATATTCATCGAGCAACAATACTTCAGGGTAACTACTACAGAAAGCAGACCAGAGAGCGTCTAAACTTTGGGCCCAAACGCCTCTGTTCGACAACTGTAAGCATACGAATTTTGGTGGAATCGAAACAGAAAGTAAAGTCGTAACTTAGTACAAACAGGGTAGAAGAGTTACGGGTATTACTGCGCCACCCTACCGCCAGGCGTCGCTGCGTGCGTGGCCAGTCAGGAAAGAAACAACATGGCCTCACCCGAAACAGCGAGCGGTGTGGTGGCAGCTGCCACAAAACCACCACCCGTCCCTTTGGAGCACATGTCCAAGGAGGTAAGCTGATTCAGTTGTGTAGGGTCGGGGTGGTGGCTTGCCTGCGGCCTGTCTATCCGGCTTTCAAGTCCCTGGTACAAGTTGTGTTGCGATCGTCACCACCACTTGAGCAACGGATGGAGAGAGAGAGGGGGTGGGCAGTTTTCGCAGTCTTTGTCGTTGCGGGTTTCCTCTCAGCTTCTCACAGCATTGCCAACGTGAGCTAATGAGATGACCGAAATACCCAGATGTGACAAACTACGTGATCGAAGAAGTATCGCCCTCGCATCTTTTGCAAACTTCGTTGGCGAACGGACATCGGGCAGAATTCAGTGCCAAACGGTTGGATTTTGTGTCATTGATTTGATAAGGCAGTGTTGGGGCTTTACCGGTGTAAATTGGTATGATTTCTACACGGGGTAGAGACGCATGCTTTGCCTCTCGCGGGCTTTCGCTTTCATTTATTATTCAGGTCAGTCGTGCGTGACGTAGGCAGGGTTTATGGGGGGACTGATTTAATTTTTTTTACAAATTAAGAAAGCAGAAAAAAAGAAGACGGCACATTGTTACAAGTATTGATTTCAGTGCAGTTATGGTTTGTGTTCAGAGCAAAACTATAAAAATAAGAACAGGTGACTGTTGAAAAAAATCTTTTATTCTCTCCCCTTCGTCAGTTCCCAGGCACTCCAGCTACACTTTCATGGTTTTGGGAATGAGAGGGGGCGTTGTCAGGGTTGAACCCTTGCCTATAGATTGTTGTGTGTGTGTGTGTGTGTGTGTGTGTTGAACCCTCGCCTATAGATGTGTGTGTGTGTGTGTATGTGTGCTTGTTTTTAGTGCAGATGAGTAACTAAATCTAAGCACATTAGACTTGAGCAGGAGTTTTGTTAAACTTGGTTATGAATGTCTGTGTACAGTACAGTTTGAGTATGCTCTGCTTTTACTTACAACTATAATACAAGTGCATTAATTTTTTTTTACAGCAGCTGATGTGTGGCCAGATTATATTTTTAGAATTTTCTTTTTCTGTCATCTGTGGTCAGCCAGCTCCTATTACTAGTTTAATAATGATGATTTTGGGAGATTTTCCATCCCTTTTCTCATGGTTTACTTTTATCTGTTTGCTCTCCATTGCTTAGTCATGCTTTTAGGTTTTCCCTATTTTCTCAGTGACTAGCTGACAAACATACACCCACATATATATTATCAACACAAGCATACACATTCACACACACATTGTGTTGGTGTACAAAACATTTACATGAAGTGCACTAAAAGGGGCAGTACAAAGAAACAAATCAAAAACAATTACATGCAAGGAGGCCTGGCTATTAACCAAAAGAAACAAAAGAAGATCCTGAGGATGAGGGGGGTTTTGTTGTTATTTTTCTCTATCCACATTCCTTGTCATTAACTGCATGGTTAACAACTGCAGACATGTTACTTTGTTAATGTGCATGTATCATAAAAGTACATTACACTGCAGTATGAATACATTGACAGTTTTTGCATTCCATGCACAATTGCCAGTAGGTATTTTTAAGGTAACCCAACCCATGTTTTTTTTTCTTTCCATCTTTTATCAACAGTCTTATTGTTTTAAAAAAAAGAAGAAGAAAAAATAGAAGGGTTTCATTCAGTGTTAGTGTATGTGTGTTCATATACAAATAGATACACATTTGTTGAATTCCTCAGCTGTCAGTGTCAGACAGTTTTTGTTTGTTCATTTTTTGTCTTATTTTCAGTGTTACTTTACCTTTTGCTTTTGTTGCTTCATTTTTGTTTTCTTTTTACTGAGCATTTGGCATGCAATGTGACATGTTACAATACTGTAACCAGTTATGGCTGTATGAGTGTGACTAGGCCAGTGCTGAATAATTATAGGTCTTCCTTAAGTTTAACTTTGTATTTTTGGACTGAGCTTTGACAGTGACAGACCATTGTCATACACGTTACAAGATTAAAAACAAAACTGAAACAAGATTACAAAGATTACATTTAAATTGTTTTCTTGGTTGCCTCTTAGTCTTACTGCCTTAGACTCACACATACAGTTATAGACCTTGACCACAGTTGTGTGTGGGTTGCAAAGGATTTATGTTAGTAAACTTGATTTTGAGACTGGGAAAAATAACTGCACTTAAACCTTCTGATAAATAATTGCATGTTCTTTTAAATTTTTACATTGCACTTAAATAATTGCATGTTCTTTTAAATTTTTACATTGCACTTCTCGACAGAGTTTAAAAAGAAGCTTATTTTATATAATATGTAACTTCTAAAAGTATTACTTGTATTACAAAAAAAAGAAAAAGAAAAAAAGTATGTCACTTGTGCAACTTACAAGTTGTAAGTTGCACAAGTGACATACTTTGTTTTTCTTTTTTCTTTAAACTGACAGCAAAATGCTTGAAGTCTGCTGATTATATAATTATATAATCAGTATAAATTGACTGTAGAGTCGAGCTACTATCTTTAGTGCAACTGTAAGTTTTATATTACATTTAGTGATTTACAATGTGTGCTCAAATTGACACCATGCTAATCTGTGCACAGGAGAAATTCAAGAATTTTTATTCCTTGTTACAACTTGTAGCAATGTAAGAATTAAAATATTTTAAACAAAGTAGCTAGGTAAATGACATTGCTTTGGCTATTAATATGACCACCAAGCCCTTCTGTCTGGAACTTCCTGCCACCACACATTAAAAATGCTGCAACTATCAATACTTTGAAGTCCACTGTAAAAAAACACATCTCTTCAATTTGTATCCCGATTCATATCATTATCAATCTGACTAACTCAGCCCTGTTTGATTGGATATTATGAATATATGCGTGATGTGTGTGTGTGTGTGTGTGCTCAGTGTATATGTGTGTGTGTACTCAATATATTATGTATGCCTTGTTTGAATTTTGTACATGTATTATTGTATACACCACATGATAACATGCATATTATTATTAACCCATGTCCTACCTCCCATATTCTTTGTAAAGTGCTGAGGGCTTTTTAATAATTTGTGCTTCAGAAATGGAGTTATTATTACCACTGCTTGGAAGGGATGGGGTGGGGGACAAAGTTTGGGAAATCAGTATTACGTAATTAATTATTCATTAATATTGGGGTATTCACAGCCCCTGAGGTTGAGTATGATAGATGGAACCAGTAACCTTCAGCTCATCATCTGTGACACTGACAAATTTCCTTCATCAGATCATGGTGTAATGAGTTGGGTAATATCTCGCCAAAATGGATTGAGAACAGTTTAACACTAATTAACAGTACTTACCCAAGAGGCCATCTAGGAGTAGGAGACTTTCCTCAGGCTAGTTTTATCTTCAGGGTGACTGGCAACAAAATGATCTCAGTCACAGGTTATGTTTGTTGGCTGAACTTGAATCAGCACCCTCTTCTGTGCATTAGCACTGATCCCAACTTCAGAATGTTAATTTTGGACTATCACTGTGTCAGACTTCCAGTTTCCATGCAAAATGATATAACCTATTTTAACCCTAATTTGACTGAAGCATTGATGAGTCAGACTGAGAAAGCCATTGCAAGACTTAATCACTCTAATGGTAAATGGACTGAGATTTTCCACTTGGCTGATGTTGGCTGCAGTTAGTAGAAGTACTACTTGGGGGAGTATATAATCCAGTAAATAAAGAAGTGTCTGTGCGATAATTTGTTGCTGAAAATGTCAAGATGGAACTTGGTGTGAAGATTTCTTGGAAAATGATTATACCATGTAGAGCTCTGTGCTACATGTAGTGTGGGTAACACCTCTTTCAATAGTGAACACAATCAGGGCTCCCCTTTTTTTTCTTCTCACAACCCTGTCTTGCAACTTAGAAGGGTAATATTTTTGAAAGGGTATCCAGATTTGGGTTATTGTTTGGGTCCATGTGTGTGTGTTTTGTTTTGTTTTATACTTTTACATTTTTGATGTTTGTGTGTAAGGGCTCCCCATTCTTGTGCGAGTACTTAACATGAATGAAACAAATTTGGAATTGGAGAGATCATGCACAGGTGTCAGGTAGACATGAAGGTCACTCCAAGCTAGGAGTAAAAAGCACTGTTACAAAAATCTTGACTTTCTCCAGAGGTTTCTGCAAGTCATTGTTGCATGTTTTTCTGGTACAGCATTCTGGTGCATGGTCAGTGCTGGTTTTGATATCTTCATGGTGCTGAATCAGTGAATGCTGAAAGTTGACTGAACCCAGCACAAATTTGTTTTTCATGAGCTTAATTGTTGGACTTGGAGCTTGACTGATGTGGTCATCCTGTGCAAACAACGCACTTCACTGTTTGGCTGTCCTTGTCTTAGCTATGCACTCCTAAAACCCTGTGAACTGCAAACCTTATGTTTTGCTGTAGGCCAGTTGGATTTGGGTTGAGTTAATTGCATTGGCTGATTCTTCAGAGTGCTTTTGGTTTGGTGTATGGTTTAGCCATGCCTTCAGCACTATTGCACTAACAAGCACATGCACAGTTCACATTCACTTACAGCTCATGTGATTGGATAAAGTGAATTGCAACAACTAATGAACATCAAAAAGACATTTTAGTCATAGATCCAGACTGACACTGCATGCAACCTCTCTGTTCTGCTGCAGCTATGACACTTGACAGTGTTTTGCACTGCATTGTCAACATTGTATTATGTTTTGTCACCTGCTACTAGTGCTACTGCTAGACAGACTTTTAAGGAATATTTTCTCTCATTACTGCTGGGTTTAAAGAGTAAATTTCACACACACAGTAAAAGTCTAAAGCCATGTGTAAAGGGTGAATTTGAAGTCCTAGTGCATGAAATTGAATATGCACTGATTGTTTTTTTGGGGGGAGCACTGACAATAACACTAAAGATTATTGATTTGAACAAGTCTCTCTGTCAAGACAAGGGAGGGTGATATAAATTTACCTGCATCTCCATTTGTCAGGTAGCTCTCGGTAAAGTGTCCTAGGTGTAATGGTTAGCACTCACGCCAGCAATCAGAGTTAAAATCTCAGTGCAATGTTGTTGTTGATCTTTAACCTTTTATATGTCAGCTGCTGCAACACCAACATCATTGAAAATGTTGAACCCTATTTTTTCTTCTTTGTATATCAGTGAGCGTCAACACCAACATCGTGATCACCATGTCCATCTGTCCTGTTTGTGCGCCATGCCTATCTTTCTGTATGCCTGGGTGTTGTTCAGAAGGTATCTTCTGCTTCTGAACTGCTAAACCCTTTTTAACCAAACTTAGTATGGTGTATCACCATGAAGGGGAATGTTGTGTGAAAAAAATGGTTTGCTGCCTTCAGGGTCAGGGTCACAGTGAGGGCTCTTATGATCAGAATATGACTGTTTCTGCAGCAGCTATAGCTTCTGAACTAATCATAATGATTCTTTTACAACCAAACTTAGCTTGATTGACGATTGTAGATCATAATCCAAGGTGTTTAATGAAAATAGTTTAATACTGGATGGCTGTGGTCAAAATCACAGCAAACATTCAAAATTTAAAGTATAATGTTTGTGCAGATGGTATCTTAAGAGCTGCTGAACCATTTGTAACCAGACTTGGTGTGGAGATACATCATCATAAGCTGGAGTGTCATGCAGAAAAAAAGGGTTATTATTTTAAATTTAAGGCAGGGTTTGTGTAAACCAGTAATTTCTGGTATTTTACTAGTTAAGATCAGCATATATACTGGGAAAACAGTCAGCAATGAGTCAGATGTAGCGGTTGTTATTTTGTGTGACTGTTTATTTAATTCAAACAAACCAACAAAACTGCAGCACAGTAAGAGTGTGTATGATGGGGAAGGGGGCTGGGTACAGCTTTATTGGTAATTATATTTTCAAAGTGATCGAGATATGGGCTAGTCAGTCTATGGCCAAATGAGGCATAAAACAAAAAAGTCAGCAGCATCAGTTTTTTGAGATGTGTTACAATTGGGTATACCCACAAAGTATCATGTATAAAATGGGACACGAAATTCCTAATCCTACTGGGGGGGAAACGAGGTCACATGATGTAATACAGCTGTTCTAGCTTTTCAGATAACATATAAGGCATAACTTTTAAATTATGTTCAAAACCTACCAAATAATTAGATCAAACAAAAGCTGATGTTTTGTTTTCTTAGTGTGCATATTTTCAAGCAGAAAGAGGCAGCCGATGTGGAGTTCTGACGTCATTCATTACATGATGTTCTGACGTGTGGCTAACAAAATGGAGCAAACAAAGGAACTCAGTGGTTTCTACGTCTTTTTTTTTGTGAGGATAGAGACAGTCCTGTCAAACTTTATGAGGAATTGACAGTTTTACAGCGAACTTGGTGTTGCAGATTGTAATGTGACACAGCTGTGATGCCAAAGAACTGTTGACACCTGAAAAAAATACTTCTTGCTGATAACGCCAGCACTCACAAAGCCTGGTCACTGTGTCCTATCCAGATGAGCAAAACGTACATGTTTTCACCCAAACACCCTACAGTCCAGACTGTGGCCTGTGCAACTTTATGTTTTAGGTGAGGAAGCAGAAACTGGTAGGGCGGAGGTTTTTAATAGATACATGGTCTGTCAACATCTGTCAATTCAGAGCTCATGACTTTTCCCCTCATCATAGTACCAGAAGTACCAGTAAGGCATAGATGAAAAAATTGAAATTTCATTTTTTTTAAAATCAGTCTATGTTGATGAGTAACAAACACTTATTTCTGTTAGGGCTCAGAATACGGGTCAACGCTGAACTGGCGTGACGTCATTTCACAGCCATCAATGAAATAAGTGAATGGCAAAATCTTTTGTCGCTGCTGAATACTGATTGTGTGTGTGTGTGTGTGTGATCAAAAGCAGATGCTATAAGATTGGCCTTTGGCAGGAATGCACAAGATAAATGAGTTTGTATTTCTTACAAACGCTGTGACACTATTACTGTATTAGTATTACCAGCAGATCTGACTGCCACCAGAACGCTGACAATGTATCATCACCTTCAGCATTATTCTTTCCTATATCGTGTCAGTTAACATAATTGTGTCAAAATTAAATTGGTGTGCTAGGCTGGAAACCACTGTCTAGGCTTATGTAATGATCCCCCAAAAAACAACAAACAAAACAAAACAAACAACAACAGTCAACAACCGTGACACACCTGATTGGCTGAAAAATGGGTTTCTTGCATTTACTTCAGCAGAGTGAGTATTGCCTATGTGTTGTTCTACTCTTGTAATTGCCCTGGTTGTGGGTTCTCTGTGCTGTTCAGATATGCACATGGTGGTGTGGACAGCAGCCACAATGCTCTGTTGCAACAGTGCACTGTTATTCTCCCATTTCATGGCCATGGGTAATGGTCTCATGATTTTCTAACACTTCTCAACAATGCCTGATCTACAACAAGTCCTTGGATCTGCTGCAACCAATGAACTGGCGGAGAATGTCCAATACTTCCATGTTCTGGCAACCATAGTTTAGCAGTACGAAGATTGTCCATTTCAGATTATACTTGGTCCACCTTGTGTTAGACTTAAAATTTTGATGCAGCGTCTGCGTCAATATGGTTTGACAAAATTGTTGTCCTTCATGGCAATATAAACTGCATTCTTTAGGCCAAATCTTGTGGAGAGATGTGTTCCTCTTGCTGATCAGTATCCAACTTGTTGTTTCTGTGTTATGTGCTCAGCATCCTAGTGATGATCAACGGCGAGTGACTCATTTTGTTCACTTTAATCTGAATGCCATACCTGTCTGTGGCAGAGGTAACTAGGATAACTGCTTTCGGGGTGTTCATGGCCTCAGTGGCAGCATCTGAGGAAACTGTGTGTAAACCTTAAACTGTTAAAGCTAAAAAGTGACCACAAACGCAATTCTTTACGCACATTTTAGAAAGAGAAATGTCCCATGCCAACAATAGAAGTTTCTGCCAGTCAGAACGCTTCAATTAATATTCCACACGAAAAACTTGAAAAATGACTGTCTTGTTTGCTCCACAAAGTAAAGCAGGGCAGTGGAATGAAAGACAGCCCCTTTTGAACAAAATTGTTGAAATAATGCATTGATGCACCCCTATTGATGACGAAAGACATCTGCAGCTGCAATTGAGTCCCAGCATCAGACTTAAATCATAATGCAATGAAATGAAAGAAATTACATTCGTCACACTTGAATGATTGTGCATTTCATTTGTCAGCATCGTACCTCATGGTGGTCAGATGGAAAGTTTGCAATGAGAGAACCCCCTTAGAGCTTACTGCAGAACCCTTCACTACTTTCCCCCAGCAGACCAGTCATGCCAGCTTTGTAAGAATTGTGACTAGAATGTGTTGCCATACTTTCTATACAAAGCTGATTAAAAGATAAACATTGTGCTCGTGCAACAGTAATTGTTTGCTACAGCCAGTTGGTAAATCAACAAGGACCATCAGTCACTTACAAAGATGACCCACTCATCCTGTGTGATCTCGGCAGTCTATAACTTTATTCCATCTCAATGCATAAACAGAGCTGAACTCCACAAACCTTCTTGATACGGCATAATCGACACTGTTCAAACATTGACAGATCTGCTGTTTTGTTCTGGATGATCTATCAAATGCACATCTAGGTCAACATGCTTTCAAAATGTTAAGTAAAATACCAGAAGCTAAAGAATAATTGTGGCTGTTTTTGTGACGTCCAGCAACAAATGACGAAACACACAGAAACAAATGATGATCTGCTTACCAAAATGGTCTGAATATTATGAGAATTTTTCACAACTTCAAATTGAAAATTACACACCTGTGTGTAATTTTCAATTTACACTTATTGCAAAATTTTGCATAAATATGGCATTTTTTGGGTGCTGGACGCATTTTAGCCACATTACTGTGTCACTGACTGAACACCAATTGAACAAGTCATGGCTCACTGGTAGCTGCCACACCGCTCAACACCAGATCTACTTGCAAAATGAGTGTCATTAAAGACTGTACAGCTACACAGCTGATGATCTACATTGTCTTCTCTGCTGTGGCCCCAAACTCCTCTCCACCACACACTACAAGTCCGCAGTCAATGAAGGGCAGAATCTGGACAGTGACGAAATAAACGTGTAAGTGGCCATAATTTTTGGACTATGAAGTATGATGCAATACTTTTTCATCCTCAAGTCTTATCCCTGCACATTATAGTCGGTAGTGCAAAACAAAA
>JABMCL010001705.1:257500-260000 GCA_018857735.1 Alviniconcha marisindica | reverse complement strand
GGGGGAACTGTACCTCTGAGCGGGGTGGAACCCTGCTCTGGCGTGACTAACAATGCAATGTCAACCTCAGAATAAGAAGCTAGTGTCTTCCATCACGAATATTGTGCAGCTGTGCGTGAGCATGTGCGTTACTCATAACTTAATTCCAAGCACCAAGACAGGGCAGTGTTGAAATTCTACGACGCTAGCTGGTGAACAATGGCTATATATTTGTGTCTGGTACAGCGCAGCTTTTACAATTATTGCATGCCGTGACCCTCCAGACATTGACTTAGTGTAAAGCCTTTGTCCTCCTTTCTGGTCTGAAGTGTTGAGAAGCTTGAGACGCTACCTGCCCGCACAAAGCCAAGGACATCACACCATCGATCACCTGCAGGAGAGAGGCGTTGAAAGAGGAAGCGGTAGACGATCTTACTTGAAAGGACGAGAGAGGACCATCGTCAGTCAGACGAACATTGGAACCGTTTCAAAGGCAACGTTGGGGAAACTTCTCAGACACACGGGGTGGAGCGCATATTGGCTTTTCCGAGCGCTTAGATACCAACTTGAGCTGAACTGTACTGAACTAAACTTTGTCCTCCTGCTACTTGTGACTTTCCTCTGCGGTGGATGATCGAGTCTCTATCGGATTTATTTGAATGGGGAAGTCATGACTGAATGGGGTATGCTAGTACGCCTTCCCACCCACCCAGCTTGTGCAGTATATGCGGAACAAAGAATCTCCCTCGTGCGGTCCGGAATGTGAGATATAAGCATCAGTTTGATCCTCACCCTGCAACAGCTCCCACCCACATCTCTCTGTCTTTCTCCTTCCTTCTGCAACTCACCCCCCCCCCCCCTCTCTCTCTTCCCATGTACGACGCACGGCGCAGGCGCCACGCACGCACGCACGCACGCCGCACACACCACCCGCACCCCCCCCCCACACACACACACACTCACGCACGCACACATCGCACACGCACAGCACACACACACACACACACACCCACACACACACACCACACACTGCGCGCGCGCGCGCATGCACGCATACGATCGCACACCACACACACACACACACACACACACACACACACACACACCGACGCCACGCGCACGCATCACATCTCGCACACACACACACACACACACACACACACCCACACACACACACACACACACACACACACACACAGAGCATTCTTCCTGCTCTTTATTTGTCATTATAAATTTGTCCCTCCATGATATAACCATCATATTTGACTGGGCGTAAAAAGCGATGTCTTCTCTCTCTCTCTCTCTGGTTATACAAGCTATCAGAAGATGGCATCCTTTTGCCCAGTTTATTAAGAAATTCTATAAAGATATTTACCGCTGGCCAGCACGCTGAAAAATACACCTTTCAAATACTCTGGTGATGCTCTTGTGATCTATTTACCCAAGCTTTTTGACACGTGCTCTAAATCGAAAAATGTGTTTTTGATGAGAACTAGAGTCCATTTATTTCTTTGTTATAAAAGAAAGTGTGATGTAAATAATGCTAATGCAATTATAGAAGCATGTCTGTGAATAGAATTAGCAGTAAACTACCAGTCAATTATTAATTGTAGATTTCAAGAATAGATAGAAAAGCATAATGCTACGGATTAATACAATGATAATTTCAATAAAGACTATTCTGCTATTGATAATGGTTCCATCCTGTTAGCAATAACTCAGAAACAGTTCGCCAATAAACACAGTTTTTATTTATTGCAGTTATTGACTCTGAAAAAGCATTTGTCGCAATCTCTAGAAAAGTTTCATGGTCATGATGCAGTCTTATTAAAGACGGAATCGGGGAAAATTGTAAAGCTGTATTAAAAGCGAGTATGATGATGTGAAAACTAGAATTAGATTTGGTGCACAATTCAGTGATTATATAAGTTGTACACGAGGAGTTAAGCAAGGAGACATGTGAAATCCCATCTTGTGTTCCGTATTATGAGCCAGCGTTAAAAATAATTGGTCATGGTAGCTATGGTGCAACTCTTAACCCAGATGTCATAGAACTGTTTATAATGCTTTTTGCCAGCGTTTCCGTTTTGTTGTCTGAAACTAAAAGGTTTTGTCAATACAGTTAAACAGTTTACACACAGCAGCAGCTCGGCTCGAGTTAAGCTGGACAAAGGCAACATTGAGGTATTCAGAACGGGCGGGTATTTGATCACCTCGATAAAAATGTGTGTTCATCAGTGGTGGATTGGCGGTTTCTTGTTGTCAATTCATATAAATACGTCAGTATTTATTTTTTGCCTGTGATAATATAGTCAGCAAGGCAAAAGGGGCTGTTTTGAGAATAATTGACTAGTTGTATAAGTTTGAAAGTAACCCTACGGCAGTCCTTGTTAAACCTTTCCATGCTCAGGTGCAACCCGAAGACAGGTTCGAAGATAAGAAAACAAAGCAAGACGAAACAATTTCCGAAGACAAGGAAACAAAGTAAAACAAAACAATTTCCGAAGACAAGGAAACAAAG
>JABMCL010001705.1:242500-252500 GCA_018857735.1 Alviniconcha marisindica | reverse complement strand
AAAATGTTTATTTGTATAGGCCTTTGGCCCGTTACAAAGTAGTACAAACAGATATTCACAAAGCAGTACAAACAGATATTCACTCTCAACCGCACACACATCCATGCATAATCGCCATATCTTTCACACACACACACACACACACACACACACACCACACACACACACACACACACACACACACACACACACTGACACACACACATACACACTGACACGCACGCATCACACACACACGCACGCACACACACACACACACACACACACACACACACACACACACACACACACACACACACACACACACCGACACATACACACTGACACGCACGCCCCACACACACGCACGCACACACACACACACACACACACACACACACACACACACACACACACACACACACACAGTCACGCTGCACCATGCGTGATCAAGCTTTCTCTGCGCTTGATCGCAAAAAATATGAATTTTGATAAGTTTAAGAGTGTGTTCACATTGGCTGAACAAAGGATTTGTACATATTGCTCCTTCTGTGAGCCAGTTCGTGCTGTTGTTTCAAAAGAAAATTTTGTGCTCAAGTCTGTGTATGCTGGGCATTGAAACAACATATGGCACTCATCTTCGGTCGATGTAATACAAAAAGGGCAATTCCGTAGGTCAAAAGCAGCAGAAAAGCGCAGTCGGTGACAATTTGTCCTTGACACACCAAACCTAAATCGCGCAAGGGCAGTTTTATATATTCTGCTTTGCATACACCCTAGATATCTTTCACACTGAAGTGTACTCTTAAAACAATGATAAAGATCAAAGCGTTCACTATTAGATATATGTGTCCACCAACGCTGATAGAAGCAATCTTTAAGACGTTCTTTAAATATATGCAAAAACCGTCATTCGTCACCAACTTCTCCATACATCCATACATACCCAAATCCGTTGACACATAACAGGCGTTTAACATGGTAAACCGAAGTTTTTGCTTTGCTATTTCTTTCTTGTAGTCCATATAACATATCGTATGCTTTTCTGGAATAACGACATAAAGGCTGTCGTCGTAGTCGGAACCAATATTGCAGACAACGAACTGCAGCACGAATATACAGTGGGAATCTTCCCATATCGTTGGGTGTGTGTGGCGGTACATTCAAAAACAACTTACAGGCTTGTATGTGGACCTTTTCTATTGACTCACGGGCCTTAATTCCCCACAGTTCAGAGGCATAGAGCAGGGAGGGCACGATCTGTGCGTCAAAAAGTTTGAAAAATAGACTTGGCGAAGAGCAACCCAGCTTTCTTAATGTTTTTATAATCTCAAATGTACCGCGTCTTGCGCGAGTAAGATGCTCTCCGTTTGTAGCAACATCAAAACTGAGTTTTGTTGAAAAAATAAACCCCAAATATTTGTATGAGTTCACAACTTCTAAACGCTGATTACCAAACACCCATTGCTCTTTGACAGACAGATGGCCTCCCTTTCGAAAGATCATCACTTTAGTCTTACTCAGATTTACATTCAGGTGAAGTCTTTGCGTACAATTATGCAACACATTCAGCTGATTTTGAAGACCTGCAATGGTGGCTGACATAAGGATTATGTCATCAGCAAACAAGATAATAAAGATTCCAATGTCGTTTGGGGAAAACTGAACACCGTGCCTTCCGCTTGACGTCATGTCATGGGCCAGCTCATTTATAAATAAAGAGAATAAGGTAGGACTTAATAAGCACCCTTGTTTGAGACCCTGCAGGCAGTCAAAGTACTCTGTGCAGCTACTGCCACATCTGACACAAGCCTTAATAGTACTGTACATGCTTTTCAAAATCCTAATCATTCTTCCTTTCACTCCAGCTCTTAACAGAATATTCCACAGTATAGGATGCTGGACTGTATCGAAAGCTTTGATAAAGTCTACATAGGCAACATAGAATTTACCATTCCGTAACATATACTTTTCAATACAAGCGTACAGTGTAAAGATGTGGTCTGTTGTAGAATAAGTCTTTCTGAAACCAGCCTGAGCATCGGATAAGACATCATTTGAATCAGTCCACTCTGTCAAACGCTTGTTTAATATAAACGTGAAGACTTTGCCTAACACACTAAGCAATGAAATTCCTCTATAATTGTCCATATCATTGGGGTCGCCTTTCTTATGCAGAGGTACTATAATGGCCTTAGTCCACTCAATTGGGAACGAACCTTCTTTAAAAAGCTTATTAAAATACTTGACAAGAAATGGAACTATGGATTCTTCTGCAGCTTTCAAAATCTCACCAATAATGCCATCAGGCCCGGCAGCCTTTCCGTTCTTTAAATGTCTTATAGCTGCTTTGACTTCTTCTGCTGTGATATCTGCATCTAGAATTTCGTCAAAAACATCATCAGTCACTTCACTATCTTGCTGCGGCTGAGCACCATTCACTCCTGCATTTAATACTTTTTGAAAATGGTCACGCCAGTCTGTACCACTGATGTCATTTGTGACAACTTTCCTACCACGGTGCTTCCGTATTTTTTTCCAGAAGGCTTGGGAGTCATTTACAGCGCTAAGTAGGGAATTAACTTGACTAGGTCTGAAATCGCGTTTCTTGGCTTCAATAAATTGTTTGTATTCCTTCCTAGAGCAGTTATAGGCCAGCTTATCGCACTGTTCACCAGTTTTTCGAAAACGAACAAGAAGTTTTCTTAGCGATTTCTTTTTCTCACGGCATTCTCTATCTGCAGGTTGGCGTGCAGTTCACAGACAGACTGGAGCAGAATGATTATGGGTCATGGATCTTCTGGAGACAAACTAAAAATTTAATAAAAGGAATTTCCATAGCCGAAATTCGTGCTACGTGTCTCATAAGTATGCACGGCAAGTTTAAATTACACGCTGAGGCTGCATGTCTCGTATATATGCACGGCAAGTTTAAATTACACGCTGAGACTACATGTCTCGTATATATGCATAGCAAGTTTAAATTACACGCTGAGAATACGTGTCTCGTATATATGCACGGCAAGTTTAAAATACATGCTGATAATACGTGTCTCGTATATATGCACGGCAAGTTTAAATTACACGCTGAAACTACATGTCTCGTATATATGCACCGCAAGTTTAACTTACACGCTGAGAATATGTGTCTCGTATATATGCACGGCAAGTTTAAACCACACGCTGGGACTAGGATCTAAACCTTATGTAGGTCGCTTGTCCGTAACTGTGTGGCTCAATTTGTGCACCATGCAGACGACATAATTATAAACTGCACGGGGCCATGCACTCACTCTAAGACTCAGGTCTTGTGCACAGACAATTAACCCTTTGACTGCCATGCTTGCCGCCGTAACACAGCAGGCGATAAATAAAAGTGCCAAATTTGAACTCACTAAGGCTTTTCTTATCAAGCCCTATCAAACTGCACTGTATTGAAAGTGGATTTGTTATAAGACCATCAAGTATACTTTTGCAAGAGTGTCTGTAAGCACTTTTCAGCCCGGAAATTGTACGGCCTGGGGCAGTGAATAGGTTAATGCCCACCCCTAATCACCCCGCTTTACGTAGGTGGTCGGGCAACCACTCACTAAACTTTCTGAAAAGAAAGAACACTTGGGGGAAAAAAGGGGACGAAACGAGGGCAAAAGGAACCAAACCAGGATGTTGGGAAGGACGTGGGCGGACGTTGGGAATGAGGTCGGTGGTCGACCCGAAGGCCTGTACGTCCTTCTGGTAATAATGTATTATCCTTCTTCGCGGTGCCAACGCCAACCCCGCCACCCCCACCCACCCCTTGTCGGGTCAATACGTCTAGACAGAGATGGCTGGTCGTAGGCATGAATTCATTGGGCATTTTGCCATCACTGAGATCCTCCTCTCCCTCCTCCATCCCCCTCCCTCCCCCCACCATCACCCCTCCCCCCTTTCTCCTCCAGCCTCCCCCTTTGCTTCGACCCTCGCTCCACTCCCCCCTCCTCCCCCCCCCCTTCCCCCCCACACACACTTCTCGATTCACTTTTTCTCATCGATCTGATGGTTGCAAGTACAAACAGAGAGGCGCATGAAGACGGAAACATACGAAGCGACATAAAGTTAAAACTTTTTTTTGTGAGAAGATATCAGACATAGATCCAAGAACACATCCAAGAAACATGAAGCGACTTAAAGTTAACACTTTTTTTATGACAAGACACCAGAGGAACAAATGAAGCGACATAAAGTTAAAATATTTTTTATGAGAAGATATCAGACATAGATCCAAGAACACATCCAAGAACCATATGAAGCGACATAAAGTTAAAACTTTTTTATGACAAGACATCAGAGGAACAAATTAAGCGACATAAAAATAAAAAAATAAATTATGAAAAGACATCAGACATAGGTAGCGACATAAAGTTAAAACATTTATTTATTTATTTTGTGAGAAGACATCAGACATAGATCCAAGAAACGTATAAAACGACATAAAGTTTAAAAAAAATTTTTTTTTTTTTTTTTAATGAAAAGATATCAGACATAGATCCAAGAAACATAGAAGCGACATAAAGTTAAAACTTTTTTTTTTATGAGAAGACATCAGACATAGATCAAAAACAAAACAAAAAACAGCAACATATGAAGCAACATAAAGTGTTTGTTTTTTAAATGTTATGAGAAGACATCAGACATATATCGAAGAAACAGGTGAAGCGAAATAAAGTTAAAACATCTTCTTCATTTTTTTAATGAAAAGACCTCAGACATAGACTCAAGAAACATATGAATCGACATAAAGTTGTTTTTGTTTTTTTAATTATGAGAAGACATCAGACATAGATCCCTCAAAATATGAAGCGACATAAAGTTAAAAAAAATTTTCATGAGAAGACATCAGACATAAACCCAAGAAACATATGAGGCGACATAAAAAATATAATTAAATTATGAGAAGATATCAGACATAGATCGAAGAAACATATGAGGCGACATAAAGTTAAAACAATTTTTATGAGAAAACATCAGACATATGAAGCGACATAAAATTAAAACATTTTTTTTATGAGAAGACATCAGACATAGATCCAAGAAACACATAAAGCGACATAAAAAAAATTTAAAAAAATTATGAGAAGATATCAGATAGATCAAAAAACACATATGAAGCGATGTAAAGTTAAAACATTTTTTATGAGAAGACATCAGACATATGAAGCGACATAAAATTTAACATTTTTTTTTTTAATGAGAAGACCTCAGACATATATCCAAGAAACTTCTGAAGCGACATAAAGTTAAAACATTGTATGAAAAGACAGACATAGATAAAAAAAACATATGACCCTGGCCTCGGCACGTAGAGCTTATTCCTGGAGTTGATGTAGTGGGACTGGTGTCTAATATAGAATTGTGCCAGGTAATTTGGGGAATTAAGAACTTTATGCATAAATATGTATAAATATTTCTTTAGTGTAAGCGAGCTGTTGCGGTAGGTTTAAAATTCCAAGTGCACTCATCTTTTGCTCTGTAGATAGGGAAACATCAGGAAGGATTAATTTGCCTGCGCTTCGATGTTGGGAGTTCAGTTTTTTAAGAGAGAGAGAGAGAGAGAGAGAGAGAGAGAGAGAGAGAGAGAGAGAGGAGAGAGAGAGAGAACTAGAACTCGAAAACTTTATGTTCCAAGGATTGTAGTTTGGGTTCATTTAGACCTGTCTAACAACTAGTCCTTGCTAAACTACTGAATAAGAGAGAGAGAGAGAGAGAGAGAGAGAGAGAGAGAAAAGAGAGAGAGAGAGAGAGAGAGAGAGAGAGAGAGAGAGAGAGAGAGAGAGAGAGAGCCAAGTACTGTTGTTGCGTACAAAGCCTGTTCACGCATATACATACCATGCATACCCTCCCTGTCTCTCACTCATTCACTTTATTTGCCTCCTTGTTTGTTTGCTTGTTGTTGTTCCCCCCCCCCTCGTCCTCCCATCACTTCTTCTTTATTCTCTCTCTCCTCTCTCTCCTCTCTCTCCACTCGCTTACTCCCCCCCCGCTCCCTTCCCTCGCCTCCTCCCCCCCATCTCGCTCTCCACCCCCCGCGCACCCCCCCACCCCCACCAATTAGTCTAAAATGGGGTGCCTGTTGAGCAGTAATGTGGGCCTTTGGCTGACAAACGACTGCAATCAAATCCAGAATCTATTGCGAAATATTGCCGGCCATATAACCTTAGATGACTTTTTCTTCTCCTTCTTCTTCTTTTTTCTCCAACCTTCCCCCCGTCTGAGTTCTCTTTTTCGTTCTCTCCTTTTTTACGTGTTGTTTTATTTGCTCTTATTTCACCTTATTTTATTTTCGTCGATCTCTCTCGTATTTTCCAGTCACTGGAGAGCACAAGTGATGGGGTAGATAGATGGAGAGAGGAAGAGGTGGAGTCTGAGGAATTCATTTCCAAGGGAAAGGGTATTGGGGGCATGGGAGGGGAGGTGGGGGTGTCGGTGGGGTGGGTGGTGGGGGAGGTACGTGGCAGCTCGTGCGAACAGAGGTCAGCCCAAATGTAGGATTCCCATTTTAGTGCTAGTGGTGATTTTGTGCGTCGCCGTCTTCGGTTTTATTACTGTTAGCTAGCCTTTTTTTCTTTTCTTTTTCTGCTTCTTCTTCTTCTTTTCTTTCACTTACACTATTTTTCACTCACCTTCTCTTTTTTCTCCTCCTCTCTTTCTTCTGGTTCTTGTTGTTCTTGTTGTTCTTGTTCTTGTTTTTCTTCTTCTTCTTTTTCTTCTTGGTGCGGCAAGCGTGGCAGTGAAAGGGTTAATAATGCGTTACATACTGACTCTATGCCCCCCCCCCCACCACCCCCATGACACGCACACCCCCCCCCAAAAACACACAACTCCAAAACCCCCCCCCCCCCCCCCCCCCCCCCCCCCCCCCCCCCTCCCCCCCCCCCCCCCCCCCCCCCCCCCCCCCCCCCCCCCCCCCCCCCCCCCCCCCCCCCCCCCCAAAACATCACCCTTTTCCCACCCCCCCCCCAAAAAAAAAAAAAAAAAAAAAATAAAAAAAATAATAATTATATATATATATATATTATATATTTTAATATATATATATATAAAATATATATATATATTTTATATATCGAGTACACCATACATTCAATGCCCGTGAAAGGGTTAGAGTATAGCTCAGAGTACGCAGAAGTAAAGAGAGATGTATTAAGAGAAATTTTGAACTGAGAGAGAGAACTGCAGTGCAGGAAGGTTAATGTTCCAGACAAGGGGAGCCAGAACAGAGAACGACTGGTAACCAAACCCTTAAGTTTCCATCTTGTACAAGAAAGAGTGTGTTGTTGTTTTTTATACTTTAATTTGTTTCACCCTTTCATTGTCACGGTGTCACTTGAAAACGACCAATAAAAGTATTTAGCATCTTCTTTTTCTTTTTCGCTTTAGCATGTGGAAGGACTTCCATCAAAACGCACGATATTGAAAGTGATTTGTTATAGTACGGGAAACATACTGTTTGCAGGCCATGCGAGTGCGTGCATTTTTCACCCGGACATTTTACAGGCTAGGGGAGTGAAGGGGTTAATCCGAACTGGAACGGAGAGTGCGAGGAGTGTATACACAGAGACCTAATGACAGGTATGGTGGCAGACATACCATCAAAGAAACAGAAGGTGGCTATCTTGAAAATAATCGACTGGCAGCCAGTGAAGTGCTCTGTTCTGCTTCTGATTATTATTCTACTTCATCACCGCCACCACCATCATCATCATAATCATCATCATCTGTGACCCGGCCTGCTGACGGGACGCTGGAATCTAGGAACTAAGCTCTTCTTTACTCAGCAATTTTTCCACTCCACGAATATCGGCTTCTTTTGCCGTGAAATCGTCGTCTTTGACTTCTCTGCTACCAAGATAAAATCATGCACAGCAAGATAACGGTAATGACCGAACTGAATCAAATTCACGCGAAATTTTTTAGACAAGGACGACTACCCGCTTTGAAGAGAGGTGGGCCAAACGAAAAACCGGGCCCTTTCTGCTTCCAGCCACAACGTTTTTACTTCCGCTGGGAAAATTTAACCCGGTCCCAAAAAAGGGTACTATAGCAAAGAAGAAGAAAACACGGCTTAAGTCCACAGAAACCATAAGGTTTATTGGGGTGGAAGAATGGGGGGGGGGGGGGGGGGGGGGGGGGGGAAGTTGGGGGAAAGAAGACTATAACCTTGCCACTGTCCCCCAAATGACCCCGCTTTAAAGAGGCGCGGGAAACCTTTGTTTTCTAAGTGAGGACAGTACAAGCATGCCCCCAAATCCAAACTTTTGAAGACCCTGGGGGGCCGGAGCGGATTTGAACCGGGGCCCCGCACCACCTAAAAACCCCCGCTAGGCCAAACGGTTCACAAGCTTTTAGGCGTTCAGTAAAGCTGGTTTGCACGAGTGAATGCCTTTGTTTTTTTTTCGGCAAGAGGCGCAGCGCACTTCGGGGCCGATTCTGATGGGCGTTGCTTCACGCTGTGTATAAAAAGGGGGGAATTGAAAAACAGTCCAATGCCAGCACTGTTGCAGTTACAAAAAATTTCCGGGGAAAGGGGGTGGAGGGGGGGAAAAAAAAAATGTCTTTGAGTGTTTTTTTTTGGCTGACCAGAAATCGGGAAAACATCGTTTTGGGGCAAACAAGCAAACCCAAGGGCAACAAGTTATTGCTTGTTTCCAGACCTTCTACTATGGCCCCAAAAAATTTTTTTAAAGCTGGGATGTAAAATTTGCCCGATTACTGTCCCGCTTTCATTGTGAAAAAAGTACGCCCGAGTAAAAACAGCCAAGGGGCTTCAGGATGTCGGCCCGTCAAAGGGGGTTAACAACCCCCCTGAAAACGCCCAGTATAGCGTTGGTTGGTTGAAGTTGCTTTACGTCCACGAAACGGGCTTATTAGGGCAAAGAGCCCTGGACGCCACCTCGACTTTTTCACGCCTTGAGCCTGTCATAATGTTTTTGGTTGGTTGAAGTTTGCTTTAGTCACAAACCTATTGGGACGGGGGCCCAGGGCGGGCCCCCCGACATTCCCAGCTCCTGAGCCCGTTATATATAATTATAGCCTTGAAGTTGGTTGAAGTGTTGCTTTACGTCCACAGAAACCGTAGACTTATCGTAGTTAGGCTCCGTTATGTATAATTATAGCCTTGAAGTGTTGCTTTACGTCCACAGAAACCGTAGACTTATCGTAGTTAGGGACGGGAGCCCAGGACGGCCACCTCGACATTCACACAGCTCCTGAGCTCCGTTATGTATTAGCCAGCTTTTGCTTGGTTTATATGTCCAAGCTGGGCAATGGTCCCGGGGCAAATACCGGAAACGTGCTGTTAGTGTTAATCTATACCGCAATGCTGGACGTGTATGCCGTCAAAACCGATCTGGGTTGGGTCAAAAACTGGCTCAGAAAGGTCGAACTGCCAGTTATGAAACAGATCGACTGACATTTCTGTGTGTGTGTTTTTTTTTTTGGGGGGGGTTTTGTTTTTTTGGGGCCCCTCTCTCTCTTTTTTAAAAATAAGGGCACAGAACCCGATCCAAAAATAAAAGTTTAGCGACGGACAAAAACGCTCGGTTCTTAGATATACCTGTTGCGTTTTCAAAAGAGATTTCCAAAACGAAATCTGAAACAATGTACGGAAAAAAATTTTTAAAGGGGGGTCTAACGGACCCGGGGGGGAAGGAAAGAGGAGGGGAGGGGGCCCGGTGGGGGGGGGGGGGGGGGGGGGGGGGGTTGGGGGGGGGGGGGGGGAGGGTAAGGGGAGGGGGGGCAGGATTTTGGGCCTAAATCGGAGCATGCAAAAAGCTTCGGGTTTTTCATAAATAAATTCTTTCTTCTCTCGTCTTTTTTTTCCCCCCACCCCCCCTCCCCCCTCCCCCCGCCCGGCCCCCCCCTCCGCCCCTCCCCCTTACCTCCCCTTTCTCCCCCGCCCCCCCCTCTCCCCCCCTCCCCCCCCCCCCCCCCCCCCCCCCCCCCCCCCCCCCCCCCCCCCAACCCACCGGCGCCCAGTCCCCGT
>JABMCL010001705.1:232500-235000 GCA_018857735.1 Alviniconcha marisindica | reverse complement strand
TGTGGTAGTGATCTGTGTGTGTGTGTGTGTGTGTGTGTGTGTGTGTGTGTGTGTGTGTGTGTGTGTGTGTGTGTGTGTGTGTGTGTGTGCGGAGTGTGAGTGTGTTTGTGCCTCTGTCTGTCTGTGGGTGGGGAGTGATCTGTGTGTGTGTGTGTGTGTGTGTGTGTGTGTGTGTGTGTGTGTGTGTGTGTGTGTGTGTGCGTGCGTGAGTGGTGAGTGTGTTTGCTCTGTCTGTCTGTGGGTGGGGGTGATCTGTGTGTGTGTGTGTGTGTGTGTGTGTGTGTGTGTTGTTGTGTGTGTGTGTGTGTGTGTGTGTGTGTGTGTGTGTGTGTGTGTGTGTGTGGTGTGTGCGGAGTGTGTGTTGTGCCTCTGTCTGTCTGTGGGTGGGGTGATCTGTGTGTGTGTGTGGTGTGTGTGTGTGTGTGTGTGTGTGTGCGGAGTGGTGAGTGTGTTTGTGCCTCTGTCTGTCTGTGGGTGGGGGTGATCTGTGTGTGTGTGTGTGTGTGTGTGTGTGTGTGTGTGTGTGTGTGTGTGTGTGTGTGTGTGTGTGTGTGTGTGTGTGTGTGGCAGGATGTGAGGAGTGTGTTTGCCTTGTCTGCTGTGGGTGGGGGTGATCTGTGTGTGTGTGTGTGTGTGTGTGTGTGTGTGTGTGTGTGTGTGTGTGTGTGTGTGTGTGTGTGTGTGTGTGTGCGGAGTGGTGAGTGTGTTTGTGCCTCTGTCTGTCTGTGGGTGGGGTGATCTGTGTGTGTGTGGGAGGGGTGCCTCTGTGTGTGTGTGCGCGCGCGCGCGAGCGTGTGTGTGTGCGTGTGTGTATGTGCGTGTGCGTGCGTGTGTGTATGTGCGTGTGCGTGCGCGTGTGTGTCTGTGTGCGTGTGCGCGCGTGCGCGCTCGCGTGTGTGCGTGTAATGTGTGTTGCGTCGAGCCCCGGTGTTCGTCTGGTGTGGAATTATAAAGTGAAAGTAGGCTAAAATCAATTGAGCTTTTCTAACTGAGCAGAACCCCCTGAGTGTAAGCTTCAAACTTGATCCTGTTTACCTGTTGGCCGGCTTTCTAGAATAAAACACACACACACACACACACACACACACACACACACACACACACACACACACACACACACACACAACTCTCTCTCTCTCTCGTCTCTCTCTCTCACACACACACACACACACACACACACACACACACACACACACACACACACACACACACACACATACACTCTCTCTCTCTCTCTCTCTCACACACACACACACACACACACACACACACACACACACACACACACACACACACACACACGCACACACGCACACATACACACACACACACACTAAAACATGCTAGAAAAGGTTATAGTTGCTTTGGAAAGCTGGGAGTAGGCTACCCTCAGTATAGTGCTATGACACGCGAGAGACAGTGGGGACGTGACGTAGGCGTTCCACTTCAAAGCCGAGAGCTTCCTGATAGTCATTACGGAGATCAAAGTATTGAGGTACTGAGGTTCTGGTCTGAACTAAGCACGCTGCTGGTGGGTGGCTAAGAGGTTACGCACTCATACACGCACGCACGCGCACACACACTGTGACACATACATAAAACATCACGCACCCCCACCCGCCCCCTCTCACACGCCCCCCCCCACACCCCCCCACACACACACGGCCACACGACACACACACCGCGGCGCCACCCGCGCACACACACACACACACACACACACACACACACACACACACACACACACACACACACACCACACGACACCACGAAGCACACCCACACACACACACACACCACAACCAACACACACACACCACACACACACACACACACACACACACACACACACACACACACACACACACACACACACACACACAAACCTACACGCGCACTACACACACACACACACACACCACACCCACACACACAGACACACACACACACAAACACACACATCGTCTACGAAAAAGTACCCCTGATTTGCAAAAAAAAAAAAAAAGTGTATAGCTTGCAGTTACCTCTCCTCCATCCCTTGCAGGTGCGCCGACTTTACTGGAGGGCTCCATAGGCGCCTGATCTTTGCCCTCTGTCCCATCACTCCCCCGGTTTCCTGTGACGCTTCACTGCAACTCACCTTGACCTTTGACCCGAGAGCTGTCACCCGCGCGACCTTACCCAAAACAGACGATGCCAGTTAAGGAGCAGAGTTACCTCCCTTCTCCGTCAGTGGCTTGTCGTCTCTCGTGATTACCTCCCTCTCCCTCCCACCCCCACCCTTCACCCCGTCCCCAAAAGCTCGCAGTCTCGCTGCACGTGCTGTTCCGGAGCTTTGGAGGGGGTGAAAAAGGATTAATGAGGTCAGGGTTTAGGGTGAACGCTGACACGAGCTATCGACTGTCGCTAGGAATCTTGGAGTGCCGAATTAAAAGTAGGGGCGGGGAGGTTAGGAGAGAGAGAGACACACACACACACACACACCCCACACACACACACA
>JABMCL010001705.1:215000-227500 GCA_018857735.1 Alviniconcha marisindica | reverse complement strand
GGGGGAGGGACATTTTATATATACTTATCGCTACACTGTCACCACCAGGATGACTCCTGCATTAAGAGGGGCTGAGATGAGAACCATTTTAATATTTCATTAACTGTGAAGGACAAACGGTCACAAGACGGTGTCCACAGACCACACACAACTTTTGAAGACAAAAGAGAGCCAAAGATGATTCGAACCGAGGTCCCTCTGCTTATCAGCCTGGCGTCTTACCACTAGGCCAAACCGGCTCACTTCCCCAGTGGTTGCTTACTCGTTTCATATACAAATTATTAATATTATTATCCGATCAACTGCCAGTGGGGACATCGGCGTCAACGGTGCAAGGGGTATCACTGCTTCTGTACATAACCGGCCTAGTGTTACTGAGTTACTGCCCCTTATAGAGTCGTTCCGGTCTGCATCTGGTTTCGTTCGTTGCATCAGCCCCCCCCCCCCCCCCCCCCCCCCCTTCCCCACCCCACCCAACCCAACCCAACACACCCATGTTAACAGTTCAATTATGCCGCTTTTAACTAAACTTGATTCTTAGATTAAAATGTGCACATTAAGGTTTAAATATTCAGTTTCAGTCATTGCAGTGTCAGTCACTGATATCTCGCTAGATGCTTTCAAGAGTCTAGCACTGAATTCACGGCATTTATGACATGGCCCTGTTCACTGTCAAACCAGTCAGTCACTCAGTCTGAAATACCTCGCAAATCACCGACTGGCTGAAAACTCGACACAGAAGTAGAAAATTCAGTTCAACAGATGGACTCGAAAAATGACATTAATTTTGTGTGTGCAAAAATCAGTGATCACACACACACACACACACACACACACACACACACACACACACACACACACACACACACACACAACATGTACGCACGCGCGCGCACAGGTATGTTTTGTTTTTGTACAGTGATTTCAGTAACGAACGGAGATCAAGGGGGATCACTCGCTGACCGACAACAAAATAATGGCCGACCAGTGACACCGCTGGAAAACTGAAACGAATGGCAAATAACAGCAGTAACAAAGTGTACGAAGCAGAGACATCGGTAGCCATGGGGAGTCCTCTTCCGTTGTTTGACGGGGGTCGCATTGATCCCAGCAAAAGCCGATTTCCGCATTGTATTGTGTGGACACCCATTCCCTGTTTGACGTGAGTCCGCGAGTTTTCTTCCGTCTAGATGAGTAGATCATGCATCGAGTACTACTCTAGTTAGCTCCTTGAGTACAGCTCTACCCCCCACCCACACCTCCCCTCCCCACACCCCGCCCCACCCCCAGTCTCCTTGATTAAGTCTTAGTAACGGTATCGATTAAGAATCTTATATAGCCCCATTTAACTTTAAGCTTCCCACCACCAGGACTACAAAATTTTAGCATCACCATCATCGTCATCATTATCTTTTCTTCTTCTTTTCGTTTTAGAGCATTTCGTATTTCACAATAGAAATAGAAACAAGCAATGACCAATGTACTGACCATTTTCTATGTTAGTTTGTTTTGTTGTGATGTGATCCACTAATAAGTAATATCACAAGTTTGTAAACATAATGTTTTACTTAAATTAGTAGTAATAGTACTGGTAATTTTGAACGACAATTATTTTACTTCTGTTCTAGTGTTCCAAACCTCCTATATATCGATAATAAATACTGTCCAAATACATTACTCCACAACATTGTCAATGTACCAGCTGGTTTTGGGAAGATAAAAGGATGAGGGAGGGGGTAATGCCATTATAATATATATCATATGGTATTGGTACTTTTGGTAGATCCATATTTTAGTCAAAGGGATTGAGAAGGTCCCAAAAGAAGTCATTTCTGCTGTACACACTGATCAATTTAACAAAAACAGCAGTTTTTATTTAATGAGTGTATTCATGACTGAGTCATGAGTACAACTACAAGGTAATGTAAAACAGATGTCTGTAGATCTGGAGGTGGTAGACTGGTACTTCTTATACTGTACTGTATACAGTACACTACAGTACAGCACTAAATTACTCTTGACTAGTAGCACACAGAGAATTGTGAACAAGTAGAACTTGTGTGCCCAGAACATGCACACACACACACACACACACACACACACACACACACACACACACACACACACACACACAGTGTGACAGTAACAAAACACACACATACCTATGTACACACATAGTGACATATACACACACCATGCTTAAATGAATCAATTTAAAAAAAATGTTCTGAGTATTTTATCCTAGTAAATCATTAATGGATTGTGCATGTTATGGACACTGACTGACTGAGATGTAAATTCAAGTACATTTACTTCTTTTCACTTGTTGCTAGGGAATTATTAGTTATAATAATATTAATTATATAATTTTTTGTCAATATTCCTAAATAAATTTGTTTCCTCTCAAAGTCAAAGTCTCATCAAGTTCAACCTGTGACTGTGTCTACTGAGTATACTCAGTGTATGCATCCATTATATATTATAGTTTTTTTTATACTGTTCACATACTGTTTACATACATGTATGCATGTGTGTGTGTGTGTATGTGTATGCATGCCTGCTTGTGTGTTTGTGTTTGTGTGTGTGTGTGTGTGTGTATGTGTGTGTGTGTGCGCGCCTGCCTGCATGTGTGTGTGTGTGTGCGTGTGTGTGTGTACACTGGTGTGTGCAGGTGGCTGTTTCCCATCATCGGCCACATGGGTATCGCCATGACGTCAGGTGTCATTCGTGACTTTGCTGGACCCTACTATGTGTCGGTTAGTAACTAATAAGCTATGATACATTTTTCAGGTTTTTTGTATACATGTATGTTTGTTGTTGTTGTTTTTTTTGTGTGTGTGTGTGTGTTTGTGTGTGTGTTTTGTGTGTGTCACTGTGTGTTTCAGTTACACACTATGAGTCTGATAGTAATTAATAATATTAATAAGAATGGATACTTAGAGTGCTTAACCAGCACTGTCCCTAAGTGCTTGTAACACGTTTTTTAAATGCACATATTTTCAAAAGTCGGTGGTGAGTGGATACAATTACAACGTCAATGCACATACACATGACACACACACACACACACACACACACACACACACACACACACACACACACACACACAGCAGTGTATATCAGGGCAATAATTAATATTAATGAGCTATAATACTTTGGAAGGGAGGGGGGATAGGTTTTGACACTACTCTCTGTGGGACCCTGTTCTGGTTGCCACCACCACAACAACACTCCCCCCCCCCACCCCCCACCCCGCCCCCTGCCCCACCCCCCAACACCCCACCCACCACCTCACCCTTGATGTATGGTCACACTTAGCGACTCATGTCATGCTGTACACATAATTATTATAATAATATATACTCAGATTAGATTGCTCATGATACTGACATAGTCATGATAGTGTGCACATTTTAAAGTTTTGTTAGATTTTTGTATGTTTCTTAATCTTCTTTCCAGGATGATGACATGGCCTTTGGAGAACCAGCGAAGTGAGTACAAAGTATGAGCTTTACTCCTTAGTTTAGAAAGTTGTTTCAGGTATAGGCGGGGTTTCAGAAATGCATTCACCTGGTTGCCTGAGGCAGGTGGTAAAGCTGCCAGGCAAGTCAAAGCCTGTTGGGCAAGTCATAATTTTATCTTCCGTGATGATGATGATGATGGTGTGTGTGTGTGTGTGTGTGTGTGTGTGTGTGTGTGTGTGTGTCACTGTGTGTGTTTGTGTGTGTGTCACTGTGTGAGTGTGTGCACATACACTTGTGCATGTGTGCATGCATGTGTGTGTGTGTGTGTGTGCATGCACTTGTGCATGTGTGTGTGCATACATGCGCGTGTGTGTGTGCTTGCATTATAAATTTGCTATAAAATTTGTGAGAGTGCTGGCGTATAGCAGTCTTTTGGTTTGTGGTTACTAAGTAACCTGATTGTCATGGTTTTGTACAGGTATGTATGCTTAGGGCTTTACTGGAAGATCGGGGACTCCAAATTCTCGTTATTATTAATATTATTTTGGTAGATTTCAGACTGTTTGATGCCATCACATTCTCATGTGTAGTAAAGTTTCATTGCTGTGAAGTGTGATGATGTAGTACCTTCAACAGTTCAAGATTTAAAAAAGAAAAGATTTTTTAATAAAATAAAATAAAGGAAATCAGTACATGTTAACTCTGACGCTCTTTAACGTGACCATTATTTCTGCGCTGTGGTGTCAGGTACTGGCAGATGGACATAACCCAGATTAAAGGAGGCAAGGACACCTGGGACAAAGCGGTGGCGGATGCGTCAGAGGAGTACAAAGGTCATATGGTGAGTGGACACAGAAATGAAACAAGGCTCACCTGATGGGTGGGGGGCAGGACTACAATTGAGGTCGTATGATAAGTGGGTGCAGGACCACAATATTTGACATGATAAGTGGCGGTAGGACTAAATTTAGGTGAGTGGGTACAGGAATTTTAGGTCGCATGATCAGTGGGGGCAGGGCTACAATTTGGCATGCTAAGTGGAGGCAGGACTCAAATTTGGCATGATAAGTGGGGGCAGGACTACAGTTTAGTTCACATGCTGAGTGGGTACAGGAATTTTAGGTTGCATGATAAGTAGGGGCAGGACTACAATTTGGCATGATAAGTGGGGGCAGGACTACAATTTGGCATGATAAGTGGGGGCAGGACTACAATTTGGCATGATAAGTAGGGGCAGGACTACAATTTGGCATGATAAGTAGGGGCAGGACTACAATTTGGCATGATAAGTTGGGGCAGGACTACAATTTGGCATGATAAGTTGGGGCAGGACTACAATTTGGCATGATATGTGGGGGCATGATTACAATTTGGCATGATAAGTGGGGGCATGGTTACAATTTGGCATGATAAGTGGGGGCAGGACTACAATTTGGCATGATAAGTGGGGGCAGGACTACAATTTGGCATAAGTGGGGGCAGGACTACAATTTGGCATGAGTGGGGCAGGACTACAGTTTGGCATGATAAGTGGAGCAGGACTACAGTTTAGGTCACAGACTGAGTGGGTACAGGAATTTTAGGTCATGTGATAAGTGGGGGCAGGACTACAATTTGGCATGATAAGTGGAGGCAGGACTACAGTTTAAGTCACATGCTGAGTGGGTGCAGGAATTTTAGGTTGCATGCTGAGTGGGTGCAGGACTACAATTGAGGTCATGTTATGAATGAGGGCAGGGCTACAGTTTCGGTCACCTGATAAGTTGGGGCAGGACTACATTTTAGATCACATGATAAGTTGGGGCAAGATTTTAGGTTCAACAGTGAGTGGGTGCAGGAATTTTAAGTCGCATAAGAGGGAGCAGGACTAAAATTTAGGTCACATAAATGAGGGCAGGAATTTTAGGTCACATGATGAGTGGGTGCAGGAAATTTAGGTTGCATGATAAGTGGGGGCAGGACTACAATTTAGGTCTCATGATAAGCGAGGGCAGACATTTTAGGTAACATGATGAGTGGGTGCAACTGTGAGAGTATAATTTAGGTCACAGTTGGAATACATGTATGTATACTGCAGACAGCGAGCAGACAGGAAGGCAGAGGTCATGCAGTGAGTGGACCAGGAATTTGATGGTTGTATTTATATAAAGAAGAGCTGAAGAAAAACATTCCTTGCCCCTGTTCTGTCAAGGAGCATAGCCTCGGCTACTGCAGTCCAGCATGTTAGCCAACATGCCTGGAGCCTTCATGAATTTCTGCATGACAGTCTGTCAGTATTCTGTCTCTGTCTACAGCACAACCTGTGCTTCGACAACTGCCACTCGCATGTGGCGCTGGCGCTCAACCTGATGAACTACAACGGCAGCCGCAGCTGGAACATGGTCAAGTTGGCCTTGCTGATGCTTCTTCACGGAAAATATGTCAGGTAAACAAATGTCTTTACCTGTGAGAGCTAAGGTAGACAAGTGTCTTGGCTTGTGACAGCTAAGGTAAACAAGTGCCCTGACTTGTGATGGCTAAGGTAAACGAGTGTCTTGACTTGTGAGAGCTAAATTAGAAAAAGTGTCTTGACTTGTGACAGCTAAGGTAAAATGTGACTTGACTTGTGACAGCTATGGTAAACAAGTGTCTTGACTCGTGACAGCTAAGCTAAACAAGTGACTTTTGAGAGAAAAAGTAAACAAGTGACTTCACCTGTGACAACTAAGGTAAATAAGTGACTTGACGTGTGACAGCTATGGTAAACAAATGTCTTTACCTGTGACAGCTAAGGTAGACAAGTGTCCTTACCTGTGACAGATAAGGTAGACAAGTGTCTTGACTTGTGACGGCTAGGGTTAGTTCTAACGCCATGGGCTTGGAATGGTTGTCTCCAGGTAGGTAGTGTTGCATAATGTCCTCAGATGTCAGCTGACATATTAGGGACAAGCTGAGACCAATGCTGAAGCATGGTTCAGTATAGCTTTACGTCCATGGAAAACCAGAAGGCTCGTTAGGACGGACAGCCCAGGACGGCCACCTCGACTCTCACACAGCTCCTGAACTATGATGGTTGTCTCCACTGGCACCCTGTCTTATGTAGTCCAAAAAGGTGCTGAACTTTGTTGTTGTTGTTGACCAGTGCCTGCAATGTGGCTGAATTACAGCAGGGTTTGGGCATGAGGTGCAGCAGACCTAGGTTTCCACGGCGTGCTGTTTTGGTGACTTATGAAATAATGTAGCAGAATAAATAAAGTAACGATTGGGGTTAGTCCACGAGAATAGCCTCAAAGCAGTTGTCTCCCTTGGAACTCTGTTGGCAGTCCAGTGGTCAGCACTCTCTTTCCAGGCTCCAGTTATCTGGAACTAGCTCCCTGTTTGTGTCTGTTAGCTCCTGTTTGTGTCCATTATTCTACCTCTGCCAGTTCTTTTAAATCTTCCTTGAAAACCTCTCTCTTTTTAAAAACCTTTTTTTCAGTCCTATTGCTCTGATATATGACTCTGTGTATGTGCGTGTGTGTGTGTGTGTGTGTGTGTGTGTATGCGTGTGTGCATGCTTGCGTGTGTGCGTTCATGTTGTGTGTGTTGAGTTTTGAAAATATGTACATTAAAAGAATTGTAAGTGCTTAGGGCCTCTGCATGTTAGGCGCTGTAAGTATCCATTATTAATATTGTCTGTGTGCAGTGTCTGTGCTGCAGTCAAGACCTGGCTGCCATTCCTGATTGTCGCCGGAACCATCACAGCTGTTTTGTTTGCCACACAGTTGTGAACATCCGCAACTTTTCTGCATTCCGCTGTGAACACAGCAAAATATTTTCACAGTGTTCAACACAACAATTTTCGTTGTTGTTGTCGCACTGGCTGTGACCCCAGCAAAGTTGTTTGTATACCTTGGTCAAGTTGTGAACGTGAAACGTTTTCCTAGCTTTGCACAGAGCTCAGTGAACACAGCCAGTTTTCTTCCACTGCTTGCTGTCGGCAGCAGTAGTGAACACAGCTTCGTTTGTTTAACTGCCAGTGTGGCAAGTTTATCTGCACGCGGAAATAAATTCAAGTTAGTTTGTTCTGCTTGAAGGTCACCGAACCAGGGACTCCAAATTTTGGTTCTAAAGAAAGAAGTGTCAAAGCGGCCCCCCCCCCCCCCCCACTCCTCACCCCCCCCCCCCCAACTCCCCCCCCCCCACCCCCACGGTCACCTTTCTCAAGAACAAATTTCCTTTATGAAAATAGCTTTCAACCTCTCTTTAGAACACGTTGTTGTTCAGTCTGTTCGTTCAATGTTAAAAGTACCACTCCCCTCCATTGTAGCCTCAGTGGTGGTACTAACAGCGTAGGATGAAATACAGTGGAACACCTCTTGTGACAGGCCATCTGTGGTCCTCTATAGTCTTTGCAGTTGGCCACTAAGGGCAGTAACTCTTTGCAGTTGGCCACTAAGGGCAGTAACTCTTTGCAGTTGGCCACTGAGGGCAGTAACTCTTTGCAGTTAGCCACTGAGGGCAGTAACTCTTTGCAGTTAGCCACTAAGGGCAGGAACCCTGTGTGACCGTCCTCATGTGGGGTGTGGATTGTGCTACCTTGGTTATTGTCACACAGAGTGTCTTTGTCAACGTACATGAACACAGAGTAGGTGTTCATTTCTTACTCTCCTAACCTGGGTAAGATTACAGACAAGTGTACACAGAAAGCTCTCGGAATGTACCTAGTCTGCCCAAGTTGTCTTTCCTAACAGTTCCAGAGGACAACATGAATCCAGCTACCATGGTATAGTCGAGGACACAGTTTAAGGTCAAGGACGTGGAGCGATCCAAATCCGCTTCTGTGGGTTCACAGTCAAAGGCAGCTTCTACAGGGAGAAAAGAACTCCAGCCTTTCAGTATCAGGGAAGAAGCTAAAACAAATTCATTTAGATGATCTGTGGAAGGATGCACCTGGATTTCGTTCAACCTAGCTTTGTTTTAAAGAAACTGTTACGTGTTAAATCACCTGTCGCGAATGAGTGTGCAGTGCACCAATTTTGCCTTTAACAGATCTGCACTCTATTTGTGAAGTACTGGCTATTGTGTGTGTATGTTGGTGTGTGCAATGTGTGTGTGTGTGTGTGTGTGTGTGTGTGTGTGTGTGTGTGTAATGTGTGTGTGTGTGTGTGTGTGTGTGTGTGTGTGTGTGTGTGTGTGTGTGTGTATAGCATAGTGTGTGTGTGTGTGTGTGTGTGTGTGTGTGTGTGTGTGTGTGTGTGTGTGTGTGTTCATGTAATATGTGTGTTGACATATATGTGTGATAGTTCTGTGATCTGGCCTTGAAAAGGTTTGAATTGTTTGGAAGACATCTTCATAAGTGTTGTGCCATTTTGCGTGTGTTTTTTGTTTTGTTTGTTTGCTTTTTCCCATTTTTTTCTCTTTTTTCTTCATCTTTCTTGTTTCCATTCTTGTCCAGCCATGCAGCCCTTACTTGACCACTCTGTGTGTATCAGCAAACAGCAAGCATATCATAAAGAAGCAAACCTAAAAGCAAACCCAGTCAATAATGATCTGGACACCAAGATGCAGGCCTGTACATAATTAAATGCAGAAGCAAATCATCAACAACCTACCCCGATGACTCCGCACTCACTCCTCTCACCCCAACTGCTACCTACTCACACTTGCCATAACAACTTTCACCCCACCCCTAAGACTCCATCCCAACCAAACCTACACCCCCTCCCCCCACCACCACCAAAACTCTTGCATCACTCTTTTTACTCCCACCCCTAAGACTCCATTCCAACCTCCCCCCCCCCCCCCCCACTGCCACACACTCTTGCACCAGTCCTTTCACTCCCACCCTAAGACTCCATTCCAACCAAACCTACCCCACCCCCCACCCACACCCCCACTCTTGCATCACTCTTTTTACTCCCACCCATAAGACTCCATTCCAACCAAACCTACCCCCCCCCCCCCCACCCCCCCCCCCACCCCCACTCTTCAGCATTCTTTTTACTCCCACCCCTAAGACTCCATCCCAACCAAACCTACCCCCCCCCCCCCCTCAACCCCCACCCACTCCTGATCACTCTTTTTACTCCCACCCCTAAGACTCCATCCCACAAACCTACCCCCCCCCCCCCCAACCCCGCCCATTCTTGCATCACCCTTTTTACTCCCACCCCTAAGACTCCATCCCAAACCAAACCTCCCCTCCCCACTACCACCCCCACTCTTGCATCCTCCTTTCACCCCCCCCCCCCCAGACTCCATGACCCACCCACCCCCCTGCCCCCCCCCCCCCCCCCCCCATTTACTACCCATCCACTCTTGCATCACTCCTTTCATTCCTACCCCTATGACTCCATTCCCACCGAACCTACCCCCCTCCCCCCAACCACCCCCAATCACTCCTTTCACCCCCACCCCTAAGAGTCCATCCCAGCCAAACCTACCCCCACCTACCCCCACCCCCAGTGTACTCTGTACCCACTTTGCATTCTCAGTTTCACTCCCCGCCCCCCCCCCCCCCTTGTCATCACTCTCCCCCCCCCCCTCCAACCACCTTCCCCACCATCTCATGTCACCTCTAACCCCTCTCCTTCATTGCTCATCCCGCCCCCTCCCCCCCCCCCCCCCAACAACCCCCCCCCCCCTTGTCCATCTTCCTCCCCCCTCTCCCCCCCCCCCAACCATAACCCTCCCCTTGTCATCACTCCTCTCAACCCCCCCCCCACCCCCCACCCCACACACCATACCCTCCCCTTGTCATACACTCCTCTCCCTCCCCCCCCCTCCCCTTTGTCACCATTCCTCTCACTCATCCTCTCACCCCTCCAACCAACCCTACACCCCTCCACCCCCCCCAAAAAAAAAAGTTAAAAAAAAAAATCTCCACCCACCCTTACCATCACTCACCTCACCTCACATCTCCAAGACTCCCTGTCCCAGTTGTTACCATTTTGTATTTTCTTTGTCTGCGTGTATTGCACTTTTTTAGTGTATGGTGTGTTATTCTTGATTATGCTGGGATGACAGCAGTCTGTCACATTTTCTGACGATTATGGTCTGAATTTTCTGCACCTTTTTCATTGTTCTGTGGAATCTGTTTTTAAAGACATTTGATTAGACGTAAGTACTCTGTAGTTCTGTGATGCCTATATTATAGTTACGCTTCAGTTGCTTGTGGTTTTGCTTGTTTAGTTGGGTGTATAGGTTGTATACAATGAGTTGGTTTGAATTTTTTTTAAACCCCTTCATGCCTGTAAAATTTACAGGCTGAAAGATGCACAGATGTGCCTGCATTTTCCAGTCCTATAACACATTTCAATGCTCTGCATTTTGATGAAAATCCTTTCACATGCTAGTGTGACAAAGAAGACAAGAAGGGTTTCAAATTTCACAATTCTGTCGGTCGTTTTCAAGTGACATCTTGGTGGTGAAGAGGTTAAAGAGAAATCTTTTGCAAGTATGCCAATACATGCACTTAGGAAAACATGTGCATGCACACATGTACAAGCGCACAGACACATGTACACGCACACAAATGTGTAGCAGACTTAAATGATCTGGAAGGCAGTTTCTTGCTTCTTGGTTGAACTCCAGTTTGGTGTTAATTGTTGTCATGCATCTGCATTTACAGTATAGCAGCACAGTGTGCTTACTTTAAAAAAATAATAATTAATGTTCCAATGCTCACGGAACCTGCACTGGATGTGTTGTACATGTATATATATATATATATATATATATAATAATTATAGTATGTCATATTAAATTATTCTGAGAAAGAAAGTCTTTGACTTGTGTGAAGTGGAAGTTGCACTGTTAAGTGAACTTGAGTTTAAACACCAAGTGACCACGCCTAGGGGGGAAGGGAGGGAGGGGTGCATGAGAGCACTGGGGTGCGGGGGTGTCCAGAGGACAGGTAGCGGGATGGAGGGAGGGGAGGGAGAGGTGTAGTGGCGAGTAGGGGATGGGAGGGCCGGTAAGGGCCGGTTGTTCAGGTGAGTGAAGTTAAAGGCACAGTAACATTTCCTATTTGAAATGAATGCTTAACATTTTCCTATTTGAAATGAATGCGAGTTATTTACGCGCGTCGTTTGTGTGTGTATGTGTGTGCGCGTTGACAAGGTTCATTGCTTGTGTCACGTCTTACAACTGACAGATAACAAGCCGCAGGGATCAGCATGTTTCACATACCACGCAATACTTCCGCCGTGCGCGGGATGGGTGTGTGTTGGGGGGGGGGGGGGGGGGGGGGGGGGGGGGGGGGGGGGGGGGGGGGGAGGGGGGCAACAACACTGACAAAAACAACTGATAAACGCCCCGAAACACAAACTTGAAATGCTGAGAGTAATCATGTGCTGCCGGCCACGCCGCTTTTAGTGCACGGGTTGAGCGGCCGAACGGCATTAGCTGTCATCCGTAATGATATCGCGGGTAGGTCACTGACTGAGTGTGAGTGGACAAAGCTTCTCTCTGTTGAAGTGTTGCTTTACGTCCATAGAAACCGTAGGTTTATTACGGACGGGAGCCCGGCAGGACGTCCACCTCGACTTTCACATAGCTCTATCTCTCTCTCTCTCTCTCTCTCTCTCTTATGACAACGCAGCTGACGTTGTTTACCCCACTGACACGAAGTAAGTCTTGCCTATCATCGATAAAGTCAACTTGGCCACGGAAAGTCAATCCGCCTGTGCTTCGAAACTACGTGAACGCTGTCACGATCACATGCTTTCATTTAAAAGGCAACGCCGCCCAATCTATTCAAACGAGAATGCCTTTTATAAATAGACGGGGGACCGTGAGATAACAACGGTATTATCGCCAAGCACAGGTACTGTACGAGATGGAAACAAGCCTCGAATTTCCCTGCTATGCCGCGTTCGGCTGTGTTCAATGAACAGCGCGCTCACGCCGCGAGGCAAATACTCTGGTCGTGCTGTCGTCACAGCGGGAACCAGCCAATCAGAGACGGCGTATTCAGAGGTGTCGGAAAGCTGCATGGCGACCGCTGTTGTCGCTACAAGTATAAACAATGCTTTCAGTGCCAGTAAGTAACTCAAACATGACGTCTTTGTGACC
>JABMCL010001705.1:202500-210000 GCA_018857735.1 Alviniconcha marisindica | reverse complement strand
TCGCGCTAGACACTTTTGAAACCGGTGTAACATCTGTAAGGTGGCGAAAGTGGTTGACGGAAACCGGTCAGATATACACCCTGTAACTCGTCAGTATATGATACACGGCCGGCCGTCTATACTACTGCTAGAGCTGTACTACTGCTAACAAGCACCCTGCTCCCTTCGCCGTCCAGAACACACACACACACACACACTCTCTCTCTCTCTCTCTCTCTCTCTCTCTCTCGCACGCACGCACACACACACATACACACTCACACATAACCCCCCCACACACACACACACACACTCACACACAAACACACACACACACACACACACACACACACACACACACACACACACACACACACACACACACACACACACACACACACACACACTCACACACACACACACACACTACAAAGACATGCATAATTGATAGGTACCAAAACAGATCAGTATGCAGAAGTAAGTATCATGTTGCTTTACGTCCACAAAAGCGAGGTAGCTTATTAGGGACGGGGAAAGGGGGGGGGGGGGGAGTGAGTGGCTCGTCCGCGCAATCCGACCCACAAAAGGCCGAGGAGGCCGTGGACCACCGCCAGAAAAACAACTATGTTAAGGCGATGGGGACCTCGCCATTGCGAAGCCACTAGTATACTCCGCTAACTGCTGTTCGAACTACTGTGCGGAGCAGAGTCACAAAGACAATGTCCGTAGCACAGCTGTTGAGGAAGAACTGAAGCAAAAGACATGTCCAGCTTTCTGAGCCCTGCTCCACCTCCTTGCTCTTGATCTCGCCTGGACCCGCAAATGAAAGTCTAACTTCTTCGTGAGAGTCCAGCTCACCTCCCTCCTCTTGATCTCGCCTGGACTCCGAGTATGCAGAAGAGATGGGTTTTCAGTTTCGACTTAAGAGAGTGAAGACGAATGCCTGACAGAGAGAGGAAGAGAATTCCAGAACACAGGTCCGATGTATTGAAAGGGTCCTCCTGCCCGTCCCAGGAACACGGAATATCCGAGAATCCGAGGCTGAACGAAGAGAGCGAGAAGGAGAGTAGAGAGATGAAGCAACTCAGAGAGGTATGGAGGATCTGTACCAGAGACAATATGGAAGCAGATGAAAGCTATTTTGTATTGACTTCGGCTGCTGATTGGTAGCCAGTGGAGACCGTAAAGGAGTGCAGATTTGGGAGCTTTGCAGATGAGGCGAGCTGAGCAGTTGATCGCTGTTTGATTTTGTATTTGTATTTTTATCAAGGAGAACCTGAGAAGAGCCAGCAAGGAGAGCATTACAATAAAAACATAGACAGCACAAAAGAGGAAACAAGAGTTTTGGTGGTTTCGAAAGAAAGATATTGTCCCCGGATTGAACCGATCCGCCTGATCTCCAGGTAAGCAAGCTGACAGAGTTTGTTCACCTGATCCTTCATTGCAAGCTGGCTGTCAAAAATGACACCAAGGTTACGAGCTGTTCTGGAAAATGGTATGTCACTCTGACCCACACAGATCGAAGAGATCGAGTCACTGGGCGGCATAACTGCATTAGGAGCTGTGCGGAGCAGAGTCACAAAGACAATGTCCGTAGCACTGTTGTTGAGGAACAACTGAAGCAAAAGACAAGTCCAGCTTTCTGAGCGTAAGGTGAACACTACTCCGAATACCGGACCATGGAGTGCGTCTGCTTGTTTGCGTCTTCAATCCATTCACTGATTCTGGCAGTGGGAAGTCTGACGGCCGCTGTCAATACTTAAATAATTGGCGACGCTGGCTCTTTGCGTCATCCGCCTAGGGCCGCTCACAAAAGACGGATCGAAGGATTTGGGATCAACTTTTCTTTCAGTCGATAGCAGAATATATCAAGTGTAAACATATTGCTGGGCCTACATGTATACAGAACACAGGGCCATGAAAAGCAGAATACATCAAGTGTAAACACGTTATTGCTAGGCCCACATGTATACAGAACACAGAGCGATGAAAAGCTGTAAACACATTATTGCCGGGCCTATATGTATACAGAACACAGAGCGATGAAAAGCTGTAAACACATTATTGCCAGGCCTATATGTATACAGAACACAGAGCGATGAAAGGCTGTAAACACATTATTGCCGGGCCTATATGTATACAGAACACAGAGCGATGAAAAGCTGTAAACACATTATTGCCGGGCCTATATGTATACAGAACACAGAGCGATGAAAAGCTGTAAACACATTATTGCCGGGCCTATATGTATACAGAACACAGAGCGATGAAAAGCTGTAAACACATTATTGCCGGGCCTATATGTATACAGAACACAGGGCGATGAAAAGCTGTAAACACATTGTTGCTAGGCCCACATGTATACAGAACACAGAGCGATGAAAAGCTGTAAACACATTATTGCCGGGCCTATATGTATACAGAACACAGGGCGATAAAAAGCATAATATATCAAGGGTAAACACATTATTGCTAGCCCTACATGTGTACAAAACACAGGGCGGTGAAAAGCATAATATATCAAGGGTAAACACATTATTGCTAGCCCTAAATGTGTACAAAACACAGGGCGATGAAAAGCATAAGATATCAATGGTAAACACATTATTGCTAGGCCTACATGTGTACAAAACACAGGGCGATGAAAAGCATAATATATCAAGGGTAAACACATTATTGCTAGGCCTACGTGTATACAGAAAAACAAGGCGATGAAAAGCAGAATATTTATCAAGAATCTGAAACAGAATGAGGCCCAGAGCGCTCGTGTTATTTGTGTTATATATCTCGAGCGCTAATTAACTCCCTTGTGTGTAGAATATATCAAGGGTAAACACATTATTGCTAGCCCTACATGTATACAGAACACAGGGCAATGAAAAGCAATATATCCAGGGTAAACACATTATTGCTAGGCCTACGTGTATACAGAACGACAGGGCAATGACAGACTGAAGTCATAAAACTAACGCGGATAGGGCCTTTAGTTTAACAGGCAGTCACGCCCCGGTGGTCAGGCAGCCCTTGATTGTGTACATCTGTTAAATGAACGGCGTATGGTAGGCGTGAACCGGTTTGGCCTAGCGGTAAGGCGTTAGGCTGGTAAACGGAAGGACCTCGGTTCGGTACCGCTTCGGCTCTCCTTTCTCTTCGAAAAGGTTGTGGTTTGTGGACACTGTCTTGTGACTGTGTCCGTCACTTCCTACTGAAACATTAAAATGGCTCTCATCGCTGCCCATCTTAATGCAGAAGTCATTCTGGCGGTGACAGTGTAGCGATAGGTATATAATCTCCCTCTTCCCCCCCCCCCCCCCCCCCCCCATTCTCCCCGTCCCTAATAAGCCTTATGGTTTTCAGTGTGGACGTTAAGCACCATGTTTACTTACTTACGTATGGTAGGCTACGTGTGTTTCGCCTCCTGTTTGTACACGGCGCTGTTCAAGTGAACGCCCTTATGGGTGCTCTAGTGAAGTAAGTAAACATGGTGCTTAACGTCCACAGAAACCACAAGGCTTATTAGAGACGGGGAGAATGGGGGGGGGGGATGGAAGTGTGGGAAGAGGGAAGAATATATACCCATCTAGCTACGCTTCACCACCAGAATGACTCGTGCATTAAGATGGACAGTGATGAGAGCCATTTTAATGTTTCATTAATTGTGACTGTGAGGGACAGAGTCACAAGACAGTGTCCACAGACCACAACTTTTGAAGAGAAAGGATAGCCGAAGCGGGTTTCAACCGAGGTCCTTCTGTTTACCAGCCTAACGCCTTACCGCTTGGCCAAACCGGCTCACTGTGCTCTAGTGGCCCTCGTTCGTTTGTGTTGTACCGCCTCACTGTTCATGTGCACCTGCTTCGTTAGACTGACCGCTGATGTGGTGGTCAAAGCAGAACTACCTAGGCCAGCCCAACAACAGCTGGTTTGGTAAAACGCCTTTAACGCCGAGTTGCCTCCGACGAGGAACTTGTGGCCGGGACCAAGATCCCAGGAGGTGTTACAGAATGAATAAGAATTTGAATAGCACGAGACGACAAACAGTAATACCGACTATTAGAAATAACTAATGCCAATATGACGTCAAAGCAAACAAGAAGAAGAAAAAAAACCATGAGGTGAGGTGATGACGATGTGGGGCTTAGTGTCCTCGGATGTCGGGCTGAAATATTAGGGACAAACTGTAATCGAGGTGAGGGAAGAGAGGGGGAACTGTAATATACCTAACGCTACTCTTTCACCACCAGAATGACTCCTGCTTTAAGATGGACAGCGATGAGCTAGCCATTTTAATGTGTAAGGGACAACGTCGCATGACAGGGTCCACAATGAGACCACAACTTTTAAAGAGAGAAAAAGAAAAAGGAAAAAAAAGAAAAAGAAAACAGGAGCGCTAAAGCGGAATCTAACCGAAGTCCTTTCTGCTTACCAGCCTGGCGCCTTTAAATACCTCTAGGCCAGACCGGCTCACCCAACAGCAGTCCACAAGGTGAATTTTTTTATATATATAATCGTGAGGTTTCAGTCCTGAACACCTCAGAGCTCAGGAGCTGTGTGAAAGTCGAGGTGGACGTCCCTAATAGTCCTCATGGTCTCTGTGGACGTAAAGCAACACTGAATTATAAGTGTCTCAGAGCTCAGGAGCTGTGTGAAAGTCGAGGTGGCCGTCCTGGGCTCCCCCGTCCCTGATAAGCCTTACGGTCTCTGTGCTGGACGTAAAGCAGCATTGGACTTGAACTATAGAACACTCATGAGCCGCTTTGACCCAGCACTGGGACTGAGTGAGTAAGCCGCGGGACGGACGTCGGTTCGATTCCCCGCTTCGGCTTTCCTTTTTCTTCACTGACCTGTGGTTTATAGACACTTGTCTCAGTTAAGTCAGTGTGACTTTGCCATTCACACTCCGTGAAACATTGATAGGGCTCGATAATAATAATAATAGATAACTTTTGTATAGCGCTATTCTCTGGTGTACACCAGCTCACTGCGCTTTACAACATTCTCCAACAACATATAATTATGACAACTAACACTGTATAATATACACACACAAAAAGTACATGTGCCATATGAGAAGCAGCAATATATAAAGAAAATGAATCACTATATTACTACCTACGCTGCCCATTTTAACACAGAACACAGAAATCATTCTGGCGGTTACAGTGTAGCGTTCGGTGTTGCACGTGCAAGCGAAGGCACTGGAAACGTGACGGGAGACAGAGAGGAGTCTGCACGAGGGGTGACCGGTGAAACGGTTTAAGGCCGTGTACGTGCCACTTTCGTGAAAAAGACGGGTAACGAAAAATCCCAGGAGGCTGGATGAGGGGGGTGGGAGTCGGGGAACGAAGGGCGGGTGGAGTGCGCTGCCACCCCCAACACTAGACAGCTTTTAATTCGTTATGTAAATAAGTTTGGAACATTTGAACAGAGCAGCCGACACTTCGAAAGCTGAAAGAACCTGCCGCGGAGAGAAGACTCCACTGTTGAACCAGCAACGTTCTCTGTGAACGGGTTCCATTCACAAGAAAAGAAGAAGGGCGAAGGGAGGGGTGGGGGTGGGTGGGGTCGGGGGGGGGGGTCGAGAAAGACTGGAGAGATGAGGGGGGGGGGGGGTTACCAAGCCTGCTGTTGTGATTCCAACAAAACAGTATTGAACATTCACATTCACATACACACACACACATACATACATACATACATACACACAAAGCGCCGTGTTAACGGTCTCCGTCAGCAAGCGTTGCACCCTGGCGAACTCGAACCAGGACTGTTTGGTTTGCAGCTAGTCTTGTCCTGCCGTACGTGTCACAGATATCTAGCCTGTACTTAGACACTGCTCAGCCCTGTCATCTTCTAAAGCCAAACTGAAAACCTTCCTCTTCTCACAGTAGTTCCGCCCCAGCTAATATCAATACCCAGTTTCTGCTGCAGTCAGTGTGTGTGTGTGTGTGTGTGTGTGTGTGTGTGTGTGTGTGTGTGTGTGTGTGTGTGTGTGTGTGTGTGTGTGTGTGTGTGTGTGAGAGAGTGTGTGTGTGTGTGTGTGTGTGTGTGTGTGTGTGTGTGTGGTGCGTGCATGCGTGCGTGCGTGTGGTGTGTGTGTGTGTGTGTGTGTGTGTGCGTGCGTGTGCGTGCGTGCGTGCGTGCGTGCGTGCGTGCGTGTGTGTGTATGTGTATGTGCGTGTGTGTGTGCGTTGTTAGTGTTATTGTAAAATGTCCTGTACTCACACCTTGTGCGGTAGATGGGCGCTCTAGAAATCCTCTTTGTTATTATTATTAAACTCTTCCAGAATTGATTACGTCACTGAACAGGCTCTCGTATATCTCTGTGCATCTGTCCTCCGACACATAGGCTTAATTAGTCATACAAAGAGAAACACACACACTGACGAAACACAACACTCTCGTACTCACAGACTTGCCTGCACGCACGCACGAACGCACGCACGCCACGCACTATTATTATTATTATTATTCATAGCTTTTATATAGCGCTATTCTCTGCTGTCGACTAGCAGACTCATCACTGAGCACATGTCGCATGCGATTAGTCTGAATGAGTGTATCCTTTTACGGCGCATATTATTAATATGCACGGAAGTGGTGCACTGGTAGCGCTCTTTGGTTGCTCCATGGCTGGTGCCACGTGAAATGCTGCCGTCTCGGCACAAGTTCTATGTACACCATTCAGCCATGCACAGGTTTTACAGTGTTACTTCATTCAAAGCCACATAGGTAGGGTGCATGTGTGTTAAGCTGTAACCTGCCACCTGCACTTTTGGCAGAATGACCGGGATTGTTTACGTCTACTGTGGTAACACGGGGGTGGAACGGGTACCGAAATAAGAGTCAGCACAGAAAGTTGACCCTGGAGAAGAAACATTCTCCCACCACTCCGGCCTGCTGGGACTCAAACCCGAGACCTTTCGATCACGAGTCCGACGCTCTAACCACTGAGCTATCTCCGCTCCCCGCGAGCACGCACGCACGCACGCACGCACGCACGCACACCCCCCACACACACACACACACGCGTAGGCTGTATGTGTGTAAATTAGGATGGATGTGTAACCTGACACACAAACACATGTTCACAGGTTTCCGTGTACGCGCCCACACGCATCGAATGTATTGTGCGCGTTCGGCAACTGAGAGCGATTTCTTATTTAATTAAACAACAGCATGGAATGCATAAATGTTCACACAAAAATCGATAGCATAATAATACACTACTGCTCATATTTAGTCATACAAAGCAAAGTGAAACTAACACACACTGAAACACAACACCCTCGCACTGCACGCGCGCGCACACACACACACACACACACACACACGCACGCACGCACGCACGCACGCACGCACGCACGCACGCACGCATGCGCACGCACGGGCACAAACCGGCGCGCACATGCACACACGCGTACGCACGCACACGCACACACGCACGCGCTAAAATATTAATATCACCTTTATTACAAATTTCTTTTATGTTCGCCTTGTTGTTGATCAAATTGATATTTG
>JABMCL010001705.1:192500-197500 GCA_018857735.1 Alviniconcha marisindica | reverse complement strand
GTACAAAAATGGTGCCTGCATGTGCAAGTTCGCCTGTGCTCTCTCACTCTGAGTGTTGAAAGATGCCAGTTTCAGTCATGAAGGATCTCACTCTCGGACTCTTACTCTCAGTTATGAAATATCTCACTCCTAGTCTTAAAGGATCTCACCCTCAACCCCGAAGGATCTCATTATCAGCGTTTGAAGGATCTCAATGCCAGTCTTGAAAAAAAAATCACTTCCAGGCATACAAGATCTCTCTCAGCCTCAAAGAATTTCACTGCCTGTCTTTAAGGATCTCACTGTCAGCAAGGATTTCACTCTCAATCTTGGAAGATCTCTCAATCTTGAAGAATCTCATTTCCGGTCTTAAAGGATCTCACTCTCAGTCTTAAAGGATCTCACTCTCAGTCTTGGAAAAATTTCGCTCCCAGTTTTAAAGGATCTCACTGTCAGTCTTGAAGGATCTCACTCCCAGTGTCAGGCTTTAGGTGTTCCTATGTGCACCGCTGTCGAGCCCTGGGCTCTGAACCCGTCTGCTATATCGCAGATTTCTAAACTTGTGCATAGCCTCTCCATATCTACAGAGAATCAGGGACATTGTATGCGATGCCGGCTGGCGCGACCCGATGGGACATTTTGATTCCGGACAGTGTATGAACTCTAACGTAAGGAAACCAGACCCCTTTAACCATTTTCGGTGACTTTATACAGTCTGTGCATCATTCTGTGTACTATAGTCTGCATAATCTGTGCATCATTCTATATACTATAGTCTGCATAGTCAGTGCGTCATGCATTTGCTGCGTTGGGTCGAGCTGCACACTTTAAAGTGACAGCGTGTACTGAAACTCAAACCGGGACCCCTTCATCTCCTTCTGGCAAATGGCGTCCACCATCTCGCTCTCGGCCACGGTGAACCAGGTCTTCCAGTCCCCGACCTTGCCCTTCCGGTACATGACGGGCTCTCCGTACACCGCCGCCCACTCCTTGCCCTTCCTCTCCTGCATGCTGCTGAACGAGCACTTGGCGACCACGTCCCGGATCGTGTCGTCGTCCGCCGTCGACCCCAGGAACCGGGCCAGCTCCTTGGCCCTTCCGAACGTGTCGGCGTGCATCTGCTCATAGGACACGGTGAAGACCTGCAGGTCGGACCTGGCGTCCAGCACGGACTCCCAGTCTTTGAGGTAGGCGAAGACGTTGCCGAAGTCCACGTCCCCGGTGAGGAAGAGGCCCGAGAGGTAGTCGCTGAACTTGCCCTGGTACTCGTACTCGGTGAACTTGCAGTGGTGGTGGTAGAAGGACACGGCGGTGTCCTTGGGGTTCCGGTAGACGAAGAGGAACTTCACCTTCCCCTCCCGCACCCTCTCGGGCAGCTGGTCGAAGCGGAAGTGGGTGTTAAAGGTGCGCGGCGACGGGAGCTTGTCAAGCTCGGAGCGGGGCGTGTACTCCATCATGTACTTCTCCTTCTCCACCAACTCCACGTTCGCCGTGCCCGCGCGCAGCATCCGGGTCATCTCCCACAGCCAGTGGCAGCCGGACTTGGGGTAGGAGCAGAGGATGACGTCGTCGTCCCGCATCTCGATCTTGTGCACGTCCTCCAGCTGGTCTTCCGGGCATTCGGGGGGTCCGTGGAAAGCGTGGTCGCCATGCTTGTACTCCATCAACAGTATCGTCTTGCCGGCCGAGTCGGGGTTGCGGACCAGTGGCATGATGGCGGGTCAGTCGGGGTCTGTCGGTCACTGCACGACTCGGTCAATCTGTGGAGAACGAGAAAGAGATTTCAGTGTCGGTTTACGTCCACAGAAACCATCAGGATTATTCAGTCGGGACGGGGATGGCTAGGGTGGTCACCTCGACTTTCACACAGCTCCTGAGCTGTGTGTGTGTGTGTGTGTGTGTGTGTGTGTGTGTGTGTGTGTGTGTGTGTGTGTGAGAGAGAGAGAGAGAGAGAGAGAGAGAGAGAGAGAGAGAGAGAGAGAGAGAGAGAGAACAGTTAGCTTCAGGTTTGTAAGAGTTGGTTTGATCTCTTGTTTCAAGTTTCACTGTTTCACTACCTTCCATCTCATGCTCGCCCTGATACAATCGTACTGGTTGACTGGGTGTAGAACACCAAGCTACTTACTTCCGTCTCTTGTTGTCTGATGTAACCGTACTGGTTGACTGGGCGTAGAACACCAAGCTACTTACTTCCGTCTCTTGCTGTCTGATGTAACCGTACTGGTTGACTGGGCGTAGAACACCAAGCTACTTACTTCCGTCTCTTGCTGTCTGATGTAACCGTACTGGTTGACTGGGCGTAGAACACCGAGCTACTTACTTCCGTCTCTTGCTGTCTGATGTAACCGTACTGGTTGACTGGGCGTAGAACACCGAGCTACTTACTTCCGTCTCTTGCTGTCTGATGTAACCGTACTGGTTGACCGGGCGTAGAACACCGAGCTACTTACTTCCGTCTCTTGCTGTCTGATGTAACCGTACTGGTTGACCGGGCGTAGAACACCGAGCTACTTACTTCCGTCTCTTGCTGTCTGATGTAACCGTACTGGTTGACTGGGCGTAGAACACCGAGATACTTACATCCGTCTCTTGCTGTCTGATGTAACCGTACTGGTTGACTGGGCGTAGAACACCGAGATACTTACATCCGTCTCTTGCTAACCCTGATGTAACCGTACTGGTTGACTGGGCGTAGAACACCGAGATACTTACATCCGTCTCTTGCTAACCCTGATACAACCGTACTGGTTGACTGGGCGTAGAACACCGAGATACTTACATCCGTCTCTTGCTAACCCTGATGTAACCGTACTGGTTGACTGGACGTAAAACATCAAGTTATCTCCGTCTTTTGCTAGCCCTGATGTAACCATACTGGTTGACTGGGCGTAAAATACCAAGGTACTTACTCCTGGCACCTCCCTGGATGTCACCCCTTTTCCGTCCGTTCGCTGACACTGACACGTTCGCTGACACTGACACGTTCGCTGACACTGACACGATCTCCGCAACACAGCGGCAGGACCAGAGATACTAGCTACAGCAAGTGTAGTGTCTCTGGCTAGACGTTACATTTCAAGCCGAAGACCGCCCCTTTGTCACACTGATCCGCCCCACCCCCTCCTCCCCTCTTTCTCTCCCCCCCCCCCATCCTCCTCCCCTCTTTCTCTCTCTCTCTCCCCCCCCCCCCTCCGCCCCGCGTCATTTCCTATTATCCCCTCCTGTCCCACACTTTGTGTCTACCCCCCCCCCCCCCCTCTTCTCTCCCTCCCTATTTTCTCTTTCTCTCCCTGTCCCCTCTCTCTCTCTCTCTCTCTCTCTCTCTCTCTCTCTCTCTCTAAACCTATGTCTCCCCATCTCTCTTCTCCCCCCCCCCCCCCCCCTTCATATGTCTCTGTCCACACTTTCTCTCGTTGTTATGAGGTGACCCTGCTGGACGTTGAAAATCCAGTTACATGTACTCTCTCTGTGTCTCTCCCTCTCTCTATCTCTGATCGTCTGTCACTGTCTCTCTCTCACATACACTCGCGCGCGCGCGCGCGCACACACACACACACACACACACACACACACACACACACACACACACACACACACACACACACACACACACACACACACACACACACCCGCGCGCGCACCACTAGCGCGTACTCTGACGAGAAACGCAGTTCCACATGCAGTAACGCAACCTGGCATAAATCGGGTTTATCAGTACTTACCCCCGTAGGCAAAGTCAGTAAATGCCAAAGTTATTTGCTCTGCGCATAGCTCTGTACAACAGTATTACTGGCGCTTTGACCGGGGTGGAGTCGGTGGCGAACTACCACAGTCTGTGTTGGTCTCTGTACGACCTACCGTGGACAAACAAACTGGCTGTCTACACACCTACCTGTTCCTGTATGACAGGGGCATATCAGACGTCACGAATGCCAAGGGCTACCGCAGTAGTATCTTTTTTTTCCTTCTTCTTTTTCTCATTGTCCCTTAGGGGACATTCAGGTCGCCTTACCCGTTGTTGTCGGTAATTCGTGGATTTCAGTAGCTTTTGGATCCAAATCCTCGAAAGTTAGTTTTTCTGAAAGGGCGCGCAGCACATGAGATTTTTTTTCCCTCCTCCCCCCATTTTTTTCTTATAAAAAAAAAAGAAAAAAGGGGGGGGGGGGGGGACTTTTATTTTATTTTATGCACCGGCAGTAAATGTGAGTTTGTCTGCATATTTCACTTCATTAAACTGACGCTTGTTGAATTTGCGGCAGAAATTTTCCGCCAAGGACTTGGGTCGACTTTCTGCAGCCTACTTAGCTGCACAGGAACACTGGATAAATTAGCTAAGCAACGGGCAATGAAAAACATGTCTGAAATATCATACACTAACCTACTACCTTCATCTCATTAGATGTCTTTAATACTTGAAAAGAATGTGTATAAAGAACTTGAAAAAAGTTAAACTGCGATACCTTCTTGTTCAAAGTAATATACAAGTTCCGTCTAAATTCATGGAACACTAAATATTCACAAAATGCTATCTATTAACTACATACTACTTGAGTGTCCTATTACCACAGAGTTATTTCAGAAAATTGGGTATGACGTTAATGCTTGTGACAATGTCAGAGATATTTTGTATAATATTGATGTGATAACTTCTATTGTTAAATTAATTGTTCATGCGGTGGCGGGGTCCCCACCTCCTTAACATTGTTGTTCTGGCGGTGGCTGACGGTCTCTTCGTTCTTTACGGGTCGGAAGTGGTGATGATGTAGAAATCCATGTCCTCGGATGTCGGTTGACATATCAGGGACAAACTGTGACCAATGCCTAAGCACGGTTCAGTGTTGCTTTACGTCCACAGAAACCGTTAGGCTCATTAGGACGGAAAGCCTAAGGACGGCCACCACGACTTTCACACCGCTCCTGAAATCTGAGGGTCGGAGCGCGCGGACGAACTATTCATGCCCCCCCCCCCCCCCCTCTCCCTGTCACTGTCCTTAATAAGCCTTATGGTACCTGTGGACATT
>JABMCL010001705.1:185000-190000 GCA_018857735.1 Alviniconcha marisindica | reverse complement strand
TTTGGGACTTTTAGGAGCTTCTCACACGATGAACGAACGTTTCGTGTTAGTTCATATGCACATAGGGTCTGGGAAAGAAGATAAGCTGATAGAGAGCCGTCGAAAAAGCGGTAGACAAAAGTGGCTATGTTGTACTGTGGTCTGAATTGAACCGGAAGCCAATGCAGTTCTTGCAGGAGTGGTGTCACATGGTCGTATTTGGACTTTCTAAGAACGAGTTTTGCAGCGTTGTTTCGGACTCTCTGTAAGCGTGAAATCTGACATATATATATATATATATATATATATATATATATACCGTGTACTCTCAGTGAAGTTGTGAGCCGGTTTGGCCAAGAGCCGTAAGACCGTAGGCAGAAGGGTCTCGGCTCGATTCCGCCGCTTCGGCTCTCCTCTCTCTTCAGAAAGGTTGTGGTATCAGTGGACACTGTCTTGTCACTTTGTCTATCACAATTAATGTAACAATAAAATGGCTCTCGTCGCTGCCCATCTTAATGCAGGCGTCATTCTGGTGGTGACAGTGTAGGATAGGTATATAATTTCTCCCCCCCCCCCCCCCCCCCCCCCCCCCCCCCCCCCCCGCCCCCCCTCCCCCGTCCCTAATAAGCCTTACGGTTTTTGTGGACGTTAAGCACAATGTTTGCTTACTTACTTACTGACTCAGCGAAGCGGAGACGCACTGAGCTGATCTGCTTTGTCCACTCACTCGCAGTTTCAGTGTTACACTGAGCCTTCAAATATCACTATCACCTAGCATCAGATTTAGATTTTCACTGTAGTGACGTTCCGACAGCAGCCACTGAATGACGTGTTTGCCACACAGGTGTTTGTCAGTGTCGCACTGACGTGACGGGTGGTCGGTCAGTCACTCAGTGTTTGTGCCCTGGCACGGTAAAAGTAAGTAAACACGGCGCTTAACGTCCACAGAAACCATGAGGCTTATTAGGGACGGGGAGAAGGGGGTATGGAGGTTGGGGAAGAGAGAGATTATATACCTATCGCTACACTGTCACCACCAAAATGATTCCTGCATTAAGATGGGCAGCGATGAGAGCCACTGTAATGGTAAGAAGTGATGGCGAAAGTCACAAGACAGTGTCCACAAACCACAACCTTTCTGAAGAGAAAGGAGAGCCGAAGCGGTATCTAACCGAGGTCCTTCCGCTTACCAGCCTAACGCCTTACCGCTAAGCCAAACCGGCTCACATTGGCACGGTGTCGTTCAAGTTATTAATGACCGGGGGTTTCAGTCCGTCGCCCGTCCCAAATAGGCCTTCTCGCCTCCGTAGACGTTATTAAGCAGCAAAAACTCGCTCACACCCAGTCCGTCGACTGATCTATCCCAGTCAGTCAGTCGCAGCTCTTCAGTCAGTCAGAGGTTTCAGTCTCCGCCCTGAGATTTTCTCCGTTAGAGGTGAGATTTCTCCGGAGTCAAATTCTGTGCAGAATACAAAAATCGTTCGGATGAGATTATACCGAAACCGCGGTTCCCCGTGTGTATACGCATGCAAAACTGAAGATCACATACACACGTTAAAGAGTGTACCTGGCTGATCCATGTCAGAGTTCGGTGGACTATGGAAACAACAAAATAACACAGCATGCACTAAATGTGTCTGGGTTTTTCAGAATGTTGAAGTTGGACACTACAAGAAGAAGAAGAAGAAGAAGAAGAGGAAGAAGAAGAAGAAGAAGAAGAAGAAGAAGCGAAAGTGAGCCTGTAGACTCGTGCACCTTGAACATAGACGATACTGCAAACGACGAGCTTCGGCGAGCGCGGTCAGTCGAGGCTTGAACGGCTCAGTGCACACACATATATAGGTATATTGTATGTGTGTATATTTATAAGCTACACACGTGATGGTATTGGGACACAAGATTAGGCCGACCTGTAGTGTTTCTGGCGTGTCAGTCATGCAGTCACGCAGATCGTACACCGCCGGCTGAACCGCACTCTTTCTCTGTGGTCGCCGTATCAGTACCAGGAGGTATATGGGGAAAAGGCTAGCTGTTATTATCCGTTGAACGCGCTAGGCGCAACGCGCAGCACTAACGTTGAACTGGCTCGAAACCATACCGCCTTCACTGTTTGAACGCGCAGCACTAAGATTGAACTAACTCGAAACTATACTGCCTTCAGCAGCACTAACGTTGAACTGACTGGAAGCTATACTGCCTTCACTGTGTGAACTTTCACGCAGACACCAGTGACGCCGACGTGACACAGTGATCTCAATCGTTCAGTGACAGGCTCCATCCTGTAGGCAGCTACTGCCAGTGTATGTAGACCTATCTATATACAGAAGTATTGATAATAATATTGAACTTACTCGCTCATTCAGTCTAGGTTCCCGCCCGGACGCTGCTCCGATGATGGTATTTCCAGCCGCGCAATCACTGACTGCTGTGCACGCGCGGCACGCGCAGCGTCTTGTTTTAGATGAGAAAGGTGTAGACCCTTGGCCACACTGAACTTGAGAGGCTACTAGGGCCTACACTGCACGGTCAGAGTCCAGGAGCTGTGTGAGAGTCGAGGTGGCCGTCCTGAGCTGTCCGTCCTAACGAGCCTTCTGGTTTCCGTGGACGTAAAGCCATACTGAACCATGCTTCCGCACTGGTCTCAGCTTGTCCCTAATATGTCAACCGACATCTGAGGACATTAAGCAACACTACTTACCTACCTACCACTGCACGACTGATGCGGCATAGTCGGAGTCAAATTCCCATCAGAGGTGATGTAGACACTGAGTAACCACAACACCGTACTATACCCAAACACTCCTGTGTTAACATCCACAGCAGCGAGGTTGCTTTTTAGGGACGGGGACAAAGGGGGAAACACGACTGACTCCTGTGTTGCCTGGTTGTTCTTGTACTTTGATTGACACCGCTCCACTGAACTCGAAAGAGCTTTCTAGTTCAGTTAGAAAGAGCTTTCTAGCTCAGTGCACCGCTCAGAATGTCAAGTGCACATGTCTAGACATAGCTTCTTCTTCTTTCCTGGTGCTTTACCGGCGTCCACAGAAACCGCATGGCTTATTTAGTAGGGACGGTGCCGTTAGACAAAGCAAAGTAAGTAAACATGATGCTTAACGTCAACACGGAAACCGTAGGCTTATTAGGGATGGGGCTGAGAAGAGGGTATGGAGATGGGGCGGGAGAGGGAGATTATATACCTATCTCTACTGACACTGTCACCACCGGAATGACATATGTATATGGGTGGGCAGCGATGAGAGCCATTTCAAGTTAATGTTTCATAACTGTGAGGGACAAAGTCACAAGACAGTGTCTACAGACCACAACTTTTGATGAGAAAGGAGAGCGGCCGAAGCACCCGATTCGAACCGAGGTCCCTCTGCCTACCAGCCTAACAGGCGCCCTACCGCTAGGCCGAACCGGCTAGACAAAGCAACAAAAAAAGAAAAGAAAAAGTAAACATGGTGCTTAACGTCCACAGAAACCACTGATAAGGCTAGAAGGGGGAAGGGGGTATGGAGGTTGGGGAAGAGGGAGATTATATACCTATCGCTACGCTGTCACCACCAGAATCATTCCTGCATTAAGATGGGCAGCGATGAGAGCCATTGTAATGTTTCAGTAGGAAGTGATGGAAAGTCACAGGACAGTGTCCACAAACCACTTCCTTTCCGCTGAAGAGAAAGGAGAGCCGAAGCGGTATCGAACCGAGGTCCTTCCGCTTACCAGCCTGACGCCTTACCGCTAGGCCAAACCAGCTCACGGACACAAGACAAAGCCTATATAAGCCTGTTTATATACTCTCCACGTAGCCTTATGGATTCTCACCGACGTACTTATGTTATGTACTTACTTTTTGCAATCGGGGCACCACCATCAGACGATGATTTCAGTAGTCCACAGGATGCAGGCTGTAAACTAGGCATGAACCTATATACGTATATATAGGTCCCTGGAACTAGGCTACGGACATTGCGTGCCAGTTTCTGAACCAATCCCAGTTCATTGCTCCTTTACGTCCACAGAGACCGCCGAGGACTACTAGGAACAGGGGTATAACCCATTTCAGCAGCTAAAGCTACAGTTGACTATTAGGAACAGGGGTATAACCCATTTCAGCAGCTAAAGCTACAGTTGACTATTAGGAACAGGGGTATAACCCATTTCAGCAGCTAAAGCTACAGTTGCAGCACCTAGTGTCTGCAGCTAAAACCGACGAACCGCTCGGAACGCGGTCACGGCGAAGCTTGCTTCTTTCTTTTTTCCCCCCTCTGCCCCGCCCCCCTTCCACCCCCCCTCCCCCTCCCACCACCACCACCACAGACACACACACGAACTGCGTGCGGCCTTGCCAGCCAGTTTTGTGCTGGATCATGACCTCGGTCTGGGAGAGCAGCAAACATTCTAAAGGCTAGTAGTGCACTGGCTGGCTGACGCGCCAGACTTCAAAATGAAGGCCGTAACCTAGGAAACGGAACTGCACTGACTGAGAAGCGTGGACGACTATATAATACCGACGCGCCGTCTGAGAAACTTTGTTACTGCGCCAGCCGGCGGTGGTTCAATCACGGCGGCGGCGGCCTGTGTTCAGTAGCCTGTAATACTTTCTGATCTTTACCCCGTGACTGACTGAGACAGACCATAGAGCGTTTCTGTCCGCTCACTCAGCTAGACCATAGAGCGTTTCTGTTCGGTCTATAGACAGACCATAGAGAGTTTCTGTTCGGTCTATAGACAGACCATAGAGCGTTTCTGTCCCGCGCTCACTCGGACAGAGCCAGACGGCCATAAACTGTTTCTGTTCGCTCTGTAGACAGACCATAGAGCGTTTCTGTTCGGTCTATAGACAGACCATAGAGCGTTTCTGTTCGGTCTATAGACGGACCATAGAGCGTTTCTGTCCGCTCACAGAGACAGACCATAGACCGTTTCTGTTCGCTCCTACACACAGACCATAGAGCGTTTCTGTCCACTTCTATAGACACATCATAGACCATTTCAGTCTGTTCGGTCTATAAACA
>JABMCL010001705.1:177500-180000 GCA_018857735.1 Alviniconcha marisindica | reverse complement strand
ACAAATCCTGGTAAAAAGTCATTCATAGATAACAATATGAGAAAATCCTACTGGCATCAAGCTGTGCATATCACGTAAAATAAAATTGCCACTTCCCGAGGACCCCCTCTTAAAAGTTACTGTCCTAATAAAAGCAATTATAAGAATTATCTGTGGACTCCCCCCCCCCCCCCCCCCCGCCCCCCCCCCCCCCCCCCCTCCGCTACCCCCACCCTCACCTCGAGCAACAACACAATACGTGCGTGCGGTTAAGGGAAGCTACTCTAAACATGATGGTGATGATGAAATGATGCTTAATGTCCTCAGATGTCAGCTGACATATTAGGGACAAACTGAGACCAATGCCGAAGCATGGTTCAATATAGCTTTACGTCCACGGAAACCAGAAGGCTCGTTAGGACGGACAGCCCAGGACGGCCACCTCGACTCTCACACAGCTCCTGAACTATGGTACTCTAAACAGGTACATGAGTACTACTAATAAATTACCGTCGCCGCACTTTAGATACAGAGCTCAGGAGCTGTGTGAAAGTCGAGGTGGCCGTCCTGGGCTCCCGTCCCTAATAAGCCTACGGTTTCTGTAAATATAAAGCAACACTGAAGCACAGAGCTCAGGAGCTGTGTGAAAGTCGAGGTGGCCGTCCCGGGCTCCCGTCCCTAATAAGCCTGATGGTTTCTGTGGACGTAAAGCAACACTGCTCAAGCCTTTAGATACATTAGACAAGAAGAAGTCCTCAAACACAAATCAAAAGTGGTTGTGAATATATAACTAAGGGTTTGATGTGACTGCTTGCCGCATTGCGGCTGTGTTGTCCCGTCGTGATCCGACTAGGCCTAGCGGTTAGGCGTTGTTGACGGTGCTGATAAGCAGAAGGACCTCGGTTCGATTCCCCTTCGGCTGAGTCTCCGTTCTCTTCAAAAGTTGTGGTCCGTGGACTTCTGTCTTGATCGTTAGTAAGTAAGCATGGTGCTTAACGTCCTCAGAAACCATAAGGCCTATTAGGGACGGGACTCTTGACTGATCGTGACTTCGTCCCGTGCAATGAATGAAACCGGCATTAGAATGGTCTTCTTCATTGCTGTGCATCTTGCTAATGCAGGAATCATTTTGGTGACAGTGTAGGGTTAGGTTTGATTTTCCTCTCAGTCCCCATCTCTTGTATGTCTTTGCTGTGTCACGGTGTTATCAAGTTCGGCATAGTACATAGTAAACACACACACACACACACACACACACACACACACACACACACACACACACACACACACACACACACACACACACACACACACACACACACACACACACACACACACACACACACACACACACACACACACACACATACACACACACACACCACTACACACACACACACACACACACACACACACATACACAAACATACACACACATACACACACACATACACACATACACACTCACACACACACACACACACACACACACACACACACACACACACACACACACACACACACACACACACACACACACACACACACACACACACACACACACACACACACACACACACACACACACACACGGATTAAGCAGACATTCGCTTGTTTCCCGTTAGAAGACTGGAAACAATGATCGATTGTGTCAGTCACGGGAGGAGCCGAGCGCGGCCAAGCGAACAAGAACGTGCGGTGGTTCGAATGTCAACCGCGTGCAGCCGTGGATATATACCCGTCAGGGAGGGGTGGAATTCAATTCAATTCCAAAAACTTTAATCATCCCACAAGGGGCAGTTTTGTTGTGGTCATGGCGGGCTCGTAAAATAATAATACATAACGTTGAGAGAACAATACAACAAACGCAACACCACCAACGAAAGAGTCTTACTTTAACCATAGTTATAGTTATAAATATAGAACAACTGTGACGTCATCATAAAATAGTAATGAACTTCAGATCACATACTTGTAAAACAATTAGAGTACCACACACAGCAATTAAAACAATATCACACACACACACACACACACACACACACACACACACACACACACACACACACACACACACACACACACACACAGCATAGCTCAGGAGCTGTGTGAAAGTCGAGGTGGCTGTCCTGGGATTTCCGTCCTAACTAGCCTTATGGTTTCCGTGGACGTAAAGCAATCGTGAATCATGCTCACGCATTGGTTTCAGCTTGTCCCAAATATATCAACCGACATCCGAGGACATTAACCCCTTCACTGCCATAATGTCACTTGAAAACGACCAACGAAAACGCAAAATCTGAAACCCTTAAGCCCTTTTGTCTTATTTTTTGCACTGGCATCAAAGCGCACAGCATTGAAAGTAAATGTGTTATAGGATTTGAAAATATACTGTTTGTAGGTGTTTCCATGCATCTTTCAGCCCGGAAATTTTTACAGGCTCTGGCAGTGAAGGGGTTAAGCAACACAACAGCAGTGTCCAAAAGGACCAGGCTGCAGCGAACTGGAGATCCTGAAATGT
>JABMCL010001705.1:145000-170000 GCA_018857735.1 Alviniconcha marisindica | reverse complement strand
GGTGGCTTTGATGATTTGTCTTGCGAAATGATGAAGGCTAATGCAGAGCTGATGAAGTACGCGTCTCGTGCACGAATGGGAGATTGTTGGTCTTCACCGGTTGTTAGGTTGTAGGCTCGATACCCCTTTCTCAGTCAGTCAGTCAGTCTGTCTGTCTGTCTGTCTGTCTGTCTTCGTCTCTGTTTTTGTGACTCTGTCTCTGTCTTTGTCTCTCTGTTTGTGTCTCGGTCTCTCTCTCTCTCGGTCTCTGTCTGTCTGGCTGGCTGTCTCTGTCTGTCTGTCTGTCTGTATGTCTTTGTGTCTCTGTCTCTCTGTGTCTGTCTGTCTGTCTGTCTGTCTGTCTGTCTCTCTCTCTGTGTTTTGTCAGAGAAATATTCAGTGACAGTAATATCGTTATCTGTCTGTGTTTAGAGGTACGTTCAGTGACGATAGTTATTGTTTTTTGTGTGTTTCTAGAAATACGCCCAGTAACGAAAAGTATTGTTGTCTGTGTGTTTTTGAGGTGCAACCAGTGATGATAGCTTATTGTTGTCGATGTGTTTTAGACGTACTTTCAGTGACGATAATTATTGTTGTCTGTGCTTTGAGAGGTTCTTCCTGCGTTAATAAATATCGTTGTTTTTGCGTTTATATAGGGGTACGTTCAGTGACAATAATTATTGTTGTCTGTGTATCTGCAGAGGTACGACCAGTGACAACAATGATGGTGTTCTGTCTCGTTTCAGAGGTACGCCGAGTGACGATAATTATCGTTGTCTGTTCAGTTCAGAGGTACGGCCAGTGACGATAATTATCGTTGTCTGTCTGTTCGCAGAGGTACGGCCAGTGACGATAATTATCGTTGTTTTCAGAGGTACGGCCAGTGACGATAATTATCGTTGTCTGTCTGTTTGTAGAGGTACGGCCAGTGACGATAATTATCGTTGTCTGTCTGTTTGTAGAGGTACGGCCAGTGACGATAATTATCGTTGTCTGTCTGTTTGTAGAGGTACGGATAGTGACTATAATTATCGTTGTCTGTTGGCAGAAGTACGCCGAGTGACGATAATTCTCGTCTGTCTGTTTTCAGAGGTACGACCAGTGACGATAATTATTGTTGTCTGTCTGTTTGCAGAGGTACGGCCGGTGACGCCGCCTCAAGAAGACCCGACACCTGAGAGCGAAAAGAGTGACAAGGGAAAGCACCCAGTCAGTGAGCGCAAAATCACCGTCGCCAACACCGACCTCTTGTTCAAGTTGTTCGAAAACATCGGCGGCGACGAGAAGAAGTCTGCCACAGTGCAGCTGAAAAGAGGAAGGTACAGAAGGAGCCGGCTGCGTTTCTCTCCAGTCTCTGATATAAAAAATTTAATTTTCCAATGGATTGATTAGATACATTGGTTATCAGCGGTTATAAGCACCAGCATGCTTAGTAACTGATGGGTTCGATTGTGTGTGTGTGTGTGTGTGTGTGTGTGTGTGTGTGTGTGTGTGTGTGTGTCTCTCTCTCTCTCTCTCTCTCTCTCTCTCTCTCTCTCTCTCTCTCTCTCTCTCTCTCTCTCTCTCTCTCTCTCTCTCTCACGCGCGCGCGCGCGTCTCCTTCTTTGTTTTTGTCTCTCTGTTTCTCTGTTTTTTTGGGGGTGTTTTTTAGATCTTTCTCGCTTTTTCTCCCACTTTCTCTGTCCCTCACTTTTCTCTCCCCTCTCCTGTCCTGGGGGAGCCCCCACCATCTCTCTCTCTCTCTCTCTCTCTCTCTCTCTCTCTCTCTCTCTCTCTCTCTCTCTCTCTCTCTCTCTCTCTCTCTCTCTCTCTCTCTCTCTCTCTCTCTCTCTCTCTCTCTCTCTCTCTCTACGGTCTGTCTGTTTCTCTCTGTCTGTCTGTCTGTCTGTCTGCCTGCCTACCTGCCTGCCTGCCTGCCTGTCTGCCTGTCTGTCTGTCTCTCTCTGTCTCTGTCTCTGTCTCTCTCTCTCTCTCTCTCACACACACACACACACACACACACACACACACACACACACACACACACACACACACACATATTCTTCTACCTATGTGTTTGTCTGCCTCTCTCTCTCCCCCCCCCTCCCCCCTCTCCTCCCCTGCACCCTTCCCTCCCTGCTTCCCACCTCCAGTCAGTACGGAGCGCGTAGGGGCATGCCCGAGCGCCTGAATGAAACTGCTCCCTGTTGCAGGCCGAAGCGGGCGATGACGAAGAGCACGATGAAGGGACTAATCTCGGGCAACGACCCCTACCTGGTGGACGCCATGGCCGACAAGCTCTTCCCCCAGCTGTCCATCGAGACCTCCCGCCACAGTGGCGGCGGCAACACGTCGCTGCAGCTGGTCACGCTGGGCACCGGGGACAAGACCGTCACGCTGCCGTCGCTGTCCGTGGAGCAGAACTACCCGCAGATGCTGTCCGAGCTCGTCATGCACATCTAAGGATCGCCTTCGTCCCGTCCGCTTCTTCATCTTCTTGGTCTGCTTCTTCTTCTTCCTCTTCTTCAGTGTCGCTTTGCCGTCCTCAGTGACGGTGCAGACTGCTAAGGACCGGGAGCCCAGGACGTCCACCTCCTTTCTTTCACACAGCTCTTGAGCTCTGGCGTTTTAGGATCAGGTTCAGTGTTGACTTACGTCCACAGAGACCGTACGGACGGTTAAGGACGGGGAGCTCAGGACGGCCACCTCGACTTTCGCTCAGCTCCTGAGCTCTGGCGTTTTAGGATGAGGTTTAGTGTTATTTTGCGTCCACAGAGACCGTACGGACTATAAGGGACGGGGAGCCCAGGACGTCCACCTCTTCGCTTTCACACAGTTCCTGAACTCTGGGTCTCCCAGTTGTGCGGGTCTTGTGTAATATGTACACAACCTGTCCGCGTGTCCTGGACTTTGTCCAGAAGATATCTTCTGGCGAACGCTCATCCTTTTCCATGAAGCGAGACGGGGTGAAGTGTCTGTGATGGGTTTTCTTTGTTAGCGCTTTGGTGCATGGCTCTCTTGATCTGAACTCTGGCTCAGCTGAACTGTTTGTTACCTGAACTCCCAGAGAGATGGGGTGGAGCGCATATACATGCCCCTGCCCCGAGCGCTTGGATACTGTGTTGTTCTACCTGGAAATATTTCCTGGAGCTCCCAGAGATGCTGGACGGACCGTGCAAGGGCTTGCCCGAGCGCTTGGATACCACGCTGATCTGTGTGAGCAAAACGGCTCGAACTTCCATAGGTCCTGGACGGAGCGCATAGGGGCATGCCCGAGCGCCTGAATCAAGCTGTTCTTTGGACACCGCGCTAATTTGAGCTGAGCTGGGAGTTGGAACCTCCGGAGGTACTGGGTGGAGCGCGTAGGGCCTTCCCCGAGTGCTCAGACAGCATACAAGTCGTGTTAATGTATTGGGGCTCCACGGTTTCCTTTCACCGTTCTTGACCGAGGGCAGTGGGACATCTTGCTACATATCTAGACGTCCAGCAGTTGTTTATCTGTCTGTTTGTTTGTTTGTCTTCCCCCCACCCCCACCCTCCCCCTTCCCCCATGGTACTTCAGGAGGTGGCGTGATACTCCGCTTGCATATCCAGGCGTTTCCAGTGCTACTTTTTACTTACGCCGCTCGTCAGTGTCGAGCTGTGAGGTGAACTGTTCATCGTGTTGTCCTGACCATGCATGCCCACGTCGAAAAATTCGACCGTTTGGTGATAAGGCGAGAACTAAAGCCACTGGTGTCCGAACTGTTTACGTTATGTGTATCCCGTCAGAGAAACAAAGGAGGGTTGTGCCTAGCAGACTCATAGTCTCCTGCTCACTGGCAATCAGACAAACAGACACTTTAAAGTAGTGAAGTCGAAACAAAAGCTTGTATTGAAGCTTGCATGCGCACACAACAAATGTGACCTCATCACTCATCGTGTTGTTTGAAATCACCATGCAAATATGCAAATATTAAAATACGAAATGTACTGAACACAGCAAAAAGACAGTACAAGAAAGACGTCTTTAATTTGGATATAAAATTACTTTCCTTTTATGGACAGAACAGAGAGAGAGAGAGAGAGAGTAAAACATGCCTCCGTCAGTCAAAAGAAGCAGACAGTTAACAAACATGGAAAACTAAACGGAGAAAAAGGAAGGGAAACACTAACACAGAAATGGATCCAGATTTAAGGTGTGCTTGGTAAGTCAACATTTAACGACTTTGTTAACTTTGTTCGTTTTGAACGAGGGGCAGATTATAGCTTCTTAAATCTGTATGATGTACATACGAATCTCTGTATTATTTATTACGTTCAGTCCTAGTAGAAACACGGGCGTGTTGAAACGTTACCATTTCGACGAACGAGACATAACCGCGAAGCAGTGAAGGGATGAGAACTCGAGCTCTGTGGAGTTTATTTATTTGAAACACCTGCTTATGGATATAGATATGTAACCAGTGCGATTTTCTATGTCAGAACGACTGTGATTCACCTGCAGTGCTTCAGCCATCGTCTATGGCTACCTTTTGGCTCGTTAAGTATTAAATTGGTAACTATAGTGATTTTCTGTGTCTGAGGAACACAAGACTTAATGCTTAGTCAGCTTGAACTGTGATTCACTTGCCGCGCTTCAAACTTCGTCTATATAGATACGTTTTCAATCGTTAAGTATTAAAGTGGTAACTCTAGTGATTTTCTGTGTCTGAGGAACACAAGACTTAATGTTTAGTCAGCTTGGACTGTGATTCACTTGAAATTCTTCCAACTTCGTCTATACGTTTTCAATCGTTAAGTATTAAATTGGTAACTCTGGTGATTTTCTGTGCCGGAAGAACACAAGAATGACTTTTTTAGTCAGCTAGAACTGTGATTCACTTGCCGCGCTTCAAACTTCGTCTATATAGATACGTTTTCAATCGTTAAGTATTAAAGTGGTAACTAGTGATTTTCTGTGTCGGAGGAACACAAGAGTGACTTTTTAGTCAGCTTGAACTGTGATTCACTTGAAGTGCACAGTCCCCCCCCCCCCCCCCCCATCCTTTGTCTATAGATACCACTTTAATCGTTAAGTATTAGATTGGTAACTCTAGTGATTTTCTGTGTCTGAGGATACACAACACTTAATTTTTAGTCAGCTTGAGCTGTGATCTAACTGTAGTGATTTGTTCTCGGATGTATAATTATTCCCACCTGATTGTTGTCTTTTGACTATGACTTTTTCTTGCAGGAATTCCGTCCAGGAGAATAATTAAGACTGTTGTTGTGGATCAGTGTACTGAATCAGATGTGTACCCACCTTGGAGTTGCTTGTGTTCAAAATTTCCTGTGGTTTGACGTGTTGGAGAACAAAATATTTATTTATTTATTTTCTTAGTTGTTTGTCATTTGAGTCTGTTCAGGTGAGACAGTTCAATAATTTCGACACAGTATTTACACCAGCGAAAAAACTGAGTGATTTGTGGACTCAGTACTTTGTGGACCAATAAGTAATGAGAGAGAGAGGGAGGGAGGGAGGCAGGGAGACTGCTGTCAGGAATTTTGCTTGTTTAATCTCTACCGTCTCCGTTGACTCGGCTTCAATGTTCCCAATTGTTTGTGAACACTGAGCGTCGTGTGGCGATCACGGACAGTGAATCAGGCTCTGATTTGTGATTCGATGAATTAGGCCTCGTTTTGATCATCAGGACCTTCACGGTTGGTTGGTTGGGCGTTAGCTTACATGTCGCCTGACCATACCATAACATCTCTGTACATCACAGGTGTTTCGCCGAAACATGTCTTTCTGGCTTCACGTCGGTTTCACTTGCGTGTTACAGACGAGTACACACACGCAGGCAGTGCTATATATTGCAGCTTGTTGTGACGCCTTAAATCTGGTAGGCCTGGCTTCAGATCTGCCGTCGACGGCTGCTGTTGTTGCTGTTGATGCAGCTGCTGCCGCCACCCCTCTTCTTCCTCCTCCTCCTCCTACTTCTCGTACTATGACAGCAGTTTCAGTTTGCCTTTTAGTTAAGCTGATAAACAAGGCAAATCATCAAACAAGGGGAGTGAATTGGCGTTCGAAAGACGTCACGTGAACACGGCAACACAGACCTGAATCGTCTACGGTACGTCTCCGCCTGACAAGCAAGTAGACGTAATAACGCTTCACTGACGTCACTGCCTATAGGAAGAGACGTAACGGGAAAGCCTTTTAGTGTCGCTTTTTCTTCAGATGTTGCTTTACGTCCACAGAGACCATATTAAATACTGTTCGGGACGGGGAGCCCAGGACGGCCACCTCGACTTTCACACAGCTCCTGACCTCTGACCTCTCACTTGACATGCGAGTGGACAACGTTCATCTTATTTCGTGGTGCTTTACGTCCACAGAAACCGTACGGTTTATTATTTGGGACGGAGGAAGCATCGGGTAGGGAGAACGAGAGCCCAGGCCCACCTCCCTGTTGACTCAGCTCCTGAGCTCTGATGTGAATAAAACATACGCTGGTTTGAGAACGTGTCTTAATTGGCGCATCCTAGCGTGGGCGATGCTGGTCTTTGTTGTGTCCCTTGTTGAAATTTCCACGTCATTCGAGCGCCATTTCTCCCATTCGTTGCACGTACCTCTGGTGGAGTTTAATGCATGTACCTGGTATTTAATCCCATGCCAGGTGGGACTTTCCGTAGGCGACTCAGGTCCTTGGTCATTGCGTGTGACGTCTTTGAGTCGCTATGATTAACTCCCTTGTTTGTTGATTCTTCTCTTTGTTGATTCTGCAGACCCGGTCTCGGCTATGCTCCGTTTCAGATCATTATACTCATGTCTTCATTAAGTTAAATGGATGGATTTTGAAACTGTGTCGAATCGCGTCCTTGGCAAGATGTGCTTTGTGTTCATACAGCAGTGCCATGTTTAAAAAAAAAAAAATGCAGTATGTGGACTGTTGGAATCTCTGAAATATTGGTGTTTTTTGAAAACCCAAAGCTACAAAGTTGATTGTTGCCCGCACTTTTCCTGTACCTTGTGGTTGTGCGCGGAGTGGAGGTTGTTCTTTCTGCACAGACAAACCATGTTTTCTTTTTCCTATTTTTTTATTTTCTTTTTTAAATATTTTTTTATGTACTTCAGCTAACTGAAAAGATCAGATGTTTTTTGATCGCAGAAGTGCATACAGGCTCAATGACAACTATTTTGTCCATGTGCACCAATATTTGTGTGAAACAAGTCGCCGTCCATTTAAATTAAGCAGCACATGTATCCATTTTCCTTGACTGTTATCCTGTTGTTGTCAGACATATCTCTTTCACATTCCATTCTGCCCATGTCTTTTGTGGAAAGGTGTTTTTCAAACAAAACAACAACAAAAAGAAGTAAAAGACCAACGACTGTGATACTCTATTTAATCCATGCGAATGATGTCTCAACTTTGTTTCTACTGTGTGTATTTTTTTCTTTTTTCTTTTCTTTTCTTCTTCTTTTCTTAGCTAGTAATTTCCATGTTTTGATGTGTTTGTACGTTGCATTAAGTAATGTATGTTTTTTTGGGGGGGACCAAGGTGCGTCTGCTATACGGGTTATTGCACCGTGTCCTGTTGAAGTGTTTTCAACTTGCAGTTGCTGTGTTTACATGGCTTTGCGCAGCGTACGTTGCTTATGGGAGCCACTGGCAGGCTGTTCCCTCTTTTTGGAATGTTTTTAGAGGAGCCTTGTATATTTACTTGTATGCCAGGTGAGAGTTGCCGTAGGCGACTCAGGTTTTTGTTGTTGCGTTTGTGTGACGTCTTTCGACAGATAATTAACTCCCTTGTGTGCTGCTTTTTTGTTGTTGTTGTTGTCGTTATTGTTGATAGAATGTTTTAGTATAATTCATGATCTAAGCCGATTGGCGTAACGGTAAGGAGCTAGGCTAGTAAGCATACAGACGGAAATCGGTTCGATTCCGCAGCGAGAGTTGCCTTGTAGTGTATCGACAACGTCTTGTGCTTTTGCCCCTCACGATTAATGGAGGATTTAACTGGCTCACACCGCTGCCCATCTTAATGCAGGAGTCAATCTAGTGGTGACTGCGTAGCGTTAGGCATAATTACAGTCTCCCTCTTCCCCCTCCTCCTGGGATCTCGGTCCCCGCCAGTACCTGTCCGGAGACAGTTTGGCTTTAAACAGGGCTTACTAACGATCGTCATCTGGATAATAAACACGGAGAGTTTACGTGTCGCGTAGCGTATGGCTTACGGCGACTCTTTTCACGTTTTGGGTTAGATATACAATAAAGTCACTTTAGGAAAATGAGACAGTCAACATCACACGAGGAAATACCTTCCAGCTCGTGGAGTAAGACTCTTCTTTCTTCGTTCACTTTTAGTTCAAACCGTTCCAGCACATCTTCAGTGAAATCAAACGGAATCAAATCCCTGGATCAACTGACAACTATGTATAGAGGAACTGATTTATTATTAGGATTCACAACAGTCCGACAGTTGTTTTTCTCTTCTTCGAAGCTGGTACAGCGTTGAATTTGAAGAGGGAACAACTGGTGAGTGTATGACTGCATGAGCCTGCTTTTAAAGAGCTCGCACCGATCGGTTTCTGTTGTCTGGACGCTTCTTCATTGCCACACTCGGCATTTCCCTTTGAATTAATTATGTTGCTGGGTGATGCAACATGTGTGTAGTGTTTCGAAAAGGAAGTGTGGCATTTCGAATGATAGAAGCGTTCTTCAGAGCAAAAACCGACCATATCGGTCCAGCCATAGGATATAGATATATAGGCTCAGGCACACGGCTCAGGTTTAGAGTCGTGGCCCTTGCAACAATGATTATTACAGATGTGACAATAATCGAGGGGCATTTCGTGATGATGATGTTGATGCAACGTTCCAAGGTTGAAAGTGAATTATTATACCACCGTTCACTATCGGTCTTTCGCTTTAAATTTTACGAAAATCAGCAACAACAAAACAACCCCGTCCATTTATTTTATAGCCACAATTTTGTTGCTGTTGTTGTTGTCGTTGTTGTTTCGTTCTACCGTGTGGAGATATTTGATCAATTGTATTAGCTTTTATTGTTGTGTTGCTTTTTCAGTTGCTTTACCGGTTTCGAATCTTAATGATTCCGTCCATGTCTTTATAGTGTGATAATATTGGGAAGGGGTGGTATCTGCAGCCCGTGTATTGCCTACGAACGTTAGTGTTATGCCGTCCATGTCAGGCAGACTAGCTGGGATTCTGTAAATGCCAGTACCGTCCGGTACTATCTGCTTGTTTTCCAGCCATATGATTTTGTGTCTACAGCTGTATACTGCTGTTCGTGTATCTTGCAAACTGTAGGGGTATCAAACTGTCGTCTCTGCTATCAGTTATATTATGGCATAAATTAAGCTATCCAGCGCTTCGGGCGCTGGTTTTGGAATGCATAATTATAATTATTGTATAGATCTTTATCATCATTCTGCCTCTGTCTGTCTGTCTGTCTCTGTCTCTCTCTCTGTAGCTACCTGTAGGTTTTTATTTTATTTTTCTCTCCCCCGCCTCCCAACCCCCACTCTGCTCCCTCCCTACCTCCCTGTTTTGTTTCGATGTTTCAGTCTCTGTCTGTGTCACTTTTTCTTCTGCCACTCCCTCCTTCTGCCCCCACCGCCCCGTCCCCAGCTCTTTTTCTTCCCACAAGCTGTCAATATTCCAGATGTTTGATGTGCCGAGCTCGTATACTGCGTTATTCAGTTTGTATTTGCTGTGAGAGACATCTTTTTGTGTTATTTAGTACTTCACCGCCAGTGTGAAGCTTATAATTATGAAGTAGTCACATATCATTATGCCTGATGCAAACGTACTACGGGGTGTGTGTGTATATATATATATATATATATATATATATATATATATATATATATATATATATATATATACACGTAAGCAGATCTGCCTGTACATTAATATTTATTGTGTACGTCTTTTGCTTGCTTGGTGGGCATTTCATTGAAAAACAAACAAAAGGAAAAAATCGCTTATAGAATTTTAGTCATCATTTCTCAGCTGTGTACATATATCTCACTTCGTTATTCACTGTAATATGATTGATGTACAGCTATGTAAAGTAGTGAGGAAAAAAACGTGATCTGTCTGCACTGAATGAAGCAAGTAAAGAAAGTAACTGTGATTTGCAATGCTATAGTATTACCCCCTCATAGAGATCTTATTTGAGTGTTGTGAATTGAAAACTCTCGGATCAGTGTTATACCCGTGAACATAAAATCTCTTCTTTTTTTCCGTTGAGAAGCGTTTGAATGTCGTAATTGAAAAACAGCAGTCTTCTTCAATGTCGTCTCCTTCGTCGGTATATATACTGATGGATTGTGATACAAATGATTCCTGGTTGTGTTGACTTTTTGGCATCAGCCAGATTGGATAAGAAGATTCATTTTCAGCGTCTTTGCTTTTTCGGTGGTCATTGCATTACTGATGGATTTGTTGTTCAGCGTCGCCTGGCCAGTTTGGAAGAAAGGAATAATTTTCATTATTGCTGTTATTTTTTAATTTTGTTTTATTTATCGTGGTCGTTGTATTAATGACATGGCCGTGTTTAATGTTAAAGGAAACTGGCCTGTTCTGAATAAACAACGTATACATTTCACTGCTTCTTTATGAAAAGATCAATACACCAAGTAATACATTATATGGGAGAAGAAGGAGATGTTCTAAAATATTATGAAGAAAACCATGCACTCGTTGTTGCTGTTTACGAAATTAGTATACAAGGATTGCAGCATTTTCAGACCGAAAAGGTGTAACTGATATACCTAACCTTTTATATAAAATACTTCAAAATAAATCATTAAAAAATTGATATGAAGGAAGCAAAAATACCACTCCAGCGAGAAAAACAACAAAACAAAACATACTTGAATAACTGTACGAAATATTCATCACCATGCATACCAGAACCTGAACTGCGTGTTTCTTCGAGCTAGAAACTTCTAAGTCTCAATACATATACGCTTTTTCTGTTACAAAATTTTGACAACGTTATTAGGTAAACAAACCTCTTTTTTTTCTTTCTTTTTTTAAACGGGAAAAATCCATGAACGTTTTTATGGAAAAAAAGCAATGTTTTGAACTCTCTTTGATTATATCATAATTATGTAAATGACCCTGAACGACTTTCAGAGTAAATAGATGATACATCCAGTGTTCTCGACTTTGATTATGAACACTCTGTGTGTGTGCCTGTGCGTGCGTGCGTGCGTGCGAGCGAGCAGAGAGAGAGAGAGAGAGAGAGAGAGAGAGAGAGAGAGAGAGAGAGAGAGAAATTCAAAATTCTTTCAAAACAACAATTATTCTAACCTGTTTAAACTGATTTACATACACGTGCACGGGCGAGCAGCACGCACGCACGCACACGCACACACACACACACACACACACACACACACACACACACAATCGTCTTGGAATAGTTTACTTTCTGTGTCAGACACGATAAGACAATATTTGTTTACAATGGGAATACTGAAAGGTAGCAGCTGACGAAGATTGTACAGAGATACAAAACCAATACACACATTGACGCCATCCAAACAGGTCTTTTGGTCAGCGCAGTATAATTATTATACCACATCATCCACTCTGCTGCAGTGAAACCAATGAATTGCCGAAGACTGATTGCTTTTGTAGGGAAGTCAATAGGAAATTTTGTTCAGATTTAATTAGAAAATGAAAGAAGTTGCACATACAATTTCCACAAGCAGGGCAGCTTACAAATTTCCTTCATTTTTTAGACCGAGCAAACATACCGGATAGAGCATTTGACTAGAACGCAGAAGTCAACGTACACTCTCTTTTTTATATCAAACACAAAATATCAAAACCGGACTCAATGTTGAACAGTATTGGACCCTTACAAGCAAACGTGCTACGGAATATACACATACCAACAATGACGTTTTTTTAAAACCATGATCAACCTAAACTTACATTAACTGCATATTTCTGCTGCATAAAATACACTGACATCATAATCTTACACTTACAGTGACATCGTAATCTTCTAAGCTGACGTCATTTTGCTAGGAACTGTCTGAGTGCACCTCCGAACCTTCCATGAAAACAAAGTGCAAAATTACTGGTGACATCCATGAAAATAAACTGCAAATTTATTTGTGAGAGGTACATAATTACACGCTCTCAAATTTGCGACATTTATAATAGTAAATGTTTATTGCCGGACACCTCCAATCGTGCAATTATATGTAATATGTTATTATTATAATACGACAGACAAAGACTGAACGATATGAAGGTTAAACACGTGTATTTGAAAAGACTGTGTAGCCTGTACAAGCGAGGCAGTTTCAGAGCTTGTCAGATTGCTCATGCACATTAAGTTAACTCACAAAATACAAAACAGAACATTCATACTCTGATAATTAAGCCATATTAGTTTATAGAAGTATACATGTTATGCTTAACTGTGGTTTTGTGAGCGCAACTTCAGGTTTGAACAGGTGTTGTGAGACTCCCAAAGTACGTGTCCTGCTTGCGTTTTCGCAGTCATTTTCGGCACAAGCAGGGAAAAAAAGGACTCAATTGGTGTGAGAACTGGGTTATGAGGGGTGACACAAGTAGGTGCATAACACGTGACACGAACGTAACTGTCATTAACATAACTCCGCAGGTTTTTGGATACATGATAATTTCTCGCTGAAGCGATATAATACTTTATAATCTCAAGGCGGATCGAGGTGGGTATAGGTACAAGTATACATAACACTAGACTTGAAACAACATGCACGCACGGTACAACGGGTGATTATTAGGGTGTGTGTTTGTGTGTGTGCGTGCGTGCGTGGTGTGTGTGTGTGTGTGTGTGTGTGTGTGTGTGTGTGTGTGTGTGTGTGTGTGTGTGTGTGTGTGTGTGTGTGTGTTTTGGAGCCGCTTGTGGTGTTTCCACGTATGTCCGTGTATGTAAGTGCACAAGGCGCTTCATTAAGTTTAAGTCTTGTGTGCCGGAATAATACACGACCACAGTACAATTCGGTCAGGCAGTTTCTGATCCATAGTTCTTCCCAAACACATACTCAAAGAATTACTGCCTTAATAGTTAGTTCGAAACCTAGACTGAATTATAACCTCTCTCTCTCTCTCTGCCTCTCTCTCTCCTCCCTTACTGAATTAAAACTATAGTTTGTCCCAAAACCTGTACTGAATAATAACCATGACCATAGTTTGTTCCAAAACCTCTACTGAATTATAACTATAGTTTGTCCCAAAACCTGTATCGAATAATAACGATAGTTTGTCCCAAAACCTGTGTTGAATAATAACCATAGTTTGTCCCCAAACCTCTAATGAATTATGGCTATAGTTTGTCCCAAAACCTGTATTGCATAATTTTAATTACCATAGTTTCGCCCAAAATCTCTATTGAATTATAACCGTAGTTTGTCTCAAAACCTGTATTGAATAATAACCACAGTTTATCCCCACACCTCTACTGAATTATAGCTATAGTTTGTCAAAAAATCTGTATTAAATAATAACAATAGTGTGACCCAAAACCTCTACTGAATCATAGCTATAGTTTGTCCCCAAACCTGTACTGAATTATAAATGTAATTCGTCGGAAACCTATTTCTGTGCAAGTAGTGGATGTTTTTATTTCCTAGTTCCCAAATCAGGCGCCCACTGGGCATTCGAAAACGTACTGTTAAGTATGTGGCAAACGCCAAAACATGACCTGCTACTGTCTTTCCCTGGTAATTGCAACAACTCTAGCTAACTGGTTTTAATTGTAGGTGTACCTGTTGTTGGTTCAGTGGGACAGTGCGGAAGAACATAAATTTTGACTAGGAGTTGATGATAATTTAAGCAGCGACCAGGGACAATCACTTCTAATCTTTAGTAAGTAAGTAAGTAAGTAACTTGGTGTTTTACGCCCAGCCAACCATGACGGTTATATCAGGGCGATCTAATCTTGACAGTTGGGCCTCAGAGACTATGATTTGTTCAACAGCTGCATTGTCAAAACGGGAGAGTCTGTCTTTTGGATTTACTGTTAGCAAAATATCTTTATTCGCTAGGTGGAGGCACTGCCATAGTAGCATCATCAGGGCTGGAGAACAATGCATGCTGTTTGGTCAAGGTCAATGCCGGTATAGGGCTGTCGCCATAGCAATGTCTGGAGTATTTTGCAAAATACATGTAAATAACCATGCTAACACATAAAAATAGGGTCTGGCGGGTATGGGCTAAGATGATCTGTTTTACATTGTGTCCGTTTGGCTGTTTGGGGTCGGTGGTGGTAAATTTGGTTAGTTTTGTCTCTTCCTTTTTCCTTCTGCCGACATAAAGACAGGTGTTTTTACATATATATCCAAGTGACGACCAAAAGATTAAAATCTCTCTCTCTCTCTCTCTCTCTCTCTCTCTCTCTCTCTCTCTCTCCACGAACATGACAAGCAGCATATAAAGCCAGTCCTACTTAAAACATCATACTAAATACCGTTATTCGTTCAAACTCCATCTGGGACATTGTGATTTAAAACCTGGACTAAAACACACACGGAAACTTCAATAAAAGAGAATTCACATTGTTACACTTTCTTTTCTAAGAATTCACATTATTACACTTTCTTTTCTAACTATATACACTTTATTTCACAGCACGTTGCGGACATTTCAGTTCCATTTCCAACCCTATCTAAAATTAGCACACTCACAAATGGGGGTGGGGGTGCAGAGAGAGACAGAGACAAAGACAGAGAGACAGATAGAGACAGATAGACAGACAGAAACAGGGAGAGAGAGAGAGAGAGAGAGGAGAGAGAGAGAGAGAGAGAGAGAGAGAGAGAGACAGAGAGAGACAGAGACAGAGACAGAGAGACACAGAGACACAGAGAGACAGAGACAGAGACTGAGACTGAGAAAGAAATACAGAGAGACACAGAGAGAAAAGAACGACATAACACATGTTTCATATAACATCAAAACAAACGTCAACCACATCAATATTACAATGTACGTCGGTCACATAATTATATTTACTTTGCACCATCCACACAGATGCGCGCGCAGCACCAATTAAAACGACAGTTACCAAGTAAGAGCGACGAGAAGCGATCATTATACTGTCATCATAAAATAATATTCAGGCAAGTTTATAAACACACAAACTCTTTGATAGCAACAACAACAACAATGATGATGATCCAAAAACACTAAAAAAACAATGATGATAATGACCATCATCATAATAATAACAGATGTTATTTCTATAGCGCCGTACCTCACTCTCAAGGGTGAGCACACGGCGCTTTACCAGACCAGAACAAATGCAAACAGAAAACCTAATTTTGTTTCACACAAACATAACAGTGTATTCCAATAATTATATAAAGCAACAAAATTCTAAGACACCATTGTCTATGAATGACGACATTCGGGATTTTGTCTGATCAGTACAGTACAAGTCTCAAGTAGACCGTCATTCTATTTGATTGAATAAGGACTTTTTTTCTTTTTCTTTTTTTTCTTTCTCCAAAGTTTAAAGGAGACAGCAACACCGGAGACCGGATGATCTGATATCGTGTCTGTGGAACGGTTTGCATAATCTCTGTTCCGTTCTCTCCGCCTTCCCTCTTACCCATCTCCAACACACACACACACACACACACACACACACACACACACACACACACACACACACACACACAACACACACAACACACACACACACACACACACACACACACACACACACACACACACACACACACACAAAAGCACCCCCCCCCCCCTCCACAAACACACTTCACTTCGATCACGAGTGCCTTGATTAACCGTGGTTTTGTGACAGCTCGGAAGACTGAGAACAGATAACTATGTATACACTAAAATATTGTGGTTTTGTGAATGAACTCTGGAGGTTTGGGACACAACACTAGAACACAACACGTCACACCATTTTTTGCAGTGCAGAAAAACTACAGGCACAAGGACGCCGAGTCTTGAAAATAATCATTACGGCAAAATCTGGGAAAATAAAAATAACTCAAAACGTCGCAAAAATGCATTTACTATAAAATTTTGTCACGAATGGGCAGTTTTGTGGCCTCATGAAAAATGGAGAAAATGCCAGTAAAAAAAAGGAATATTTTTTTTATAAAATAAGAATGCTCATCTATTTTATACTTTTATTGAGTTCCTTCCAATAAGAGCCTATCCGACGATATTCAGGACTTAAAATAGTACAGTTTTCCTAAAGGAACTCGTTTTGAATAGCACCAATCAAGAACTATACCGATCGCCATAATTGTAATGTGGTTCATCAATACTTGTGGTTTAAAACCAAAGTGCTCGCAAACTATATATAAAAAATAAAGCAATATTAAAATGGTCTATTCACTGCACACGCGCTCTACATTCTGCTGTCGTGAACACAAGAGTATGGCCCGTCTTGCGGCTTGTGGTTTTCTTTATAATTTAAAAAAAAAAAAAAAAAAAAAAATCATCATGGATGTAGATTCTGTTCACTGAAAATGCAACGGTGCCTTACGTTAAGGCCTGCGTACTTACACCCTTAAAGCGACATTTCCCCAAAATTTGCAACCAGCACCATAATAACATACGGTCACACCACTGGATGGCCGTATCGCTGCTCGCTGCAGACTGAACATTCTTCCAGTTTGCTCAACCAAAGTAACTGCGAGAGAACGAACAGCCTTGTGGACAGAGAGTTTGTGTAAATAAACGAATGAATAATTGAGCGAAGAAACAAAAACTTGACAAAACGCGCGCGTCAAATTAACAATAATGACGGAACAAACGGTAAATAAATAGACAGATGGATTAATAATACACCGAACGAAATAACACGAGTAAATTCATTTACAATGCCAATCAGTTCTCACAATAATTGACAGATTCAACCACTCAGTCAAGCGAATCAAAATTATAATGACGTACTCACGCTGTCATTATAATGACAAAATGAAATGGATACTAGTACATGTCAACGAAGTCGTTCTTTGCTGACAGTGCTATCTTAAAATCAAATCATTTACAGCATATATATCAGCAAGTCAGGCCTATATTCCGCTTCAAAGTTTCTACTGCAAGCTGAACATGTATAGATTCCGAACACTTTCAATTCATATTAACATTTTGTTGGACCGAAATAATGTAGCGATTTCTTAAAAGCATGCAGTATATAATTAATTATACACTACTTAAAACACCATGATGACACCGAGAAACGAACGAACGGACAAACAATAAAACGAATACCTTTTTTTTTTTTTTTTTTTTTTAACAAATAAGGTTGTCAAGATGAAGGGCAGTGAGTGTTTTATCTTTCTGCTGGCGATTCTGGCAGTCACACTTGTATTTCTCGAGTCCATAATCTTTGATCACTCATACACAATTTGCCGTGTTGGTCACGAGTTCATGCTCATTCACCGCACACTGATTGGTCCTTGCCGGATCAGCCTACGATCATTCCTACAAACACAAAAGCCGTTGCTGATTCGAATAATGCTCATTCACACCACTCACCCACTGGTCTTTGCTGGGTCAGTTTACGATCACTCCCACGAACACAAAATCCCTTAATGATTCAGTTAATGCTCATTCACACCAATCACCCATTGGTCTTCGCTGGGTCAATTTACCATCGTTCCCACAAACACAAAACCCCTTGCTGATTGAGTCACCGATTTGCCGTGTTGGATCAGTTTAATGAATGCCCATTCACTCACGCAGTTGTCTTTGTTGGGTCAATGTACGATCGCTCTCACGGACACAAAATTCCTTGCTGATTGAACCATCGATTTGCCGTGCTGGGTCAGTTGAATTATTGCCGTGCTGGGTCAGTTGAATTATTGCTGTGCTGGGTCAGTTGAATTAATGCCGTGCTGGGTCAGTTTAATTATTGCTGTGCTGGGTCAGTTGAATTATTGCCGTGCTGGGTCAGTTGAATTATTGCCGTGCTGGGTCAGTTGAATTATTGCCGTGCTGGGTCAGTTGAATTAATGTTCATTCACTCACGGAAATGTCTTTGTTGGGTCAATGTACCATCGTTTTCACGGACACACAATTCCTTGCTGACCGAGTAACCTATTTGCCTGGCTGGGTCCATGAATTTCTGATTCCACACTCACCAACTCATTAGTCCTTGCTGGGTCAGTCTTCGATCATTCACACAAACACAAAATCCCTTGCCACTGAGTAACCGACCTGCCGTGCTAGGTCCATTAACTGCTCATTCTGCACTCACTACCCATTAGTCCTTGCTGGGTCCATTGCGGGGTCGGCCATTATTATTTAACTGTTGTCTTGTCGCCTGAAAAAGGGGCTTACCCCGGAAATTCGCACGTTTTGTACTGCCATATAAAATTATCTTTCTTTTTCTAAACTTTTATATGTTTGGATCTCACTGGAGGGAGACTAACTTTTGCGGTACCCCACTGTGACCCCACTATTATTACTCAATTGTTGTCTTGTCGCCTAAAAAAGGGGCTTACCCCGGAAATTCGCACGTTTTGTACTGCCATATAAAATTATCTTTCTTTTTCTAAACTTTTATATGTTTGGATCTCACTGGAGGGAGACTAACTTTTGCGGTACCCCACTGTGACCCCACTATTATTACTCAATTGTTGTCTTGTCGCCTAAAAAAGGGGCTTACCCCGGAAATTCGCACGTTTTGTACTGCCATATAAAATTATCTTTCTTTTTCTAAACTTTTATATGTTTGGATCTCACTGGAAGGAGACTAACTTTTGCGGTACCCCACTATTATTATTTAATTGTTGTCTTGTCGCCTGAAAAAGGGGGCTTACCCCGGAAATTCGCACGTTTTTTACTGCCGTATTAAATTAGCGTTCCTTTTCTTAACCTTGTGTATGTGTGGAGATCTCACTGGAGGGAGACTTTTAACTTCTGCGCTAACCCACTGTGACCCCATTGTTATCATTTAACTGTCGTCTTGTTGCCTAAAAAATAGGGGCTTACTCCGAAAATTCGCACGTGTTGTATTGCCATATTATCCCGTTCCTTTTCTTAACCTTTTATATGTTTGGATCTCACTGCAGGCAGATTTTTAACTTCTGCGGTACCTCACTGTGACCCCACTATTATTATTTAACTGTTGTCTTGTCGCGTGAAAAAGGGGCTTACCCCGAAAATTCGCACGTTTTGTACTGCCGTATTAACCCTTTCACTGCCATGCTTGCCGCGCCGTCACTCTGAAAACTACCAATAGAAGTTCCAGATTTGAAACTATTAAGGCTTTTTTGCTCCCTTCCCATGAGCACGTGAAAAGATTTCTATCAAAATGGTCAGTACTGAAAGTACATTTGTTATAGGACCATGTTTTGGAGACGTGTATGTATGTGGTATTTTTCAGCCCGGAAATTTTACTGGTTGTGGCAGTGAAGGGGTTAAATTAGCGTTCCTTTTCTTAACCTTTTATATGTGTGGAGATCTCACTGCAGGGGGACTTTTAACTTCGGCGGTACCCTCACGGAACACCGGGTGAGCGCCGCGTGAATCCGGACAGGCAACCTCAGCACGTGCATCAGCCACAAAGGCGATCGACTCACCGATCTCTCCGATGCTCATCGACCTTCAAACGTCCCCAGCAGTCGAAAGTAGCGAAAGGAAGAGGTGCTGCACACCACGACAGTCAGCAAGAGACCACACTAGTGCTGCACCTCTCGGAAACATTCCCAGAACCTAGCTAGTGACTTGCGGCGCTTTGAGGCCAGAACGCCCGCACAGTCAAAAAACGAAGGTAAGTATAACAAAGTCTGTCCATTTCGTTCTTCTTCTCGATCGCCGCTTTGAGTCTGTTCATTAAAGCGGTGTCTAGTCTATAATCATAGGCCGATTTTCCACCATCACTAAAAACACTCTATGTTCTCATACGCGTGTAGTCTATATAGACCGATTTGCGACTATCAGTAAAAACACTCTTTTGCTCACATGCACAATATGGTCTATACAGACCGATTTGCAACTATCAATAAAAGCACTCTGCTCTCATACGCAGTGTGGTCTATATAGACCGATTTGCAACTATCAGTAAAAACACTCTTTCGCTCCCATACACAGTGTAGTCTATACAGACCGATAAAACACTCTTTGCTCTCATACGCAGTGTAGTTTGTTTAAACCGATTTGCGACCATCAGTAAAAACACTCTTTGCTCTCATGCGCAAGCAGCTTCCAGTTGTTACACCACAGATACAGTCGTCTCTGTAGCGAACGCAGCATAACGTCGTTCTTTGTGCCTCACGGTGAGTTCTCTCCCTTCCTGGCAAAATGCAGTTTCCTCGCTTTCCATTGTCAGTAGTTCTCTCCCTTGCATTTCTTGCCGATTTTCAAGGCTGAAATGTATGGGTTATCCGGACATCTAAAGAGATGTGGGAAGGGGAGGTGGAGGGGAGGAGGGGGGGGGGGGGGGGGGGGGGGGGTAGAAGGAGTCTTTGGGCGCCGATGTGGCAGTCGAAGGCATCTGGTAGACCCATGCTGGCGCTGATGAACAAATTGATGAGCGGACACCCACAGAGACACCCACAGAGACACACACAGAGACACACACAGAGACACCCCAAAAATGAGTTTGGGTAAAGAAATGAATCCGAATCACCCCCCCCCCTCCCCCCACCCACTTCTCTCTCTCTTTCCAATGAATAAACACACGCCAGTGTACTCGTAAAAGACGACGTAAAGTGTTTCAGTATTGCTTTGACGAAACAGGAAACAGAGTTCTGTCTAGTGCATAAAGCTGACAAAGAATAGTTCAGTTTACTGGAGCAGAACCTGGACAAAGACTGTGGTACAGAGCTCTGATGAACAAGATCGAGTTCCGTCTGGCGTCGAGCCCTACTGCTGAATCTCATGCAGAGCTCGGACAAAGTGCAGTTCGAGCTCGTTTAAGCTCGGACAACGTGCAGTTCAGTCTCGTGTATAGCTCAGACAAAGCGCAATTCAATCTCGTGTAGATCTCGGACAAAGCGCAGTTAAATCTCGTTTGAGCTCAGAAAAACTGCAGTTCAATCTCGTTTGCGCTCAAACTGCAGTTCAGTCTCGTTTGCGTTCAGACAAACTGCTGTTCAGTCTCGTGTAGAGCTCGGACAAACTGCAGTTCAGTCTCGTGTAGAGCTCGGACAAAGTGCAGTTCAGTCTCGTGTAGAGCTCGGTCAACGTGCAGTTCAGTCTCGTGTAGAGCTCGGACAAACTACAGTTCAGTCTCGTGTAGAGCTCGGACAAAGTGCAGTTCAGTCTCGTGTAGAGCTCGGACAAACTGCAGTTCAGTCTCGTGTAGAGCTCGGACAAAGTGCAGTTCAGTCTCGTGTAGAGCTCGGACAAAGTGCAGTTCAGTCTCGTGTAGAGCTCGGACAACGTGCAGTTCAGTCTCGTGTAGAGCTCGGACAAAGTGCAGTTCAGTCTCGTGTAGAGCTCGGACAACGTGCAGTTCAGTCTCGTGTAGAGCTCGGACAACGTGCAGTTCAGTCTCGTGTAGAGCTCGGACAACGTGCAGTTCAGTCTCGTGTAGAACTCGGACAACGTGCAGTTCAATCTCGTGTAGAACTCGGACAACGTGCAGTTCAATCTCGTGTAGAGTTCGGACAACGTGCAGTTCAATCTCGTGTAGAACTCGGACAACGTGCAGTTATACCTCGTGTACAGCTCGGACAACGTGCAGTTCTACCTCGTGTACAGCTCGGACAACGTGCAGTTCTATCTCATGTAGAACTCGGACAAAGTGCAGTTCAATCTCGTGTAGAACTCGGACAAGGTGCAGTTCTATCTCGTGTACAGCTCAGACGAAGAAGATTTTCTCTAGTGTTCACAAAGCAAGGATAAGTAGAGTTCGGTCAACAACGAAGAGATGTGGCAAACAGAGTTGGCAGTCTCGTGTGGCATCCTGAACCCTGAATATTTCTCTCCAGTCTGGCGCAACTCTGACGGAGAATAAATTAAAACCCAGCAGGAACTTTGACAACAAGAGAGGGCTCTTCCGTCCAGTGCAGAGCTTCGAGTGGAAGAAGAATTGTTCCCAGTGGGAGGCGCGGATAATCTGTTTTGTTTATTCCCGCTTAATTGGCACTCGGGCGGAACATTGAGTACAGCGTGGAGTCTGAAAGAGAGCGGAGTCCAACGTGGCGTTTGAAAGAGAGCGGAGTCCAACGTGGCGTTTGAAAGAGAGAGGAGTCCAACGTGGCGTTTGAAAGAGAGCGGAGTCCAACGTGGCGTTTGAAAGAGAGCGGAGTCCAACGTGGCGTTTGAAAGAGAGAGGAGTCCAACGTGGCGTTTGAAAGAGAGCGGAGTCCAACGTGGCGTTTGAAGGAGAGAGGAGTCGTGACGTCCAACGTGGCGTTTGAAAGAGTAGCAGGAAGTATGACTAACTGCGTTTGAAAAGAGCGGAGTCCAATTGTGAGCCGAGTTTTGTATAAAGAGACGAGTGCTAGTGTCCAGACCGGGGTTTGACATTAATTGGGAGCCGGGTAAAGGGACTTATAAGAAAGGCAGTCCAGAGTTTTTCGGTCGGGGTTGACATTAATTAGAGACATGTCAGTGTCGGCGGGGTGTGACTTTAATTAGAGACATGTCCAATGTCGCCGGGTGTGACTTTAATTAGAGACATGCCCTAGTGTAGCCGGGGTTTGACATTAATTCAGTGTAGCCGGGGTATGACTATAAGAAAAGGCATGTCCAGTGTCGGCGGGGTGTGACTTTAATTAGAGACATGTCCAGTGTCGGCGGGGTGTGACTTTAATTAGAGACATGTCTAGTGTAGCCGGGGTGTGAGTAAGAAGAGACATGTCTAGTGTAGCCGGGGTGTGATTTTAATTAGAGACATGTCTAGTGTAGCCGGGGTGTGACTTTAATTAGAGACATGTCTAGTGTAGCCGGGGTGTGACTTTAATTAGAGACATGTCTAGTGTAGCCGGGGTGTGAGTAAAAAGAGACATGTCTAGTGTAGCCGGGGTGTGACTTTAATTAGAGACATGTCTAGTGTAGCCGGGGTGTGAGTAATAGAGACATGTCTAGTGTAGCCGGGGTGTGAGTAAAAGAGACATGTCTAGTGTAGCCGGGGTGTGAGTTAAGTTAAGAGACATGTCTAGTGTAGCCGGGTGTGAGTAAGAAGAGACATGTCTAGTGTAGCCTGGGTGTGAGTAAGAAGAGACATGTCTAGTGTAGCCGGGGTGTGAGTAAGAAGAGACATGTCTAGTGTAGCCGGGTGTGAGTAAGAAGAGACATGTCTAGTGTAGCCGGGGTGTGAGTAAGTAAGAGACATGTCTAGTCTAGCCGGGGTAGTGAGTAAGAAGAGACATGTCTAGTGTAGCCGGGGTGTGAGTAAGAAGAGACATGTCTAGTGTAGCCGGGTGTGAGTAAGAAGAGACATGTCTAGTGTAGCCGGGGTGTGACTTTAATTAGAGACATGTCTAGTGTAGCCGGGGTGTGAGTAAGAAGAGACATGTCTAGTGTAGCCGGGGTGTGAGTAAGAGAGACATGTCTAGTGTAGCCGGGGTGTGAGTAAGAAGAGACATGTCTAGTGTAGCCGGGGTGTGAGTAAGAAGAGACATGTCTAGTGTAGCCGGGGTGTGAGTAAGAAGAGACATGTCTAGTGTAGCCGGGGTATGAGTAAGAAGAGACATGTCTAGTGTAGCCGGGGTGTGAGTAAGAAGAGACATGTCTAGTGTAGCCTGGGTGTGAGTAAGAAGAGACATGTCTAGTGTAGCCGGGGTGTGAGTAAGAAGAGACATGTCTAGTGTAGCCGGGGTGTGAGTAAGAAGAGACATGTCTAGTGTAGCCGGGGTGTGACTTTAATTAGAGACATGTCTAGTGTAGCCGGGGTATGAGTAAGAAGAGACATGTCTAGTGTAGCCGGGGTGTGACTTTAATTAGAGACATGTCTAGTGTAGCCGGGGTATGAGTAAGAAGAGACATGTCTAGTGTAGCCGGGGTGTGACTTTAATTAGAGACATGTCTAGTGTAGCCGGGGTGTGAGTAAGAAGAGACATGTCCTTCGGTCCAGTGGGAAGCCTTGAGCAAAGACAGTTCACCCTAGATGGGAGTCTTGAAGAAGTCGAGTTCACTCCATCGGGAGAGCCTTGATGAAGTAGAGTTATGTCTATCGGGAGAGTCTTGAGGAAGGAGAGTTCAGTCGATCGGGAGAGCCTTAGAGTTTCGGTTATTGGGAGAGGCTCGAGGAAGAATAATTCAGTCCATCGGGAGAGCCTTGAGGATGGACAGTTCGGTCCATCTGGAGAAGCCTTGAGGAAGAATAATTCAGTCCATCGGGAGAGCCTTGAGGATGGACAGTTCGGTCCATCTGGAGAAGCCTTGAGGAAGAATAATTCAGTCCATCAGGATAGCCTTGTGGCAGGAGAGTTTAGGTCATTGGGAGAGGCTCGAGGAAGAATAATTCAGTCCATGGGGAGAGCCTTGAGGAAGTACAGTCCAGTCCAGCAGAAGAGTCTCGAGGGAGGAGAGTTCAGTCCACTGAGGAGACGCTTTGAAGAACAGCTCAGCCCAGTGACGAGGAACAGGAAAAAGGAGAAAGAGTTCAACCCAGACCCTAAACGGCAGTGGAGTCTCCGGGGATCTCCACCACGTTGTCCAGGGAGGTGTGCTGGATGGGGATCGGGGCGGAGATCTTCCATTTGGGAGAGTCGCTGTCGAACGCCAGCTTCAGATCGTCTCGTATCTTCTTCCCGAAAGCGCGCCCAAGGGAGCCCTGAAAGTGAGTGCCCGAAAATAAATAAAACTTATAGGTAGAGGAAAGAAAAAAGCTAAAACACTGGCTTAACGAGGAAGAAATGGAGGGGAGGTGGGGACGAGGGAGGGCCGGGTGGTGGGGTGGTGGGGTGGGCAGAGGTCAGGGGGAATTGCAAATGACAAGCTATATACATAATTATCTAAACACTAGTGACGTTGCTGCTGACGATCCAGTACAGTCATTTGCAAAAGTCTAAGACCACAAATGATTTTTTAAACAGATCTGACAAAACTGTGATTTGTTTTTGGCATTCATACCAAATTACATAAGCTTATTTCACCAAAAG